>JAFMOC010000251.1:0-262500 GCA_019802505.1 Corydoras sp. C115
GAATAATTGAGTCAGGCCGGTTAAGGCTATGATCACACACCCACACTTCTACACCACCCACACACACACACCCAAACCGACTCAACACCCACTTCACTTCACACACACACACACCACACTGGCACCACGCACACACACGTCACAGGACACCACACACTAACACACACAACTCACTCACACACTCCACATACACACACACACACACACCCACCCACACTTCACACACACTCACTCACACACACACACACACACACACTCCACATACACACACACAATCACTCACACACACACTCACACACTCCACATACACACACACAATCACTCACACACTCCACATACACACACACAATCACTCACACACTCCACATACACACACACAATTACTCACACACTCCACATACACACACACAATCACACAATCACTCACACACACACTCACACACACACACACTCACTCACACAATCACTCACACACACACAAAATCACACACTCTCACTCACACACACTCCACACATTTACACTCACACCCTCACACACACTCTCTCACACACACATACTCCACATATTTACACTCACACACTCACACACACACTCACACACACACACACTCCACACATTTACACTCACCCTCACACACACTCTCACACACTCTCACTCACACACACTTCACACACTCCACATATTTACACTCACCCACTCACACACTCACACACACACACAATCACACACACACACACACACACACAATCATAAACATACACACTCACACACACACAGTCACACACACATACACACTCACACTCTCACACACACTCTCTCACACACACTCACTCACTCACACACACACACACACACACACACACACACCACACACTCACACACTCACACACACACGGTTCTGAGACCTGTCTCCGATGCTGAGGACACAGGCCTGTCCCGGTTGTGAGGCCTGTCCCGGTGGTGATGGTCTGTGATGTCGTGTGTGTGAGGCCTGTCCCGGTTGTGAGGCCTGTCCCGGTGGTGATGGTCTGTAATGTCGTGTGTGTGAGGCCTGTCCCGGTTCTGAGGCCTGTCCCGGTGGTGATGGTCTGTGATGTCGTGTGTGTGAGGCTGCAGCGAGTCAGTGATGAAATGGCAGTTCCTGTTGTGGGTCAGATGTTGCAGCGTGCGGTCGCAGCCGCAGAGACGTGTCTGCGCTCGCAGCCGAAGCAGAAGCAGGAGAGGCAGCCGAATGCCATCACACGTCTCACACGGCTTCTCAGAAATGCAACATCAAAGACGAACAATACCGTAGAAAACAACGCCGCGCAAACCAGACGACGAAGATGGACGAGGACGATGACGAGGACGATGAGGAGACGGCCCGCGCGGTTCTGAGGCGAGGTTCTGAGGACATCCTGCTACCAAACCATCGAGAAACGGCCGAGGCCTCTGCCAACGCTCGGACGGTGAGGACATTAACGTTAAGTAAGATGGGAGGATCACACCAGTCATGATGAAATGAACCGCCTGGCAGAGGAAGAGCAGTGAGGTCATGTGGTGAGGACAGGATGTGGAACCGCGTCCAAAAACTCCTGAAGACCTCAAACGCTCGACTTCCTGTTACAGAACGCGCCATGAAGTCAAGACACTTAGTTTCCCGCCTTCTGAGTGTGGAATGGAAATCCCCCAATGAGCTGGTTCATTAGACACATGACTCTGAGTCGTTGATTCGGACAAGAATCACTCTGCCTGGGAACAGTATGGGGAAGGCCCTCTTGTGTTCTGGCGCCAATCTATTGCTGGGCACACTCACTTACTTAAACTCTCTATGGGGCAATTTGGAGAAGTCAATTGCCCTTGATCCATGTTTTTTGGACTGTGGGAGGAAACCGGAGAACCTGGAGGAAACCCACACAGACATGGGGAGAACATGGAAACTCCACCCAGATTGGGATTCGAACCGGGAATCCCTAGCGCTGAGAGGAGAACATGCCAAACCACTAAGCCACACACACATATATATATATATATATACTATATATATATATATATATATATATATATATATATATATATATACATATATAAATTGGTGGGTAAGGTTGGCGTGGAGGACCTGCACTGCCCCTCTTCAAAACATTTTTTGGGATGAACTGGAATGTCGATTGTGAGCTGGGTTTTTGGGTCCAACACCGGTATCTGATGTCACCAACACTCCGCTGGATGAACAGAAAATCCCTAAATGGGATCTTACACAAACTTTACAGGTCATCCACTGGGTGGCGCAGTGACCTTCATGCCACTGCACCACCGGGAAATATCTGTGTTGACCCAGCACCCCCCCCCACCCCCCGCCTGAGTGGGTTCCAGACTAACACCACCAATGCCGAGGGGGCATTGGGTGACCAAAAAGGAGTTTTTACACCAACACAGTGACCTCTACTGACTGTTTGGAAGTATCGGCATGGAGGCGCAGAGAGGCGGGGCTTAGGCTTTGGCCAATCCCACAGGAGGAAGGTGAGCAGGTGAGAAACGAGTACAAACTTACAAAAACCGTTGGCAAAATAGTTTGCCAATCATCTTTAAAAGAATGTGGTAGCCACGCCCCTTTTCTTTACCGCATGATCTTCCGCTGGACAGACTGCAGAAGGAGAACGCGATGGGGCTGGACGGAGAACCCGCTGGAGAACCTGTCCTATAAAACCTGGACATGGAGGTTTAAGACCCGCCCCGTTGTTTGACTGACAGCTGGGTTATTCACGGCCTCTGCGGACTCGTGGACGTCCAGCTGAACAAAGTGAATGTGAAACTGAAAGACCCCGATTGTCCCGGCGTGGACGGCTGCCGTGACGACGGAGGACAGCCCCAAACTCGCTGCACATTCCTGCTCACGCTGCTGTCTTCCCGTCCCTCTGTCCCTCTAACAGTGTGATCCAGTCATGCGGGCCGGTCGCCATGCGCAGACCACATGTCCACCACCCAATCAAAGCGGGACGGGATAAAGATGTCCAGTGTGCGCGGCGGCGGAAGCGCAGTGACCTTCCCGTGTTTGGGATGGCTCTCGCCGAACCCTCAATGCTGCCACTGTGGCTCCGTGTGACATCCGACCCTCGCTGCGTCCAGTTTCCCCTTTAACGCGCCGAGCCAAAGACGTGAGCGCCGGACGGAAGCCACTCACTGAGCTAGAACACAAAAAGAGTTTAAAGAGACGATGAAGAGGAGAACACGAGAGGAAGACAAGAGGAAAATAAGAGGAAGATGAGAGGAAGACCAGAGGAAGATGAGAGGTAGACAAGAGGAAGACGAGAAGAAGACGAGAGGAAGACCAAAGGAAGACTAGAGGAAGACGAGAGGAAGACCAGAAGAAGACGAAAGGAAGATGAGAAGAAGACGAGAAGAAGACGAGAGGAAGACGAGAGGAAGACGAGAGGAAGACGAGAGGAAGACGAGAGGAAGACGAGATGAAGACGAGAGGAAGACGAGATGAAGACGAGAGGAAGACGAGAGGAAGACGAGAGGAAGACGAGATGAAGACGAGAGGAAGACGAGAAGACGACGAGAAGAAGACGAGAGGAAGACGAGAGGAAGACGAGAGGAAGACGAGAGGAAGACGAGATGAAGACGAGAGGAAGACGAGATGAAGACGAGAGGAAGACGAGAGGAAGACGAGAGGAAGACGAGATGAAGACGAGAGGAAGACGAGAAGACGACGAGAAGAAGACGAGAGGAAGATGAGAAGAAGATGAAAGGAAGACGAGAGGAAGACGAGAGGAAGATGAGAAGAAGACGAGAAGAAGACGAGAAGAAGACGAGAGGAAGATGAGAAGAAGACGAGAGGAAGACGAGAGGTGTCGAAGAGGTTCGAATTCCAATCTGGGTGGAGTTTGCATGTTCTCCCCGTGTCCACGTGGGTTTCCTCCGGGTTCCACGGTTTCCTCCCACAGTCCAAAAACATGGATTTAAGGTGAATTCATGGTCTGCTCTAAACTGCCCCATATAGAGTGTGTGTGTGTGAGTGTGTTTCCCCAGCAATAGATTGCCCCCCTGTCCTGGGTGTATCTGCTCAGCACCCGAAACGTTCTCCCCCGGATGGACATGTGGAACCCCCCCCCCGCCCCGCCCCCCTCCGCGACCTTAGCAGAGGGTGAAGCGGATGTTAATGAGTGGATGGATTTTGACTCACGATTAATTGCGTGATTGATTAATCGTCTCGTCCTCTGTCAGGACTCCGGTCTGGAGGTTCCCTCCTCGCGTCAACGACAGAGTCATGACGTTCTAAGGTTCTAAAGGTTCTAAAGTGAGAGGGGGGGGGGGTTAGAACGAGTTACACAGAGACTAACTTTAAAACTTTGCTCATAACGTAGAACATAAAGGCAACAGAATTAACATTTCACATCGCACCGCAATCCGATTAACGCTCGGAACGCTCGGAACGTCGGGAGAACAGGTACAGCGTTCGCAGCCGCGGGGATGAGAATGTACAGAACTCGTTTCCCTGACAGTGAATAATGGTGTTTACCGAGGAACGCCGGAGCTCGGGGTGCCAGGACTTTTGCTCGCGGAGCAGCCTGGACTGTAATTAAAGCCGGGGGTTTACCGGAGGGGGGACGAGGGACGAGTACAGCACCTTGAAAGAGCAACCCGAGACCCTGCGTTTCTCACAACAACAACGAACGCCGGAGAACAGAGAGAGAACGCCAGAAGGCCGGGAGCGACGGCGGCGCGGCACCGGTGCACCACCACGACACCGAAAACACACACACACACACACACAAAGCAAAGCAAAGCTATGAACCGCGCCGGAGACACCGGAGTCCTCCCACACGGCGCAGACGGGGCGGCCGGTGGGGAAGGCGCCAAACCCGCGCCTTATTGCCGCACCCCCACCCCCCCCCAAAAAAAAAAAATCCGTCTTTATTACCACAACCTACGGCGCGGTGAGACGCGCGCTGCTCCCGCGCCTTAATCAATCAAGAGGAATCCAATTTTAGAGGAAAAGCAGAGCGCCGGAATCGCATCAGGACGGCAACCGAGACGCGCAACACAATTTCCACTGCGCAGGAATATGCAATAACCGCCTTAAGGCTGAGGGCACGGATCCCTTCTCTTTTTTTGGGGGGGGGGGGGGGGGGGGGGGGGGGGGGGGGGGGTTTTGAGGGGGGGGGGTATTACTTTGCAAATAGCACATGTGAGAATGCAGCGCTGTTAGAGCTTCATACTGCTCTTGCATAATCCTTACTTACTGCTTTCCATAGTTAATGTCTTGAATCTAATGTGCCGGGGATATGTGTCTAAGACTGTGTGTGTGTGTGTGTGTGTGTTTCTCGAAAAATACCCAAGAGCGGGGACTCGAGGTTGCAATTCAGTAGCTGGCCGGCGGCCGCGCTACACTCAGCACACACACACACACACTCACAACACACACACAAGAGAAGTGCCCATACCACACACACTCAACACACTATCTCCCCTCTACTCTTGTTATTACATACTCATAAAATACAATATGTACACTGTTAACAAAAGGAATTTAAACTCGTAGTATTTTTAGGGCAAGTAGGCACAGAAACATGAGTCCGTATATATATTGTGTGTGTAGTGTGTCGCTGAGTGTGTGGTGTGTGTGCTGAGTGTGTTTGTGTGTGTGTGTGAGTGTGTGTGAGTCGTGTGCGAGTTTGCCAAGGCCAGAAAATTTTTTTTTTTTTGAGCAAAAAAACAGATTCTGTGTGCATGCAGACAGGGCTGCCAAGACGCAAAGGCAGCAATTATCTGCCTGACCACAGACTAGCCTCCGACATACAGTATTAACCCACTCTGTAATCTCCTACTGTGACTCCATACACCCACACACTTGCCCACGAGCTCCGAGCGTGGAGGAGAGGGGAGAGCATGAGAGACGAGAGTGAGATTTAGAGCAGAGAGGGAGTACATCGTGACTGGGCATCGTAAAAAAGTAAGTAATGTTGCGAATAAGAGACAGAAGTGACAGACGAGAGAGAGAGACGATTATGAAAAGGTAATTACGAAGAAAAAAAAAAAAACAGGACAGTAAAGGTGGCTGAGAAGTTGAACGAGAGAAGCGAGGGAGGGAGCGAATTCTGTTGAGTCGAGAGAAGACGAGAGCCGTGCTCGAGAAAGTGAGAGAGTCGCAGAGGTTGAGAGGGTGTGAGAAGAGAGAGTTGAAGTAGGCAGGAGATGAGGTCGTCGGAGAGAGGCTCAGTGAGAGAGGGGAGAGCCCGCGCTGAAGGGTGAATGAAGAAAACTGATCATTGAAATAAGTTAAAGGTGCTAATTAGTTCGGTTGCTAAGATCAGAAAAATAGCGGCACCCACGTTGTGTCAATGCGCGTCCAGCCACCCCACGCGGGAGAGTAGAACATCCGCGTCGTCATGTATCCCGCTCTACCCGCCTCGGCCCTAAGACCTGCTCAGCGATGTGAGAGACGACAGTCCCGGCAAAGAGAGAGAGAGACAGGGAGGAGAGAGAGGCCAGCAGAGCCGAAGAGAGACTGAGAGAGAGAGACTCTGAGAGACAGAGAGGACAGAGAGACAGAGAGAGGACAGAGAGGAGACAGAAGAAGAGAGAGCAGAGAGAGTAGAGAGAGAGACAGACAGGAGAGAAGCAGACAGCAGATGAGAGAGAGACGGGAGACATTGCAGAGAGCAGAGAGGTGTGATGAGTAGAGAGACTTGAGCGGAGAGAGAGGGAGGAGACTGAGGAGAGAGAGAGAGACTTTGAAGAGGGAGAGAGATATGAGAGACAGATGGGAAAGAAGAGACAGAGAGGGAGAAATGAGGACCGAAAGAACGAGAAGACAGACAAGAGAGAGAGACAAGACAGAGAGAGCAAGGCCCAGGCCCCTCAACTAAGGTCAACACACACACACACACCACACACACCCACACACATATATCACACACACATACTAAAGAGCAGAAACACACACACACACACACACACACAACAACATACATACATTACATACATACATACTATACATACATACATATACACAAACAGAGAGAAACACACAACACACACACACACATACATACCATCAAATACATACATATACACACACATGCATACATACATACATACATACACACATACACACACATACTAGACAGAGAGAAACACACACACACCACCAAACAACTCACAGAGAGAGAGAAACACACACACACACACACAACACACACCTCACACACACACACCCTGAAAAATACAATTTTAGATAACTTACATCAAACATAACACTCAGGCAAACAAACACACACATTCACAATACACAACAGAGGAAACCCCCCCCCTCCCAACACAACACACCCTCACACACACACACACAACAAACACCCTTCACACACACACCATAGTTACAATGAAATCAGCTCACATTCATGAAACAACGCAAATAACACCAGTCAGGCAAACAAAACACACCCACAGGAACACCCACTCTCAACACCACACACACACACAACACACACGCACACACACAACAACACACACACACACACACACACACCAACACACCACTCTTCTCTGTGCCCAAGATGTGTTCTCTATTAAGTACCGGACGATACGGAGGGGTAAACGATTTGCATCTTGTCGCCGGATGAAAAACATACAACACAAAAGAGAAGTTATACTGACGAACACAAAAAAGACAACGATACACAAGATATAGAGACATGACGAGAGTCTAAGCGACAGACGCAAAGAGACAGACGAGGACTGGGGACGGGGACTTGGCGGAACGGAGGGAGGAACGAGGCAGAATTCAGACTCTCAACAGTCATGAGAACTAAGGAGGAACTATAGAGCTTTGTGATTGGCTGCTGGGTTCCGACGACGTTCGTTCTTTATTCTGACAAGACTCGGGACAGATGAAAGAGCCACGCCGTTCCAAATACCTCCATCACAAGCAGAGACAGAACCCGATGAAGGGACCTAAAAAGACCACTTGAAAGGGTCGGAACACGCACCCGGACGCTGGCACCGAGAACCGATCCCATTAAGAACTGCTGCATGGGAGGCATTATAGTGCGTCTTGCAAACCGGGCTAGCGGAATATAGTAGTTTGTAGCCAACCAATTTTTATCAGGTTCGTAGAAATGCGTTATCATGGCAACCGTGTTCATAAGCGGATTAATGTAGTCATGGCAACCACTAGTTCACAAGGCTTATAGTTAGTCATAGACAACCGCTGGATCATAGCCCGGATTATAGTTGTCATGGCAAAGCCCTGACCTCTGCTTCGAGTAAAAGGATTATAATTGTCATGGCCAACCACAGTTTCATACAAGTTAATATAGTAGTCATGAGAACGGCTTGATCGTAAGCCCCGAGAGGTATTCAAGATGTTCTATGAAAGGATTACAGTAGTCAGACCTCTTGATTAGTAGGGGATTATAGTAGTACATAGGCAACCAGTGATTATAGTAGCTTGTCTGCCAAACCCCTTAGTTTATCAGGTATTATAGTTGTCAATTGGCAACATGCCTAGTCCATAAGGCGATTATAGTACTCATTAGCTGTCCCACACCCACTGAATACTTTATAGATGCACGCTGTCACGGTAGCAGCGTTGAGACCACTTTCTTTTGCCCCGTCAATACTAGCCCCTAATGCGATGCTTAGATTAATGTACACCTGATTATTACTCCGGATGTCTCCAGTCTATTGACCGGATGACATCCACAGAATTCTCAAGGGCCTTCCCCAAATTGTTGGAAGCATCTCAAAACCTAAGAATCAAACAGATGAAGAGGTTTGCCAGATCCATGGCGTAACAAGAGCCTTCCCCCGAACCATACTTACACCAAGTACCGGCAACCCGACGACGTCCCAGCCCATTCCCCCCCCCCCAGGGGGGCGCAGACGAGAGCTGCTATCGCCCTGATGCATAAACTGTAGAACCGGTAAGCTACACTTTAAACTACCCAGCGTTGGGAATCAGTGAATTCCTTTGTCTGCTTACGCGTCTTAATCTGTGATTTAGAATCCAGCGCACCTCCTTCCGCCTCAGCCAGCTTATTAAACACAGACGTCCGCGAGTCAGCGGGACTCATTACCTCCATAAATACATCCCTATGCCCCTTCACTAAGACGTCTTCCCACTGTTAATCGTCCCCTGGACGTGCGATACCTGCGCTCTGATGTTTCCTCTCGTCTCTTCCTGAGACGCAAAAGCAATAAACTTCAGATGAATTCAGAGGCGAAAGAAGGAAAGTAGCTATTCAACCGCCAAAGCTGTTTCACCTCGTCATCGTTTAGCTGGTCTGCGTTTTCTAAATTAACTAAACCAGAAATACATCAACTGCGAAGACGACAGCCCTTGCTGACTCTACACTTTGATTCTAGGACTTGAGTGAGAAGAACACATACAGAATCCTGTAATATACCCTCCTGCAGAGTCGCACCCTGGAGAGTCGCCACCCCTTTAAAGATCCAACCCATGAGAGATCGCAACCCTGACAGAGTCGAGCCCCCTGAGCAGTCGCACCCCTGAGCAGTCGCGACCCTAAGCAGTCCACCCCTGAGAGTAAGACACCCCTGAGAAGTGCGAACCCCTGAGAGATAGACCTACCTCTGAGATTCGCACCCCTCGAGAAGTTACATAACCCTGCCTCGAGAGTGCACACCTGAGAGTCATACCCATGACATTCGCGCAACCCCTGAGGAGTCCGCACCACTGAGAGTCGCACCCCTGAGAGTGCCAACCCCCTGAGAGTTCGCACCCCTGAGATGTCGCCTACACCTGAGAGTCGTTACACCTGGAAGTGCAGCCCTAAGAGTTCTACCCACTGAGAGTCGCCAAGCCCTGAGATCCGTTTCCGCACCCTGCACCGACTCTAAGAGAGATACCCAACACACCTCCCTGAGATTGCACACCCCTAAGGACGGCCGCCACACCTAAAGAGTAGCCTCACCATCTATAAGGCAGTCGCACCAGTCTGGGAGTTGCACCCCTAAGCCGGAGTCTCACACTCGCCACCCCTGCGGATGTCCTCACCCCTGTGCAGAGTCGCACCCTGCAGGAGTCCCCCCACCCACTGAGAGTCGCACTCCCTGAGAAGTCTGCCACCCTGAGAGTAGCATCCCCTGAGAGTCGTAACCCCTGCATGAGTCGTTTTCCCCCTGCGAGAGTCGATCACCCCTGAGAGCTTAGCACCCCTTTGGAAAGTCGAACCATCTCGAGAGTCGACACCTCCTAAGAGTTCCTACCCCTGAGATCCTACACCTAAGAGAAGACGCCACCCTGAGGAGTGCGAACTCCTGAGAGATCGCACCCTGACGAGAGTCTCACCCCTGCGGAAGCATCACACCCCTGGACGATGGCCTACCCACCTAAGAGTCCCTACCCTTTGATTTAGAGATCCCACCCTGAGAGTCGTTACCCCTGGCGAGTCCTTCACCCCTAAGGTCCTACCCTTGAGAGCTCGCAACACCTGAAGAGTCGTACCCCCTGAGAGCTCGTACCCCTGAGAGTCGACTACTCCCTGAGAGTCGCCAACCCCTGCAGAGTCGCACCCCTCGAGAGTCGCCACCCCTGAAGTCGCATCCCACTGAGAGTCGCCACCCCTTGCAGAGTCGGGCCTGATGCCAAAAGCGCCAGGAACATTTTGGCCATGCCGACTTTCTTCTTCAGCCTACTGAAAGTTACTCGAGTATTTCGAAATCCACAACGTCTTTAAAAGCCTTCCGCCCGCCGATCCAGGACCGCTTGCGCCAGCATAGATAGGCGATGGGGGGTGGTGTTGTGAGAGAGAGACAGAGAGTGCAGAGAAGAAGAGATGAGGGATGGCGATGAGCGAGAAGAGACCGGGTTCGCGATGGTGATGCCCCATCGTAATGGGATCTAAATTTAACGCGAATCAACTCCACATAATTCAACACCGCAGGCGGCGGGTTACGGGAGCCCTCGCCTCAGATATCAATTGTAGCGCGTTGCCAAATTGGCTCGGCCACGATCCCCTCCGCCGCGACCCCGCTCTCGCGACCCCCAATTCTCAGAATTTCTCCAAAATGACAAATTTCATAAGAGAGCCCTGGCGCGGAGAGTGTTGAGAGGAGAGAAGGAGAGACGGCTATTCTTGAACTGAAGGAGGCGGCGAGCCCGCTCCGGCGTGGAGCCGCGGCCCACACCATTGGACAGAGGAGGGACGTGAGGATGGGCGCGGAGGGAAAAACAGGTGCTCTCTCGGGCTCTTCAGAGATGGGCCAGCAGACAAAGGGTAGGATGACGAGTGCGAAGATCTTGCGAACACAGTGCCCCGCAGTGTTTCTTGGTGCGTTGAGAGAGAGAGGAAAGAGCGATCGAGAGGAGAGAGGAAGGAGAGAGTTCAAGGAGACGAGAGAGAGCAAGAGGAAACTGAAGCGAGTGGCCAGCCAGTGCAGTGAGACTTTTTATTCGCCATTAACGTCGAGGTTAGCCACAACCGACTAGCTTTTAACTGGCACACAAATCAATTCAACAGACCCCCAGCCACCACACAAAGCGCCCCCCCCCCGACCTCTTGTCGCTTGAAAACAAAGAGTCAGGTGCTATGGACGGTTGTCGTGTGTGTTGTGTGTGTGCCTGGGGTGTTGCTCGATGGTGGGTGTGTGTGTGCTTTGTTGTGTTATTCAAATACCAGTCTCTAAAAGCAGCTCATTATGGAGTAAGGCGTCTCATGTTAATGGGAAAGCTAGCATTTGTTTAACTCTACAGCATTATAAGTCAGATGACAAGGATTAGAACAGCAGTAGAGACTGGAGCGCTGCCCGACGACAGTTTGGTTTGAGGAGAGACGTGAGAAGAGCAGACGAGAGAGAAATAGAGAACAGAAGATGAACTGACGAGAGAGAGCGGATGGGAGCGAGATTGGAAAAAGAGCAGCGAAAAACATGAGAACTAAAAAAGATCTGCAAATCCAAGTCTCCACCATCTACATACAGCCTGCGAGCTGCTATTTCACCCTCAGATCAGTTGCCAAGCTACAACTATACACACACACACACACACACACACACACACATATAATATAAGCACACACACCAGACACCCACTCTCGCCCTTACACACTGCCATTGCAGAAAGCACAAGTTTATAGTCTCCAAAAGCCGGCGTGCCCCCTCCTCCCTTGAGCGACTAAATCTTAGCCTCAATTGTTCTCTCATCATCGCAGCTCGTTACGGTCCTAGCGCGCCTGTCGTTCCCAGTCGTGCCCCAACTCGACTGGCCACGCTTAATTGAGATTAGTTAGTAAACGAATAGTGCTTGGGGAGAAGGGATGATAGGACGCACGAGAAGGGAGGAGGGCTTCGACGTGGCGGCTGAACAATAATCGCAGCTGTTGGCTAGCAAGTGAAGCTTCAACCGAGACGTATGAGGCGAAATCTAGCACAATGTGTGTGTGTGGAACCAAAGAACTAAGAACGGGAGAACAAAGATACACTCTGATCACTCATTGCCGCGTCGGCAAGGCTTCCTGCAGTTGCCTAGCTAGTTCTACGGTTCCCGTCCTCGTGGTGCAGTCTGCCTCCATCTACAGACTCCGTTTAAGTCCCCCTCTTACTCTGTACCTCTGATGATCGATGCGCCGGCCCGGGACCATCAGGATCAGCAGCAGGAAGGCGTGTCATTAGAGAGTTGCGCTGCGTGATGCTCCAGCTACTGCAGATGACACCGCACATGATGCCTGACATGATCGTGTGAGTGTGTGGTTTATGTAGGGTGGTGAGACCTGAATTACCACAGCTACTGCCAGATGCACTGACATGGTGGTGACAGATAGATGTGGACGTATGTAGGTTATTAGGGTGCGTGCGATAATGCATTCTCAGTTACGCCAGTACCCACCACCCATCATCAATTACTAGACATAGGTGAACGTGCATCTGATTTGTCGTGAGTTGTGTGCTTTAATTCAGGCTCGTGGTGCGATCATGGATTATCTCAGTACAATGCAGTACCATTGACACTGAACCATGGACTGGTGCCAGCAGATGTGTAACTCTGCTGTTTATACTTGGGTGGTGAGATGAATTATCTACATTATCTAGCACAGTGACACCATGACAGGTGGTGCAGTAATGTGTGACGAGTGTGTGTTATTATGCGGTGGTGGTTATGATTCTCATTTCTGCAGTGTAGAGTGACACTGACATGAGTCGGCCGTAGACCTCGATGTGCTGAAGTGTTGCTCGTATATAGGGTGGTGGGATGATTATCTAGTACGGCAGGCCTGACACTGACCATAGGTGGCTGCACGGTTTGGTGCCTGCTAAGTGAGGTTATATTGCAGGTGGTGGATGATTCTCAGTGTTCTGCAGTAGGACACTGACCATTGTAGTTGGCTGCAGGCGTGCCGAGAAAGGTTGCTGAATGTCTATTAGGCATTGGCCACATGAGGTGAGTGCGCTACGATTATCATTACTGCAGCTAGACACACTGCGCACATAGCGTAGGTGCCTGGTGATTGTATGTGGTGAAGTGTGTTGTTTTTAATTTAGGGTGTGGGATGATTCTCAGTAATGCAGTTAGACACTGAGATGAGCATGGTGCAGGACTGTGTGTTCGGTGTGTGCGTTATATTTAGTTGCAGGTGGTGGTAGGATGATTCTCAGTAACTGCCAGCTTGACACTAGACATGGGCTGGTAGCAGATGTGTTAGTGTGTGTTTATTAGGGCTTTGGTGGATGATCTCTCAGTCCTGCCAGTGACACTGAGCATGTGCTTGCAGATGTGTGAGCTGTGGTGACTATTTAAGGTGTGTAGAATGATGCCTCAGTATTGCCCAGTTGACACTGGCATGATGGTGCAGATGTGTGACGTGTGTCTGTTATTAGGAGTTGGTGCGATGAGATGATTACTCAGTACTGCGTCACAGTGGGGACTGACCATGGTCGCCGTGCCAGATGTGCTTGGAGTATAGCTGTTATATAGGGTTGGGGATGGATTCTCAGGTACGGCACAGTTAATACTCGACATGGGTGGTGCTGATGATTGTGAAGTGTCGTGTTCATTAGGCGTGACGTGGACATGTTGATTCTCAAGTACTTGCACAAGTAGACACGACATAGGAGTGCGTGCAGAGTGTTTTTGTAACCAGTGTGTGTTATATTGGGTGTTAACGTGGACTGCATTTCTACATTTCGCGAGTGACACTGACATAGGTGGCTTGAACACAGCGATGGCCTTGCGAGCATTAGGTGTGTGTTATTAGGGGCTTGGTGGAGGATTCTCACTTCTCTGCCATGCAGTGCACCACTGACATGGTGGTGCAGATGGCTTAGCAGTGTGTGCTTATTAAGGTCGTGGATGGATTGATTCTCTAGTACTGCAGTAGACACTGACATGGTGGTGCAGGTGGTGTAAGTGTGTAGATATTGGGTGGTGGTGATTCTCATTTCTGCCATAAGTCGAAATCCCTTGACATGGTCGGTGCCTGATGCTGCCTGAGAAATGGGAGTGACTTGTGATTATTAGGGTGGTGGATAATTCTCCAGAATGCTTGCAGTGACTCGACAGGGTGGTGTCGTGCAGGTTTGTGTGAGTTCTCTTGTGTGTTATTATTTAGCGGTGCAGTGCGTATTGATTACTCAGTACTGCAGGGACAATGAACATGCGTAGGTGCCAGATGTTGCCTTAGTGTGTGTCTATTTACCTTAAGGTGGATGGATGGATGATTCTCAGTCACTGCAGTGCTTCGTCTCGTCATAGGTTTTGTGGCTGCCAGGTGTGCGAGTGTGATGTTATGAGGGCTTGAGTGGGAATTGATTCTCAGAGTACTTAGCAGTGACACTGACATGGGATGGGTCGGGCCAGATGTTCGTTAGTGTGTGTTTCTTATTATTTAAGGTGGTTGGATGATAGATTCCAGGATCTGCCAGCTGATGCCTGAATGGTTGTTCTTATGAAGTGCTGAATGTGTAAGTTAGTCTGTGTATATTAGGGGTGGAATTATTTATCAGTACTGCCAGTGCACTGACATTGGTGACGTGCAGGTGTGATGAGGTGGTGTATATTATTTAGGTGGTCGGAATGATTCTCAGTACTGCTTAGTGACAATGTGCACATGGATTAGGTGCTCTGCAATGTAGTGATGAAGGTGTGTTATTTATTTAGCTGATGAAGTAGTTAGGCTGTTGTGTGTTTTTTTTTATGTTGTGCCCCTCGCTGGATTCTAAACCCTGTAGCCACTCACTAGCTAAACTCATTACCACCTCCACCTTATGCCCCCCTCCACCTTGTAGATATAGAATCAGAGACGGTGGTGATCACACCACCCTAATAAGACCCGCTCCGTCCACGGTCCTGAACTTCAGAGAACAAAGTGAAGAGAACGCCGAACATAGAGACACCGATGGACTACAGAATAAAAGTACATAAGTAGAACGTCGCCTCTGTTAGACGCCCAGGCGTCAAGGGCTGTCCCGAGCCTGATCTAACGCGAGTGAGACGTGGGTGGGTTGCAGTAAAAAATAAAAGCACCATAAAATATATAAAATGACAGCCCCCGCTGGCCCCAGGCGGAACCACACACCGGCTAGGCTATCTGCGTCTCTGGAGCCGCAACACCTCCTCAACCAGAAACAAACCTCACGCTATTAAAAGCTATTTATAGAAATTAACATGGAGATTAAAATATCCTGCCTAGGGATTTATGAAGCGGTTTTTTGTTTTATCTTCGTGTAATAAATGGTTAGCATGGAAGAATACGTTTGAATTGGAAGCGGAAGATAGATGCTCGCGGTGCATAGCTATTATCTAAGATTTAGTGACAGGTGCGAGATTAGGAAGCAGTTGATCAGAGAGACGTGATTATCCATCCATCCATTATCCTCTGCCTTCTTATCCTCTACTCTCTAGGTTCTCGCGCCGCGGGCGGCGGGGAGTGAGCGAGCGGGTCGGAGGGAGTTTCCCAATAGACCATCAGGGTGCAGAAGAACGTTTCGGCCGCCGCACTGGGCAGATAGATCTATACACTGACGACACACACTCACTCACACAGACACACTCTATATGCGCGGCAATTTGGAGAGAACTGGAATATGACTTGAATCCAGTTTGGGAACTAGTATGAGGAAACCGCGAGAGAGGAAAACCCGCCGAGCGAAACCACACTAGACGGCCACACACGGGTGGTAGGGACCATGCCAAACTCCACCCGCCGGTTCAGGGATTCGAACAGGAATCACCCAGCGGCTGAGAGGCAGAAAGAAAAACGCCTGCCTAAACCACTATAGACACCGCCCCCCCCTCCTCGTCGCGCCAAGCCATGATTATTGTCTACAAAATAATCACCTTTAAACAAAACAGCCGGGTGTTTAACATGTTCTCCTCTCAGAGCTGGGGAACCAGGTTCGAATCCCGATCTGTGTGGAGTTTGCATGTTCTCCCCGTACCCCCCCCCCGCACCCTAGTAGAGGATTAAGGGGAAAATAATGAATAAATGAATAATATTTTTTTGAATTGATGAATTGATGAAAATTAACAAATTAAATTAGATTGTTTTAACGTAAATATTTTCATAAACATTTGGCAAAGTAAACAGAGACGTGTGCTGCAGGTGAGAACTTCAAATTGCTCTTATGGTGAATCAATCGTAACATTTTTAATCACGATTAATCGCAAAAAACGACAAATCGTCAAAACCCTACACCTAGTTCTGCAACATTCACGCCGTTTATAAAATAATCCAGTCTAGAAATGCGAGGATGCGAAGATCCATTGGGGTCCGAGGGTTTGCAGGATTACAAGGTAAAGATCAGGGGGGAGACGCAGGCGGTCGGGGTGATGGGGGAGAACATGTTAATCGTCCGACCCAAGTCCAAACAATGTAATTTTACAAGCCGTGGCATCCTAGAACCATGAAACAACAGAGAACGTGTTTATTTCGCTGCTCGGGACGGCATTACAACAGTAACATGCTAGCAATCCTCGCGATGGCTTCGCGTACTTATCTGATGACACGTTCATGGCACGGAGTTCGACGAGGCGGGCGCACAGTTTCAATATTTATTATATCTATGGATTACCCCACCCCCCCACCCGTGTTCTCAGTGGCCCTTCCCTACACCGCGCGCAGCGCCCGACCCAGAAGGCGAGCCCCTCTCTTATCAATCTCAAGTATCCCACATCGATCATATTCATGTGACGGATTCCCGGCCCGCTCCCCGGCGCTAATCTCCCATCCGCAGACGCGGTTCGGAGGGATATTTGATGTGGATGGTAGACCGGCCCGCCGGGCCGCAGGCGAGCGTGGTCACGGCCGACCCCCCCCCCTGCCGCTTCGCCCCGGGTTCCTCGGTCTCAGCACGCGAGCCGCGGAGCGCGCCCCCCCCAGGCGCGCCCGGTCCCGTGAGCTTTATTTCTAGAGATCCTGGCTATTGTTTGCATGAGGCCAGGGACGGTCGCGTGGTGAGAGAAAGACAGCGCAGAGTTCGGAGCGAGGGAGCGCCCGCGAAGGATGGTGTAGTGCGGGGGGTAAGGGTAGGCGGAATTGGGCACTATTGGGAATGCAGCGGGGTGCCCCTTGTTGCTTCACGGCATTGTTGTATTGACACACCTTTGAAGCGCGCCTATGCAGCATCCGAAGCTGCCCTTTTTGTCCGCGCTGTGTGAAGCGAGATATTTTTCACGAGCGTGAAAGCGAGGGAGGGCGCCGGCGTCGGTGGAGCGGCCGGCGGGGGTAGGGTCGGGGGATAGCTTACGGTATGATCACGGGGCCTCCCTTTCTTAACTTTCTGCTCGCGCCTACGATGCTGCGAACGCCACTACGCCCTGACAGGAAAGCCGACGGCGCGAGCGGGCGCTGGTCTCCTCATCCGGTGCGTCGGGAGGAAGCCGACTTCCCAGCTCCGCACACGCCAGCATCTCATCCGGAGCGTATCCCTCATGAGGGGCACCCCAGACGCCGGAAAGGGCCTCTTGCCGGGGCGGGGATTTCTGACCCCTGCCGTGTGCCCCCCACATGCACGCCTTGCACACGATAAACATGCTTCCTCCCATACCAAAATAAAATAATAAATAAAAAAAAATAAATAAATAAAAAGCCAGCCGCAGCGCGCGCGATGATTAAGCGCAGAGCCTCTTGCGCCTACGCAAGAGTCATGCCACGCGGGCGCCTTTTGATCATCAGCCTAAAATGCAAACTTCATTTGCAATTTGATACCTGAAAGATGACCAAAAAAGAGCAGGAACCTTGCGAAGGACCGACGCCGTACGGCCGGCAGCGAGAGCGACCCTTTGAAGCACAGCAGCTGTCTAAAATATCACACGCCTTACGGGACGTTCGTAAATTTAAAGCGGGTCGTCATGGTTTGTTGATGGCGCCGAGGAGAAATGACGATGTTACGGCCTAAGTTAGGCGCCGGTCTGCGGTGCCGGCGCAGAGCCCGCCGTGCCGACGGCAGACCGGGCCGCGGGTACCGCGCTTTTGACCGGCGCTCGACCGCTGAAACTTTAGACCTTTTTGCGCATTTAGAACGCCTCTTTTAAGCTTTCTACGCCCCTCCTGCGCCCTCATGATGCAATACGCCAGCGTGGCACATCTCAAGAGAACGCGCGTGTGAGGCCAATGCATTACAACACAGCCACAAAGGTACTGGACATGCCCCCCCCCACTGTATACACAAAGGTTCTGGACACGCCCCCCCCACTGTATACACAAAGGTATCTAGGACATAGCCCCCCCCTCTGTAGGGTAGACACAAAGGGTAGCTCACTAGCCCCCCCCCCACTGTATACACAAAGGTTCTGGACACGCCCCCACCCCCCCACTTGTATAACACAAAGGTTCCCTGGCCCCCCCGCCCCCCCCCCACTGTTTTACCCACAAAAGGGTCCCCCCGTCCTGGCCAACCGCCCCCCCACTCCTTGTACTACACAAAGGTCTGACAGTAGCCCCCCCCCCACTGTAAGTACACCAAACGGTTATTCTGACACGCCCTCCCCCCACTGTATACACAACGCCATGTACTGGCACTATGCACCAACTGCCTAACATAAAGGTATGGCGACACCCTCCCACTATATAGTCAAAAAAGCGTACTGCGAGACATGTCCCCAACCTGCCTCATACATGAACGCGGTACTGGTGACACCCTAACCCAACTATATAGACAAAGGTACTGGGACATGTCCCCAATATATACATAAAGGTACTGGGACACGCCCCCACTGTATACATAAAGGTACTGGGACACCCTCCCACTATATAGAAAAAGGTACTGGGACATGCCCCCACTGTATACATAAAGATACTTGGACACACCCCCACTATATAGACAAAGGTACTGGGACACATCCCAACCATATAAATAAAGGTACTGGGGACATGTCCCCACTATATACATAGAAAAAGTTAACTAAGGACATGTCCACCACTGTTATTATCATAAAAACGTACTGAGGACATTGGCCCCCACTATATAGACAAAGTTTACAGGGGGGACAGTCCCTGCCAATATATAGAATAAAGGTGTTACTAGAGGACCACGCCCCCCACTGTTATACAACGAAGGTACTGGGAGCATGCCGCCACAAACTAGATAACACAACAGTTACTGGAACACGCCCCCACCGCCTTACTAATACACCTAAAAGTTCTGGGACACACCCCCCACCAACTAATAACTAAAGGGATTCTGGGACACGCCCACAGTAACTAATAGACAAAGTTACTAGGGCACGTCCCCACATATACATAAAACTTACTGGGACATGCCCCATATATAGAGCAAAGGTACTGGGACACCCTCCCACTATACATACAAAGGTACTGGGACACGCCCCCACTATACACACAAAGGTACTGGGACACGCCCCCACTATATACACAAAGGTACTGGGACACCCTCCCACTATATACACAAAGGTACTGGGACACGCACCCCCACTATATAAATAAGGGATCTGGGGACCACGCCGATACTAGATGACAGAAAGGTACTGGGACACGCCCCCTACTATATACAGCAAAATGTTCTGCGACAACGCCCCCCCACAACTATACATCCAACGAGAGGTACTGGGACACGCCCTCCCACACTATACACCACAAAGGTTCTGGGACACGCCCCCAGCTATCCCCCCCAGGTAATGGGACACCCTCCCACTATTACACACCAAAAGGTTTTCTGGGGACACGCCCCCGACTATATACACAAACGGTCACTGGGAACACCCGCCCCCCACTAATAGACACAAACTGTTCTTGGGGACACGAGCCCCCACTATACCACAACAGGTACTGGGACACGCTCCCACTATATACACAAAGGTACTGGGGACACGCCCCCAATCTACACAGGAAAGGTACTGGGACACGACACCCCACTATATACACAAGGTACTGGGACTATCCCCACCCACTATATAAACAAGGGGTTACTCGGACACGCCCCCACTATACAAATAAAAGGTACTGGACAGCACTCCCACTATACTAAATAAAGGTACTGTGGAACACGACCCCCACGATATATAGACAGAGGTACTGCGAAAAACACGGCCCTCACTATATAGGGACAAAGTATGGTTACTGAACAAGTCCCCACTATATAAATAAAGGTACTGTGACACACCCCCACTATATAAATAAAGGTACTGTGACACACCCCCACTATATAGACAGAGGTGCTGAAACCCACCTCACTTATATTAGAAATAAGGTACTGGGGACACGTCCCCCACTATATGAAACAAAGGCACTAGAGACACGTGACCCTCCCTCTGCATTATAGACAAAGGTACTGGAGACACGTCCCCAAATATTGAAACAAGGCACTGAGACACGCCCTGATTATAGACAAAGGTTCTGGAACATGTATCTGTGAGGACACAGCCAGCTTTAGATGAAGGACAACCCGAGTGGTATGAAGGCAGAAGCCGATTCCGATGGGATTCGTAAAGGTTTTCATGTAACTCTATAAACCCCGGCGTCTCATATCTGAGTTAATCAGGTTTTATTGGGCGGCGGGTTTAACGAGGGACGTGGTATGGAACAATAACGTGAGCGTGTGATTCACAGGTACAATAATTACTGGCAACTCATTAAGCGAAACAGCTGACGGGGCATTTTTTAGCTCCTCAGGGGTGACGGGGGGGTTTACAGCTTTTTGTTGATCCGTCTCAATCCTGCTTCCCAGTAGAAACGCGCCGAAGCGGCCGGCGGTGCGAGGTGGTGCGGGGTGGTGCGGGGTGGTGCGGGGTGGTGCGGGGTGGTGCGGGGCGGTGCGGGGCAGTGCGGGGCAGTGCGGGGCGGCGAGTCAACAGACTGGGGAGGCGCTCACTCGCCCTCATTTCGGTGGTCGACGCTGAGGAAGGCGAGGTTAATCCTGTCCCGGAGCAGGTGTAGGCAAACGAGTGTTACAAATCCATCCCCCACCCCCTCCTCGCCCTCTCGCCCTTTTGACCCCTGCCGTTCTCTGTGGAGAACCCAGCCCCTCCCCAGCGCTCCATCATTCCGTCATCATGCGGACGCATACATAATGCGCGGACACGTCCACTCCTATATAAAGTCCCAAGCGTGATGCGAATGCAGAGACATCAAGAAAACTCGCATGTGAAGCCAATGCATAAGAACACATCCACTGTACGGATAAAGGTTCTGGACACGCCCACATCATATACACAACGGTACGGGACACGTCCCGATTATATAGAAAAAGGTACGGGACACGCCCCGATTATATAGAAAAAGGTACGGGACACGTCCGGATTATATAGAAAAAGGTACGGGACACAGCACCACCACGTACAAAAAGGTACTGGGACACGCCCCAATCATATAAACAATGGTACTGGGACATGCCCTCCACCTTATAGACAAGGGTACTGGGACACGCCCCCACCATATACACAAAGGTACTGGGACACGCCCCCACCATATACACAAAGGTACTGGGACACGCCCCCACCATATACACAAAGGTACTGAGACACGCCCCCACTATATAAACAAAGGTTCTGGGACACGCCCCCACTATATATACAAAGGTACTGGACATGCCCCCACTGTATAAACAAAGGTACTGGACATGCCCCCACTGTATAAACAAAGGTACTGGACATGCCCCCACTGTATAAACAAAGGTACTGGACATGCCCCCACTGTATAAACAAAGGTACTGGACATGCCCCCACTACATAAACAAAGGTACTGGACATGCCCCCACTGTATAAACAAAGGTACTGGACATGCCCCCACTGTATAAACAAAGGTACTGGACATGCCCCCACTGTATAAACAAAGGTACTGGACATGCCCCCACTACATAAACAAAGGTACTGGGACATGCCCCCACTTTATAGACAAGGATACTGGGACACACCCCCACTATATAAACAAAGGTTCTGGAACCCACCCCCCACTATATAAAAGGTTCTGGGACACAGTCCTCGGTATACAAAACGTTCTGGGACACACTCCTCACTATACAAAACGTTCTGGGACACACTTATCACTATATAGACAAAGGTTCTAGGACACACCCCCCACTTTATACACAAAGGTTCTGGGACACGCCGCCACTATATAAACAAGGGTACTGGGACATGCCCCCACTTTATAGACAAGGGTTCTGGGACCCACACCCCATTATATAAACAAAGGTTCTGGGACACACTCATAACTATATAGATAAAGGTTCTGGGACACACTCATCACTATATAGACAAAGGTTCTAGGACACGCCCCGATCATATAGACACAGACACATGGACTGGTATAAAGTGTTGTTTCCCGTCGGTGGCGCGGGGTCATACAGACATGCAAAGCAGCGCTGGGCCATGCAAACGGGATAGGACAGGTTTGACCAGTTGGACGTTTGTATACAGGATACGAGTGTGTGTGTGTGTGTGTGAGTGTATGTGTGTGTGTGTGTGTGTGTGTGAGTGTCTTTGAAAGGCTTAAAGCTTGCGTAAACAGAAGCGCATATGCTCAGTGTGGAGTCACCGCACGCCGGTTGCTACACAAAGATAACAAACCCAGCATCCAGCCTGGCAAGCTGCCCGCCGGCGCCCGCGATAAGACGGGCATCAGAGACGAGTCGCTTTAATTCAATTTCAGAGTCAATTTCTTCCCGTGATAAACTGATAACCTTAAACACGAGTGTCAGTGATTTAGCGGATGTCGACAGATGTCCCCATTGTGTGTGTAAAGAGTGTGTGTGTGTGTGTGTGTGAGTGTGTGTGAGTGAGTGGGGGGTTGGTAGGTGGGATGGTGTGTGCTGCAGGAACATGTGAAGAAGAACAACGCTTCCCTGACATCTGAAGACGGACGAGCCGATTCGGCAGCATCATCACCGACATCGGAGCGTCATGTGACCCGAAGGAAAATCGATATTGTTCTCAGACGTGAACGAGTTCCACGTCCAGATCAAAAAAAACGCAATAACGGAGACGAAGTTCTCAAAAAACAATTTGCACAAATGGGAGATGAAAACGGGCGGCATGGTGGTCTAGTGGTCTCGGCGCTAGGGTTCGAATGAGTGCGAGTGTGTGCGAGTGTGTGAGAGTGTGTGTGTGCGAGTGTGTGCGAGTGAGTGAGAGTGTGTGCGAGTGTGTGCGAGTGTGTGTGAGTGTGTGCGAGTGAGTGAGAGTGTGTGCGAGTGTGTGCGAGTGTGTGCGAGTGAGTGAGAGTGTGTGCGAGTGTGTGCGAGTGTGTGCGAGTGAGTGAGAGTGTGTGCGAGTGTGTGCGAGTGTGTGCGAGTGTGTGCGAGTGAGTGAGAGTGTGTGCGAGTGTGTGCGAGTGTGTGCGAGTGAGTGAGAGTGTGTGCGAGTGTTTGCGAGTGTGTTCTGAAGAACGTCACAGAACTCTGCAGAATTAAAAAAAAAAAACCTGATAACAGAACCGGAAACGAAATGATGACCTCTGCATTTACAGCAGGAGTTATTAGGGTGGAGGATGATATTCAGTACTACAGTGACACTGACAAGACCCTGAGACTCTGAGACATTAAGACTCTAAGACACTGAGACTCTGAGACCCTGAGACTCTGAGACATTAAGACTCTAAGACACTGAGACTCTGAGACTCTGAGACTCTGAGACATTAAGACTCTAAGACACCCAGACTCTGAGACACTGAGAGTTTGAGACATTAAGACTCTAAGACACCCAGACTCTGAGACACTGAGAGTTTGAGACATTAAGACTCTAAGACACACAGACTCTAAGACCCTGAGACTCTGAGACATTAAGACTCTAAGACACCCAGACTCTGAGACTCTGAGACTCTGAGACACTGAGACTTTAAGACACTAAAACACAGAGACACTGAGACTCAGAGGCTCTGACATACCGTCTCTGAGACACTGAGACTTTGAGATATTAAGACTCTGAGACTCTGATGCTCTGAGATAGACGCTGAGACATTATGACTTGGAGACACTGAGACACTGAGACTTTGAGATATTAAGACTCTGAGTCTCTGAGACTTTGAGATATTAAGACTCCGAGACTCTGAGACTTTGAGATATTACGACTCTGAGACTCTGAGACACTGAGACTTTGAGATATTAAGACTCTGAGACTCTGATGCTCTGAGATAGACACTGAGACATTATGACTCGGAGACACTGGGACTTTGAGATACTAAGACTCTTGAGACACAGACTCTAACACACTGAGACACTAAGAGTTTGAGACACAGACTTTGAGATCCTAAGACTCTGAGATACAGACTCTAAAACACTGAGACACTGAGACACAGACTCTAAAACACTGAGACACTGAGACACTAAGAGTTTGAGACACAGACTCTAAAACACTGAGACACTAAGAGTTTGAGACACAGACTTTGAGACACTAAGACTCTGAGACACAGACTTTGAGATACTAAGACTCTGAGACACAGACTTTGAGATACTAAGACTCTGAGACACAGACTTTGAGATACTAAGACTCTGAGATACAGACTCTAAAACACTGAGACACTGAGACTTTGAGACACAGACTGAGACGTTAAGACTGAGGCTTTCAGATACTATGACTGAGATAAAGACTCTGTCTCACTGAGACACTGAGACTCTGAGACAGCGAGCGTCAGCGGCTGTATGAACAGAATGAAGTGGGCGACCGAGCAGCCTGAGCGTTGCTGTGATCACAGCGGGGGGTGTGAGGGGTAATAACCTGTAATTGGACTCAATCAGAAGCTTTATAAACTAATGACGCATTACAGACGGGAAAGGAAAACCTTGAGACTTTCACAGCCTCGCTCTGTATCGATTAGAGGGAACAATGGGAGCCTCGGCCATCACCACGGGGGGGGGGGGTGGGGGGCAACACGCGTCTCACTCCGTCCTCTGGCCCTCCACATCAGACGGAGGATCATCTGTCTGCACCCTACATCAGCCGTCTGCTTTCCTTCAGTCTCTCTCTCTTTATTTTCAGCATTTTGTCTCCATTGACGATTTGTCTCCTTTGATGTCTCCTCTTTCATTAGTTTCCTTTTCCTGATTTGTTTCCTTTAACAAAATCGTTCTTACTTTTTAACGTATTCTTCTAGAAATTCGTCTCCGTCCACATGTCATCACTTATTTCGTCTCCTTTAATGTTTCCTGATTGTTTTCTTTGGACATCGTTTCCTGATTTGTTTCCTTTAACGTCATCACACTTACTTTTTGACGCACCCTTCTCTAATTCGTCTCCGTCCACATGTCATCACTTATTTCGTCTCCTTTAACGTTTCCTGATTGTTTTCTTTGGACATCGTTTCCTGATTTGTTTCCTTTAACGTCATCACACTTACTTTTTGACGCACCCTTCTCTAGTTCGTCTTCGTCCACATGTCATCAATTATTTCGTCTCCTTTGACGTTTCCTGATTGTTTTCTTTAACGTCATCTCACTTACTTTTTGACGCACCCTTCTCTAATTCGTCTCTGTCCACATATCATCACTTATTTCGTCTCCTTTAATGTTTCCTGATTGTTTTCTTTGGACATTGTTTCCTGATTTGTTTTCTTTAACGTCATCTCACTTACTTTTTGACGCACCCTCCTCTAATTCGTCTCCGTCCACATATCATCACTTATTTCGTCTCCTTTGATGTTTCCTGATTGTTTTCTTTAGCGTAATCTCACTTACTTTTCGACGCACCCTTCTCTAATTCGTCTCCTTCGATGTTTCCTTCGACGTCCCTCTCCCTGATTTCGTCTCCTCGGCTGATTCTTTTCTTTCAGCTCATCTCAGATCCATTATAAATAATAATCCTGGCACTTTTCCTTCTTTCTTCGGCGCCTCCGCCGTTTGTTTTTCGGTTATTTGAGGAGAACTCTGCGGATCGTTCCGTCATCGTCGGCTCTTTATCGGCTCTGCGCTGGAATTGAATTCAGTCTGGCTTGTAATTCGCGTCGGATGAAAACCGCCTGTCGAATGAAGGCATGTAAATGTTAGAAAAGCTCATAAATAATTTTAAAAAGAGGGAAACATCACTGCTGGCAGCGGCCTGTTTGAACTTCAACACAGACACCAAGAAACGCTGTAAATAATTCAGCGCTCTGCACCAGGATTCCGTCCATAATAAGGAATTTTTAATGCGGATTGTGTGAAGAGGAGGCCGGGTGCAACATTCGGGGCGTCGGCCCGGATCACGGCACGAGCGCGGGGTTGGAATGGGATCGGATCCGATCGATTATCTGATCTGCGGTTTTTTTTGTTGATGATCTTTAGGTTCTCCATCTGCCCCATCCAGGAAGGCTTTTAAAGCGGGGACCTCTCGGAACCCAGAGCTTCTCTTCTTTACAGAAATGTTTTCTTTCACCCAAAAAAAAAAAAAAAAACCTTTCCTGAATTCCTTTCAGAAGCCGATGCGTTTTTTTTTTGGCTTCGCTAAATTGACCGGAGCGAATCAGACCACGGAACACCAAGGTCACACTGCAGATCAGACGGAACCCGGGACTCCGAGAGAAAAGAGGGGGGGGTACAGGTGGAGGACACGGAAAGAGCACAAAACAGAACGAGAGAGAGAGAGAGAGAGAGAGAGAGAGAGAGAGAGAGAGAGAGAGAGAGAGACATAACGAATAAGAATGAGAAATGAGAGAGATAGAGGAAAAGAAAAGTGAAAGTGATGAGGATTGTGATATGAGAAAGAGAGAGAGAGAGAGATGAGTGAGAGAGGCAAAGAGAAAGCAAGCAAGAGACAAGAGGACAAATCAAGAGCCAGAAAACAAGTGAGAAAGACGCAAAGAGTGAGAAAGTAAGAAAGAGAGAGAGAAAAACCAAGAACATGAGAGAGTTAGAGAGCCGGTCAACCAGACAGAGACAGTGAGAGAGAAAGCGAGAGACAAAAGGACAGAAAGTGTGCGAGAGGCATGAGAAAGCAATAGAAAGAAAGAACATTAGAATTAGAAAGAGAGAGAGAGAGAGAGAGAGAGAGACATAAAGAATAAGAATGAGACAGAGAGAGACAGACAAAAAGCATGAGAGTGCGAGAGAGAGAGAAATTAGAGACAATAAGAGAGAGTGGAAGAGAGAGAGAGAGAGAGAGAGAGAGACAATTCGACAGACAGAGAGAGCGAGAAAAAGAGAGATAGACAGAGAGAGAGAGAGAGAGAGAGAGAGAGAGAGAAAGACAATTTGACAGACAGAGAGAGAGAAAAAGAGACAGAGAGAGAGAGAGAGAGAGAGAGAGAGAGAGAGAGAAATTAGAGACAATAAGAGAGAGTGGAAGAGAGAGAGAGAGAGAGAGAGACATAAAGAATAAGAATGAGACAGAGAGAGACAGACAAAAAGTACGAGAGAGCGAGAGAAAGAGAGAGAAATTAGAGACAATAAGAGAGAGTGGAAGAGAGAGAGAGAGAGCGAGAGAGAGAGAGAGAGAAATTAGAGTCAATAAGAGAGAGTGGAAGAGAGAGAGAGAGAGAGAGAGAGAGAGACATAAAGAATAAGAATGAGACAGAGAGAGACAGACAAAAAGCACGAGAGAGCGAGAGAAAGAGAGAGAAATTAGAGACAATAAGAGAGAGTGGAAGAGAGAGAGAGAGAGCGAGAGAGAGAGAGAGAGAGAAATTAGAGACAATAAGAGAGAGTGGAAGAGAGAGAGAGAGAGACATAAAGAATAAGAATGAGACAGAGAGAGACAGACAAAAAGTACGAGAGAGCGAGAGAAAGAGAGAGAAATTAGAGACAATAAGAGAGAGTGGAAGAGAGAGAGAGAGCGAGAGAGAGAGAGAGAGAAATTAGAGACAATAAGAGAGAGTGGAAGAGAGAGAGAGAGAGAGAGAGAGAGACAATTCGACAGACAGAGAGAGCGAGAAAAAGAGAGATAGACAGAGAGAGAGAGAGAGAGAGAGAGAGAGAGAGAGAAAGACAATTTGACAGACAGAGAGAGAGAAAAAGAGACAGAGAGAGAGAGAGAGAGAGAGAGAGAGAGAGAGAGAAATTAGAGACAATAAGAGAGAGTGGAAGAGAGAGAGAGAGAGAGAGAGACATAAAGAATAAGAATGAGACAGAGAGAGACAGACAAAAAGTACGAGAGAGCGAGAGAAAGAGAGAGAAATTAGAGACAATAAGAGAGAGTGGAAGAGAGAGAGAGAGAGAGAGAGAGAGAGAGAGAGAGAGAGAAATTAGAGTCAATAAGAGAGAGTGGAAGAGAGAGAGAGAGAGAGAGAGAGAGAGACATAAAGAATAAGAATGAGACAGAGAGAGACAGACAAAAAGCACGAGAGAGCGAGAGAAAGAGAGAGAAATTAGAGACAATAAGAGAGAGTGGAAGAGAGAGAGAGAGAGCGAGAGAGAGAGAGAGAGAGAAATTAGAGACAATAAGAGAGAGTGGAAGAGAGAGAGAGAGAGACATAAAGAATAAGAATGAGACAGAGAGAGACAGACAAAAAGTACGAGAGAGCGAGAGAAAGAGAGAGAAATTAGAGACAATAAGAGAGAGTGGAAGAGAGAGAGAGAGCGAGAGAGAGAGAGAGAGAAATTAGAGACAATAAGAGAGAGTGGAAGAGAGAGAGAGAGAGAGAGAGAGAGAGACATAAAGAATAAGAATGAGACAGAGAGAGACAGACAAAAAGCACGAGAGAGCGAGAGAAAGAGAGAGAAATTAGAGACAATAAGAGAGAGTGGAAGAGAGAGAGAGAGAGAGAGAGAGAGAGAGAGAGAGAGAGAGAAATTAGAGACAATAAGAGAGAGTGGAAGAGAGAGAGAGAGAGACATAAAGAATAAGAATGAGACAGAGAGAGACAGACAAAAAGTACGAGAGAGCGAGAGAAAGAGAGAGAAATTAGAGACAATAAGAGAGAGTGGAAGAGAGAGAGAGAGAGAGACAATTTGACAGACAAAGAGAGAGAGAGAGAGAGACAATTTGACAGACAGAGAGAGCGAAAAAAAGAGACAGAGAGAGAGAGAGAGAGAAAAAAGGACAGAACGAGCAAGAATGAGACAGTGAGAGAGATTAGGAAGGACAACAGAAGGAGAGACAACTAGACAGAGAAAAAGAGAGACAGTTAGAGAGTGTGAGAGAGAGAGAGAGTGAGAGAGAGAGAGAGAGAGACAGCAGGGAGTTGGAGATTAAGGATTATTAATGAGAGCCATCTAATGAGGACTGTTACAAACCAGTAATCCACAAAATACCAAAAGCACAGAGAAAAGAGAGAGAGCGAGAGAGAGAGAGAGAGAGAGAGAGAGAGAGAGAGAGCGAGAGAGAGAGAGAGTGAGAGAGAGAGGAGGAAACGATGAAGAGATGCATGATGGGAGGAGGGACAGAAGACGGATGGATGTAAAGCTGCTGCAGAACGGGGTAATGAATGTGGCAGTTTGCAACCTGCTGCGATCATCATGAAGTCTGCAGAAGACGCGCGGATGAGTTTCTGCTGCGAGAGACATTAAAGCGCGCGAGAGCGCGAGAGCGCGAGAGCTCATTACAGACATCATTTACTCGCACCGCCGGTCGAGAGGATGCCTTTTAAAAGACGCAGCTTCCAAATATCCATAAATCAGCTGCTTACAACTCTCACGTTAACACCAGCGCACAACAGTGGTGGTGCGGAGGGGGTGGAGCTTGTTTGGGGTGATGTCACAATGCGCCTGCTCCCCGAACCCCGGACCTGCGCAGGCGAGCCAGCCGACAGCATTTTCACCAACAATCAACAATTCCAGAAAATGGCTGCAGTACTCACGAGTACACAGAAGGGGGCAGCAGAGCTTAGCGCCGCGCGTCCTTTGTTTACAGAAAAAGGTTCGATTGATAACGAAGCGGTCACATGGGCGTTAAATCCGGTGTGTAAATGTAACAGGGAGCGACGGGCCTTCCCTAAATTGTTGTTAGTTTTACGCAAGAAAAAGTTTTTACGTTTTTAATTTTGCTTTCTCTTATGTTTTTACGTGTTTCTACCATTTTAATGTTATAATGTTTTATTTGTTTTGTAAAGCGTCTGAGTCTATATAAATAAAATGTATTCTTATTCTTATTCTTATTATTATCCACCCATTATCTTCCGCTTTACCCTCTATTAGGGTCGCGGTGGGGTTCCCCATGCTCATCCAGGGGAGAACGTTTCGGGCGCAGGGCAGATAGACCCAGGACAGGACACCAAGCTATCGCTGGGCACACACTCACTCACACAGACACACTCTATATGGGGCAATTTGGATAACTCAATTGACCTTAATCCATGTGTTTGGACTGTGGGAGGAAACCGGAGAACCCGGAGGAAACCCACACGGACACGGGGAGAAGATGGAAACTCCACCCAGATTGGGATTCGAACCGGGAATCCCTAGAGGTGAGAGGAGAACATGCCAAACCACTAAACTAAGCCGCCGGCCGCCCTGAATTTTTAATTAATTTCACTAAAATTTAAAGTGTGAATCCTCAACCCTCCAAATTAACAAGTTTAAAGTCAAGCAGCGTTTTATTTATTATTTAGTTTGTTCAGTTTAGTTTATTATTTAGTTTGTTTTTAACACGCTGCGTATTTTTAACATTTCGTAGCTGAAGGTTTCGGGGTCAAAAGTTTGTTGAAGGGAAACTTGACGCCATAATGAGACAGGACTTCAGCTTATCCCGGCATTCTCAAGATGCATTCTCAAGGAGAACATACCAAACGCCTTGTCCGCCCGACCAGTACCTGTGTTACGGTCTTAAATACAACAGTTTGGGTGAGAGTGTGACTATTTGCCCCGTTACCCTGAGCATGTCTGAGAGAACCTGCCCCACTCACTCTGCTCGTTATCAGGATGGTGAAACGTCACAGTTTTAATTATCATATTTTCATTCATTCATTATCTCCCGCTTTATCCTCTATTAGGGTCAAGGTGGGGTTCCCCATGCCCATCCAGGGGAGAACATCTTGGGCGCTGGGCAGATAGACCCAGGACAGGGCGCCAATCTATCGCTGGGCACACACTCACTCACACAAACACACTCTATATGGGGCAATTTTTTGAGAATTCAATTGACTTGAGTCATGTTTTTGGACTGTGGGAGGAAACCGGAGAACCCGGAGGAAACCCACGCAGACACGGGGAGAACATGGAAACTCCACCCAGATGGGGATTCGAACCGGGAATCCCTAGCGCTGAGAGGAGAACGTGTTGAACCACTAAGCCACCGTGCCGCCCTAATTATCATATATAATTAATATATTATATAATTAATTATATTATTAATGTTATGGCGGCACAGTGGCTTAGTGGTTCAACACGTTCTCTTCTCAGCTCTAGGGATTCCCGGTTCGAATCCCCATCTGGGTGGAGTTTCCATGTTCTCCCCATGTCTGCGTGGGTTTCCTCCGGGTTCTCCGGTTTCCTCCCACAGTCCAAAAACATGGATCAAGTCAATTGAGTTCTCCAAATTGCCCCATATAGAGTGTGTCTGTGTGAGTGAGTGTGTGTCCAGTGATAGATTGGTGCCCTGTCCTGGGTCTATCTGCCCAGCGCCCGAGACGTTCTCCCCTGGATGGGCATGGGCATGGGCATGGGGAACCCCCCCCCCCTAATATAGGATAAAGCTGAAGATAATTAATGAATTAATGTTATTAATTAAGTGGAAAAGCCGCTCACCTGCGTCGCGAAGTCCCGCCGCTCCGTCGGTCCGGCACACGACGTCACGTGGTCACGTGGACTGACTGAGGTCAGTGTTGAACACATTAAAAACATTTAAAAAACATTAAACACTCAAAGCGTCAAAACGCGACTTCAAACAACAAACGTCGGCGGTTTAAAACGCCGCCACGTAGACGTTCCAATTCAGACAACACGCTTTTAATCCCAAAACCATAAGGAGCCTGGGTTCGAGTCGCAGTAGTGGGAGGTTTTGCATGTTCTCCGCATTTTATTTTTTTTTATGTCTCGTCTGTAAAGCGCTGAGTGCCGTCGCGGCTGTTCACGTGCTTTGCAGCCTGTAAATGCCGGGATAGGCTTCAGCGTGGACCCTTCACTCGACCTTGTCAACCAAGTGAACACCCACCACAGCATTCAGCCCTTTACCCAGAAGAGCTAAACATGGGGAGAACATGCCAAACCGTCCACAGCTGCGACCTCCATCATGCTTGACCTCATGGTCTTTGCAGCTACAACAGCTGGAAGGCTTTCTACGACATTTTGGTGAGGTCAGACACCGATGCTGGGCTGCGTCATCCGTCCAGCCTGGACGTTCTCCCCTGGGTGGACATGGGGGAACCCCCCCCCCCCCGACCCTAATAGAGGACAAAGCGGAAGATAATGGAGAACATGCCAAACCTTCCACAACTGTGACCTCCATCATGCTTGACCTCATGGTCTTTGCAGCTACATCAGCTGGAAGGCTTTCTAGGACATTTTGGTGAGGTCAGACACCGATGCTGGGCTGCGTCATCGTCCAGCCGTCCACCCGAGACGTTCTCCGCTGGATGGACATGGTCACGTTCGTGTCCAGTGTCTGCTGTCCTATATGCTGTTTGTCTGTTTGCTGCAGATTCCGGCTCCATCGCTGTTATTTTGGTTGTAGGGTCACATGACTGCCCCGGGGTGTTTTTTATTTTTATTGTTTTAATAAACTTTGTTTCATTGGTTCTCCTGTGAGGACGACAGAACCTGGAACGGGAACATTAAAGGTGAGTGATCGTCTTGGCGACGTCTCCATCACTGTGACATCACAATTTATGACCTGTTTGCTCTTCAACAGCCATGACGATGCAGCCAAGGGCGGCACGGTGGCTTAGTGGTTTAGCATGTTCTCCTCTCTGGTTGGAATCCCCATCTGGGTGGAGTTTCCATGTTCTCCCCGTGGGTTTCCTCCGGGTTCTCCGGTTTCCTTCCACAGTCCAAAAACATGGATCAAGTCAATTGAGTTCTCCAAATTGCCCCATATAGAGTGTGTCTGTGTGAGTGAGTGTGTGCCCAGCGATAGGTTGGCGTCCTGTCCTGGGTGTATCTGCCCAGCGCCCGAAACGTTCTCCCCTGGATGGGCATGGGGAACCCCCCCCCCTTCCCGCGCGACCCTAATAGAGGATAAAGCGGAAGATAATGGATGGAAGGTTTCGGGCGCTGGGCAGATACACCCAGGACAGGACGCCAATCCATCGCTGGGCACACACTCACTCACACACACACACTCTATATGGGGCAATTTGGAGAACTCAATTGACCTTGATCCATGTTTTTGGGCTGTGGGAGGAAACCGGAGAACCTGGCGGAAACCCACACTGACACGGGGTGAACATGCAAACTCCACCCAGATTGGGATTCGAACCGGGAACCCCTAGCGCTGAGAGGAGAACATGCTAAACCACTAAGCCACCGCCTGTCTTTTTTAAGTCAGCCCTGATAATTAGGACTTCACCACCGCCAGATGTCTTACTTCCTATCCCGTCATTTTCTCCCAACAGTGAAAACCAACTGTGGGAGTTTTGTCGCCGTCACGTTTAACTCAAATAAATTAAAGGAGAACATCAGGCTCCTCCCCTCCGCCTGCAGAACCTGCTGAAGATCACAGGAGCCAATCGCAACCTCCTTTCACCTTAAACACTCTGTACGACCGTTAATTAATGAACATTTATTATTAATTGACGCAGACGGGGTGGAGGATTCGACTCAAAGTGATTTATTAAAAGTTCCACGACGTTAAGAGAACATTCCCGAAACCAATCCGGCCGGCCGACGTGCAAACACGTGGCGTTTTTCACGGACAGCGATACGGACAGAAGAGCCGAGACGTCTGGGACGGACGGCGCGACGTTCCCGGCGTCCCGACGACTCCGAAGGGACGTGTGCAAAAAACCCGGCCGACTTCGGGGAACCGTGATTCGAACGCGTTCAGGACTCAGCAACGTTCTTTTAACGCAGGTCGACGTTTACGATCAAAACAATTTCATTGAAATGATTAAAGGACACTTAAGAATATTTCTAATAAAATAGAAACAAAGCCCGTCACGTGGACGCGCCCCGGTCAACACGGGACCGTGCGCCGTGCGGCCAAACGCAGGACCGTTATCGGTTCTAGATCGGATCAGGACGTTAACCGTCAGATCGGAATCCGTGAGTATGTGCATGTGCTAAGTGCTACTGTTAATCGTAAGGAGCAGCGCCGCCCTAGCGGAGAAACAACAGCCCCAATTCGGGCGTCTCCGTTACCCGCCGCTGCCTCTATTTCGGTTTCAAACGACACACCCACCATAAAAACGTAGGACGGGACTCGTCCAATCAAATCCGAGCGAACATTAGACCTGTTCTGCGAACGCAGCCTCGAGATTAAAAAAAAAAGTTAATTTAATCTAAACTATTAAGACGGCGTCATTCCCTCGACGAGCCACTAGGTGGTGGCGATGTGCCGAGGCCCACCGGTTGAGAACGGCGGCCGAATACAGCCCTCCCACTGTGACAGAGGGGTGTTCACATACATTTGGCCACAGCCGTCATCATGACATGTGAAAGCTACACTATGTTAATTAATGTAATTATGATGATCAAAGGCTTTCGAGTGCTAAAAAAAAAAATAATAATAATAAAGTGTCGGCGCGATCAAACCGGCTATTAAAAGTGACGAGAATTAATAGAATTAAATCGTGTGGATTTAACGAACTCGGCGACGGTTCGGCTACGGTCACGATAGAACAACAGCGAGAGGTCCCGCCGCCCGCCCCCACAACCCCCCCCCCCCCCCCAAAACCCTCCTCCACCGGCTCAGCGGTGGGCGCGGCCTCGTATCGACGGTCCGAGGTCTCGTCGTCATTCACGAGATGATGATTTCGGACCTCGGTGGACGTTGGATTTTAAGTTGTGATTGTTACACGGGTTCAAAAAAATAATTAGGGGAGGTATGTGGTGTGTGGGGGGGGTTGGTGGGGTGGTGGTGGGGGGGGTTCACAGGCCACACCAGCAATGTGGGTGGTGGATCTTATACTTAAAAAAAGCGCCTGAATACAAGCTACAGCATCGAGTGGTCCATCCCTAAAGTGTTATCAGCACTGTGCATCCGCTGGGAAAAAGAACAGCAATCAGTGATCAGAGACACACACACACACACACACACATGCACACACACACACGCGCACACACACACACACACACACACACACACAAAGTGCCAGAAAGCTTGTGCGGATTTTCTAAAGAATTATAAGGACATGATGGTGCAGCTTTAATTATCTGCTGCACCTGAAAGTGCTGGCACCTACATTGTGCTATGCACACACACACACACACACACACACACACACACACACACACACACACACACTCACACACACACACTCGCACCTCCTCACTAAAAACAGCTGGTCTTGAAATCCTCCTCCTCTCCTGGCAGTGCAGTCTCTCCATAAGGCCCGTTCCCTACTCGCTGGGGAGCACGGCGTCTCTCTCGTCCCCGTCTCTCTCGTCCCCCTCGTCTCTCTCGTCCCCGTCTCTCTCCTCCTCCCCCCTGTCTCTCTCGCCGTCCGTCTCCGCGGCGCTCAGCAGGCTGCTGTCTTCCCCCAGGATGCCGCACAGCTCAGCCAGGCGTTGCTGCATCTTCGGTATCCCCGAGAGCTGTGTCTCCAGGCGCAGCTTTTCGTCCTGCAGCGAGACGCGCGTGGACGCGTCCAGCTTCTCGAAGCGCCAGCCGCCCTCGCCGTCGAACTGCAGCAGGTGCGTGTGGTACTTCCTGTGACCGGGAGACAACGAGGTGGAACCGGGAGAATGTGTGTGGCTTACAGCTGTATATGAAACCGGTGGGGCGTCGGTCCTTGATTCTGATTGGCTGAGGCGTTTGTCCTGCCGCGACGTCATTGACAATAACGCGCACCTCTGAGCGCGTCACATTCGTGTCAGTGCGTGATATACGATACATTATTTTAAAATCATAAAATACAGATTAATATAAACAGCGATCTAAACCTGTTCCACGGTTTTTATAAACTGCGTTCTGTAATTCGGCCGCTAGATGGCAGTGTTTGATCGGACTAGATTACATCACCAAAGATTATTAATGATCTTGCTTTTAATAAACGCATTTATGGATCTAATAACAGCACTTTCCTGTGATTTAGTGTGTGATTTTCCTGTGATTTAGATTTAGGGGGGGGTGGGGTTCCCCATACCCATTCAGGGGAGAACGTTTCGGGCGCTGGGCAGACACACCCAGGACAGGACGCCAGTCAATCGCTGGGCACACACTCACGCACACACTCACACTCTATATGGGGAAATTTGGAGAATTCCATTGACCTCGATCCATGTTTTTTGGACTGTGGGAGGAAACCGGAGAACCCGGAGGAAACCCACACGGACACAGGGAGAACATGGAAACTCCACCCAGATGGGGATTCGAACCGGGAATCCCCAGCGCTGAGAGGAGAACATGCCAAACCACTAAGCCACCGTGCTGCCCCTGGAAACTCAACATGAGAATTAAAATAGCTCCATTTAATAAGAACGAATCGTTCCGAGCTCTGCACCCCCCCCCCCCCCACGATCTCAGCAGTTTAATGTCCTGACAATTTAGAACAACTAACAATAGAACGGAACATCTGCTCTCTCTCTGTCTCTCAATCTCTCTCTCTGTCTCTCGCTCTCTGTGTCTCTCACTTTCTGTCTCTCACTCTCTGTGTCTCACTCTCTGCCTCTCTCTCTCTGTCTCTCGCTCTCTGTGTCTCTCACTCTCTGTGTCTCTCACTCTCTGTGTGTCTCTCACTCTCTGTGTGTCTCTCACTCTCTGTGTGTCTCTCACTCTCTGTGTGTCTCTCTCTCTCTCTGTGTCTCTCTCTCTCTCTGTGTCTCTCTCTCTCTCTGTGTCTCTCTCTCTCTCTCTCTCTGTGTCTCTCTCTCTCTGTGTCTCTCTCTCTCTGTGTCTCTCTCTCTCTGTGTCTCTCTCTCTCTGTGTCTCTCTCTCTCTGTGTCTCTCTCTCTCTGTGTCTCTCTCTCTCTGTGTCTCTCTCTCTCTGTGTCTCTCACTCTCTGTGTCTCTCACTCTCTGTGTCTCTCACTCTCTGTGTCTCTCACTCTCTGTGTCTCTCACTCTCTGTGTCTCTCACTCTCTGTGTCTCTCACTCTCTGTGTCTCTCACTCTCTGTGTCTCTCACTCTCTGTGTCTCTCACTCTCTCTGTGTCTCTCACTCTCTCTGTGTCTCTCACTCTCTCTGTGTCTCTCACTCTCTCTGTGTCTCTCACTCTCTGTCTCTCACTCTCTCTGTGTCTCTCTGTCTCTGTGTCTCTCACTCTCTGTCTCTCACTCTCTCTGTGTCTCTCTGTCTCTGTGTCTCTCACTCTCTGTCTCTCACTCTCTCTGTGTCTCTCACTCTCTGTGTCTCTCACTATCTGTCTCTGTGTCTCTGTCTCTCTGTGTCTCTCTGTGTCTCTCTGTGTCTCTGTGTCTCTGTGTCTCTGTGTCTCTGTGTCTCTGTGTCTCTCTGTGGTGACGGTGATGACACGCCGCTCTCATCTCTTTCCTGTATTTGTTACGGCTGCAGTTTGTTTGGACGGAAAAAAATCTGGCGAACACATGCCGCCCGTCCGCCCGCCCGCCCGTCCGTCCGCCCACGGCACGCGGAAAAGTGAAAAGACCCACCAGAGAGACGGGCGGTGCGTGATGGACAGCAGCGCGATCCCGGCGTCCTTGGCAGCTTCGAAGATCTTGCCCTCCACGTCGATGCTGACTGCGCTGGTGCATTCATCCAGCAGGGCGTATTTGGGCCTGGAGGAGAGAAGATCCGTCAGCGTCCACTCCACGGCCGGACAGACGCGGCGCACGGCTCGCTCTCGGAGGAGAGACCCTCCCTCAGCAACGAACCCCATGGTTCTCTACTGGCTTATTCATTCATTTATTCATTATCTCCCGCTTTATCCTCTATTAGGGTCGTGGGGGGGGTTCCCCATGCCCATTCAGGGGAGAACATCTCAGGCGCTGGGCAGACAGACCCAGGACAGGACGCCAATCCATCGCTGGACACACACTCACTCACACAGACACACTATATGGGGCAATTTGGAGAATTGACTTGATCCATGTTTTTGGACTGTGGGAGGAAATCTGAGAACCCGGAGGAAACCCACGCGGACACGGGGGAACATGGAAACTCCACCCAGATGGGGATTCGAACCGGGAATCCCTAGTGCTGAGAGGAGAACGTGCTGAACCACTAAGTCACCGTGCCGCCTGGCTTATTAATTAGAAAATGAATTTGTCGATCTTAAAGCCTGCGCCTCCGTGTTCGAGGAGTTAAGCTTAAAGCGTAGGCTTATTTTAAACCCGGCTTTCGGCTGAGAGCCTGCGGCGGAAAACAGATGCAACCCGATAGATTACGCTGCTGCTGTTCAGAACTCATCCTCATTATTATTAGTTTTAAAAGGAACATCCGTTCCGTCGAAACTCGAAAAACAGAAAGAGTCTTAATCCACCGAGTGGAAGTTAATGGAGACGTTAATTAGGCGAGATTTCTGACTGATCCGGGAACACTGGCATACAGAGAACTGTATAAATAATAACCAGATACGTTATTCATTCATTCATTATCTTCCACTTTATCTTCTATTAGGGTCGCGGGGGGGGGGGTTTAGTTCCCCATGCCCATCCAGGGGAGAACATTTCGGGCGCTGGGCAGATACACCCAGGACAGGGCGCCAATCTATCACTGGACACACACTCACTCACACAGACACACTCTATATGGGGCAATTTGGAGAACTCAATAGACTTGTTCCATGTTTTTGGACTGTGGGAAAAAAACCGCACGGCTCGCTCTCGGTGGAGAGACCCTCCTTCAGCAACGAACCCATGGTTCTCTACTGGCTTATTCATTTATTCATTATCTCCCGCTTTATCCTCTATTAGGGTCGGGGGGGGGGGGGGGGGGGTCCCCATGCCCATCCAGGGGAGAACATCTCGACCCAGGACAGGACGCCAATCTATCACTGGGCACACACTCACTCACACAGACACACTCTATATGGGGCAATTTGGAGAACATAATAGACTTGATCCATGTTTTTGGACTGTGGGAGGAAACCGGAGAACCCGGAGGAAACCCACGTGGACACGGGGAGAACATGGAGACTCCACCCAGATGGGGATTCGAACCAGGAATCCCTAGCGCTGAGAGGAGAACATGTTAAACCACTAAGCCGCCATGCCACCCCCAGATACGTAATTTTTTAAAATAAAATCCTAAAGGCAGCAGTAAAGAGTCGGGGTACCGATTCAGCTCTCATCTGCACTTCTCCCGGACCCTTCACCCCGCGTCGCATCCATCAGCAGGCTTCTTAATGTGAAGGGGGTTCCAGCTTCACGGCTGAACGCCCGCACTCGAGCCGCCGGCCTGTCAGCGCGGGGAAATGAGGACCGCCGCGCAGGATCGATCCCAATAAGCTGAAGGTCCCTGGTTCCGTCGCTCCGGCGGAACCATCCATAACAAGCTGCTTTAATTTTGGTTTTGAGGCGTTAATGTGGGCGTGGCCCGTCGCATTGCATTTAACTACACATTCATTCGAAAGAGCCAACATGCGAGCTCTGAACTCAAAGGGCTGGTTTAGTTTTGGCTCCTAGAATAAATTAAATCAATTAAATTATCCAAAGTGCCCAGCGATGGATTGGCGCCCTGTCCTGGGTCTATCTGCCCAGCGCCCGAGACGTTCTCCCCTGGATGGGCATGGGGAACCCCACCGCGACCCTAATAGAGGATAAAGCGGGAGATAATGAATGAACGAATGATAAATAATCCAAAGCATCTTACAAACATCCCGATTCGATAACCAGGGTTAGGGACCTTGCTCAAACCCCCCAACCTTCAGCTTGATGGCCACACCCACAAAGCAGACCCCCCCCCCCATGTGAGAAGTCCCCGGGTTTGATGGAGGACGCGTCCCGTACATTTAAAGAGACTCAGCATTACGGGTTCTTTCGGTAGAACCGACCGTGTGACCTACTTGTGGTAGAACATCCGCGCCATCCCCATCCTCTGCTTCTCTCCACCGGACAGGACGTCCTTCCAGTCGCTCTCGGCGTCCCAACCTGCCGAGACACACACCATCTGAGGACCGCCCCGGCTTCACGCGCCGCCCGTCTGTTTTTTTAATTATTGAACCTGACGTTTTGAAAATCTGCGCTGGCTTGCGTGTTGGCATGTTCTCCCCACCTCTATGTGGCTTTTTCTAGGCTGATCAAAGCCAAATTTGTGAACGCGTGTGTGTGTGTGTGTGTGTGTGTGTGTGGATATGCTCGTCCGCACCTGTGATGAACCGTTAATGAATTCATGGATTATTTATTAATTATAAAAGATGAATTAATCATGGACTCGCCTCCCTCTCTCTCCAGGATGTACAGCAGGTTGACGGTGCGCAGGATGCCCTCCAGCTGCTGGTCGCTGAAGCCTTGATCCCCCATCTCCTGAGCCGTGTCGGGGTAAATCACCTGATCCCGCAGACTACCGACCGACATGTACGGTCTGCGCGCGCACACACACACACACACACACACACACGCACACACACACACACACACTGTGGGAGCTCATCCATCTTGCCAAATATGAGCAGTGTAGTCGGTAATAAATCCATGACATCACAACAACCCCACTGCCCTCACCCTGTGAATCCACCCGAAACCCCCCCCCCCCCCCCCCCCCCCCAACAATCGGCTCGATGAGAGGGTTTAATTGCGAGATGTTGGAGCGTCCGGGCCGCGGAACCATCTGGACGTACCGCTGTCAGAACCCGCGTCAGGACTAATCAGCTCGGCGGGGCATGAAATGAATACGAGCAAGAGCCCTCCCCTCCTCGGCCTCACGCTTTCGAGGGGGGGTGTGTGTGTGTGTGTGTGTGTGTGTCATTCAGGTGTGCGGAATAAAGAGATCAGCGCCTGTGCCGTGCGAGCGGCGTGGTGATCCGGCGCTCTCCCCCCCCCCCTTAATTAGGGAGCGTCAACTTTGCGGCCCTGCGCGCGACACTCGACGAGGAGTTAATTAAATATCGGCGGCGAAGGCGATTAATTAATGGCTTCATCCGCGGCCCGGATCGACGGCGTTTCCCGTAATTAAGCGTGGTGATGCGGTCGTACCTCTGCGGGATGTAGAACATGTGCTTCGGGGGGGGCTTGTACAGCACGCCGCTGTACACGGGCCACAGGCCGCTCAGGATGCGAAACAGCGAGCTCTTGCCGCAGCCGTTCGGTCCGGTGATTAACAGGTGCATGCCTTCGTCCACCTGGGGTGCGTACACACACATATACACACACACACAAAAATACACACACAAACAGCAATTATTTACTAATTTAACTGGTTAATTTCTGTTCCCATTTCACTTCCAACTGCTTTAGATCATGCTGCTCATTAAAAGCGGTGTGACTGCAGCACAAACTTCCCTCTAAGCGCTGCAGGATGCGCCGACTGCGGCATTATTTCCCATCGTGCCATTCAAAACAATAAAATTAACTCGTTTCCGAGTGTTCATAAGCAAGCGCCTCGAATGGGAATATTAAAAAAACATTTGTAAATAAAGTATCAAAAGTCTCCACGGGTTCGTTCTCTGAACCACGCAGAGCCCCATCGGGTCCGTCTAATGAAAATGGCCAAAGAACGTGAGATACAAAGCAGAAGACCAAAAGCGTATTAAAAGCAAACGGCTCGGCCTTTATCGGCGCACAAAGTCTGCGGGCCCCGCTCGAACCCGGGGGTTAAGTGTCTGCAAACCTTAGAATTACAATCAGATCTGAGATACGGGGCTTTGGCAGAAGTCGCCGTACGAAACGGGCGTCTCGTCCTTTAAGGCTCGCCGGACCGGCGCTATCTGTCCGGCCGAAACAGTCGCCTGGAAACCGGCTCCACGGTTCAGCGGCCTCCTTAATGATATCCCGCTATATAGCGGCCGGCGTTCGGAGTGACATCCGGGTTCAGCCACACATGACGCCGCATGCAGTTCAAGGCTTTGGTTTGGGGGGGGAGGTGGGGGGGGCCAAAACGTAACGTCATGGCATAAAAAAAAAAAAAAGTACGAAAAAGAAGTGGAATAGCAATGACGTGCAGGGTGAACCAGGTCCACTCAAGTAGGTTTGTGCTTTTATTTATATTCATTCATTCATTATCTTCTGCTTTATCCTCTTTTAGGGTCGGGGGGGGGGGGGGGGGGGGGGGGGGGGGGGGGGGGGGGGGGGGGGGGTGTTCCCCATGCCCATCCAGGGGAGTACATTTCGGGCGCTGGGCAGATAGACCCAGGACAGGACGCCAATCTATCGCTGGACACACACTCACTCACACAGACACACTCTATATGGGGCAATTTGGAGAATTCAATTGACTTGATCCATGTTTTTGGACTGTGGGAGGAAACCGGAGAACCCGGAGGAAACCCACGCGGACACGGGGAGAACGTGGAAACTCCACCCGGATTGGGATTTGAACCGGGAATCCCCAGCGCTGAGAGGAGAACATGCTAAACCACTAAGCCACCGTGCCGCCGGTTTTATTTATATATATATATTATTATTTATTTTAATTAATTTAATTATTTAACTTAAATGCTCTAGGGATTCCCGGATCGAATCCCAATCTGGGTGGAGTTTGCATGCTCTCCCCGTGTCCGCGTGGGTTTCCTCCGGGTTCTCCGGTTTGCCCCCCCCACAGTCCAAAAACATGGATCAAGGTCAATTGAATTCCCCAAAAATGCCCCATATAGAGTGTGTGTGTGTGAGTGAGTGTGCGCCCAGTGATAGATTGCCCCCCTGTCCTGGGTGTATCTGCCCAGCGCCCGAAACGTTCTCCCCTGGATGGGCATGGGGAACCCCCCCCCCACCCTAATAAAGGATAAAAGTGGACGATAATGAATGAATGAACTTAAATGCTCGTCAGTTGCTGCGTCACAACCACTTGCAGAACGTAACAGTGGCGACTTAATCTTTCGTTGCCACCTTGTGGTGAAACCTGGGAATGAACGCTCATTTAGACCTATTAGTTATGCTTTTAGGCTAATCGGCCGTGCAGCCCTCATTTATTTATTTATATAAATCATTGGGAAGGCTGCGGAGGACAACATTAAGAAGCGCCCTCAACGTCCATGTTATAAAGGTTCTAACATCTGGGTACTTGAAGATCAGATTATTAACGATTTTGTTTTCGGTAAACGCGTTGAAGTGTTTTATAAAAGCAATAAGACACTCGAGGTTGTGTGTTCTTGTGAATAAATCACGTAAAGAGGTGGAACTGTACTCCACTCCGCATGTGTCGGGACTGATAACACCTCTTTGTTGTGATTTATTTAGAATAATGCCACGCCCCTCTCGTAGCGTATTGATTTCTTAAAATATGGCGCAGACTGGGTGCTGCACCCAGAACACTGAGCGGCGTGTGGGGCACTTGTTCCACTGTAATGCTGATTGTCCATATGCTTGGATTCCGATCACTCTGACCCCCTGCCAGCCGAATGGCCCCAAAACGGCGGAGCTGCTTTAAAGAGCTTACTCATTTTGCTTGGCGGCCTCGGGGCTGAATTCATTTCCGTCCAAAAATGATTCTTTCGATAGTAAAGGCTGCTGACCTCTGGCTTAGACACTGTTCTCACTCAAAGCATCTTTATTCATAGCGGCCTGGAGCCTTTCCGTCATGCAGCTGCCATTCAGTGCGGCTAACGTGAGCCTTTCTCTGGGGGTCACGCTCACGAGGAGTCACGAGGAGGCGGACGGACGCGCCGGCGTCGGCATGAACCTCAGATGTGACATTCATGCGATCACTCGTGGAAAAAGCGCCGCGTCACAGGACGGCACCAGAGCGCGGGGAAATAATCGACATATTATTTCAGGCGGAGAGCCAGCGGGGCACGGGGTTAGAATAAAAAAAAAACAAAAAAAGAAAACATAAAGAAGATAAAACAATTCTCAGAGTTCAGCTGAATACAACAGATTAAAGTCAATTATGAAGATGTAAAAAGACTCTTTGTTAGAAAAGAACGAATTCTTATAGCCCCACTGATGCCGTGCGTCCCTCTACGGTCCTCGTGATGCTGGTTTTAAGTGCTGTGGGTTTATGTAAGGCAAAAAAAAAAAAAAAAAAAAAAAAAAAAATTTTTTTTTTTTTTTTTTTTTGTTTTCATGGCCATCATTTTGGGTGAAAACAAAAATAAAAAAATGTTTTAGGAAAAACGGGTGATTATGATCTAATCCTTTAAAAGCTGCTGAGAGATGGCTGTGAAGAATTCAATGTGATGGTCAGACGCTTTTAATGATGTGCTGTAACCCATATACGAGAGCACCAGCTCCTCCTACTGATGAAATCCAGAATTGCATCACACCGTGAAATAAAGACCCTTTAAATCCAGATGTTTCATTCAGCAGTCATCTATTTTAAATGAGCTTAACAATGGTCACAGCTGCACACGGCACTAATGCGGCCGCCATATTGGTGAGGTCGAGCGGCGATGCGCCGCAACGAACCCCTTACACATCTGCTTTAACGTGACTTTAGCGTGTACCTGGATGTTGAGGCTGGACACGACCACGTCACCCGTCGGGGTGATGATGGGTAGGTTCTCACACCTGATGCCCTGCTCCACATCGATCACCTGACCTGCACACAGACGACCGGTTCACCAGGACGCACGCAGACCCGTTTTGCAAACCGAATATATTTAAATTATATATAAATTATTATAAATATTATATTATATATATATATATAAATATAAACTCACCTCTGATTTGCAGCGAGCCCTCCAGCCTCATTCCATGCTTCACTTCCCCCGAACCGTGAGCCGGCTGACCCTGCGCGTCCTCCAGCGAGCGGCGGAACACGCCGGCGCGCACCTCCTCGAACACCTCGAACATCTCGTGCACGCGGGCGGTGTAGCCGGCCAGCTCGGTCACCTGGAACCGAACAAACGGGGACTCGGGAATGGCTCACACGATTTAACCCCCCCCCCCCCCCATCACCTCTTTAGCTCCGCCCCCTGCCCTCCCCGACTACACCTTACTGCCACACTTATCATCCGTATGTACACTGATGCTCTTAAAGACCCATGCAGCAAATGAGGCGGCGCCTCACCTCCTTGTAGGAGCTCATGATGCGCTCCACGGCGTCGGCTCCGGCGTTCAGAAGGTTCCGCGCTGTGGTGAAGGCCTCCGTGCGCTCGCTCACCAGATCCTCCTCCTTCATCACCAGCGCGGCCTGCTTCACGTCCTCTGAATCTGCACACGTCCACAGACAGGAACCAGACTCACTCTAATTAATATTATAATATAACAACAATTACAACTATTAATTAGGGCAGGCAAGGTGGCTTAGTGGTTTAGCACGTTCTCCTCTCAGCTGTAGGGATTCCCGGTTCAAATCCCCATCTGGGTGGAGTTTCCATGTTCTCCCCGTGTCTGCGTGGGTTTCCTCCGGGTTCTCCGGTTTCCCATGCCCATCCAGGGGAGAACGACTCGGGCGCTGGGCAGATACACCCAGGACAGGGCGCCAATCTATCGCTGGGCACACACTCACTCACACAGACACACTCTATATGGGGCAATTTGGAGAACTCAGTTGACCTTGATTCATGTTTTTGGACTGTGGGAGGAAACCGGAGAACCCGGAGGAAACCCACGCAGACACGGGGAGAACATGGAAACTCCACCCAGATGGGGATTCGAACCGGGAGTCCCTAGTGCTGAGAGGAGAACATGCTAACCACTAAGCCAACGCGCCACCCATGACGGAAATAATGAATATTAATTATTTTGATAATGGCTCTATTGATATGAGTGAGGTGGCTTAGTGGTTTAGCACGTTCTCCTCTCAGCACTAGGGATTCCCGGTTCGAATCCCCATCTGGGTGGAGTTTCCATGTTCTCCCCGTGTCCGCGTGGGTTTCCTCCGGGTTCTCCGGTTTCCTCCCACAGTCCAAAAACATGGATCAAGTCAATTGAGTTCTCCAAATTGCCCCATATAGAGTGTGTTTGTGTGAGTGAGTGTGTGCCCAGCAATGGATTGCCCCCCTGTCCTGGGTGTATCTGCCCAGCGCCCGAGACGTTCTCCTCTGGATGGGCATGGGGAACCCCACCGCGACCCTAATAGAGGATAAAGCGGAGGATAATGGATGAATGAATGATGTGAGTGATCTGATTTGCTCACAACCTGAAAAAACATGAACTCCTCATAAGCCCCTCCCTCACGTACAATTCAGTCCTGGCTCATCATCACCCATCATGCATCAGTCCCCTCCGGTTCAGCTGAGGGCTTTGACCCCGCTGGATGCTTTCGGGATGAAGATGGAGGTCAGGAGCAGCGCCTCTGATCGCGGACCTGAGAGCAAACAGCTCATCCCTCAATCTAAACAACGTCCGCCGAACGCCGGCGTCCAAAACACACCGACCCCGGGAACGCGCTGGCCGCGAGCCAATCCAAATACACATCCGTGCCGCTGGGGACGGGCGGGAGGGCGGGGTGCGGATCGTACCATGTTTAGAGTAGCCGGTGGCGGTGATGATGGGCACGGCCACCATGACGAGGCCCGAGGCGCTCCACAGGTACTTCATGAGGAACTGCTCCAGCATGACGTACCACAGACGCTTGAAGAGGATCAGGTTGATCTGCGAGCGCAGAGACTCGTAGCTCCTCTGGAGCTGAGACATCTCCACCTGCGTACACACACACACACACACACACACACACACATGTACACACACACACACACACACACATACATACATACATACATACATACATACACACACAATGAGAACACTAATAAATATTCATGAATCATAATAATAACAATAATAATATGGAGGCACGGTGGCTTAGTGGTTTGGCACGTTCTCCTCTCAGCACTGGTGATTCCCGGTTCGAATCCCCATCTGGGTGGAGTTTCCATGTTCTCACCGTGTCCGTGTGGGTTTCCTCCGGGTTCTCCGGTTTCCTCCCACAGTCCAAAAACCAAGTCAATGATCAAGTCAATGGAACTCTCCAAATTGCCCCATATAGAGTGTGTCTGTGTGAGTGAGTGTGTGTCCAGCGATAGATTGGCGTCCTGTCCTGGGTCTATCTGCCCAGCGCCCGAAACGTTCTCCCATGGATGGGCATGGGAAACCTCCCCCCCCCCCCCACCCCACCCGAGACCCTAATAGAGGATAAAGCGGAAGATAATGCATGAATGGCTGAATAATAATAATAATAATAATAATAATAATAATAATGCTGATGTTGGGATGTCAAATCCCGATCTGGGTGGAGTTTGCATGTTCTCCCCATGTCCATGTGGGTTTCCCACCGGGTTTTCTAGTTTCCCTCCCACAGTCCAAAAACATGCATTCAAGGTAAACTGACTGCTCTAAATTGCCCCTATATAGTGTGTGTGTGAGAGAGCCCAGCAATAGATTGGCGCTCTGCCCTGGGTCTATCTGCCCAGCACCCGAAACGGTCTCCCCTGGTTGGGCGATGGAGAACAACCCCCCCCACCCCCCTCGCAACCTTGTTCCCTAGTACAGGATGAAGCGGTCGTTACTGAATGTATAAATGCCGATTTTGACTTAGAACCCCATGTTGGGGGGTAATAACCCGGGCAGTGAGGCAGTCGTGTCAGACTCAAGGCCACTGATCTCTGAGGGTCAGAACAGTCTGATACAGAGTTCTGGGTCTTTGTTCCAAATCACATGATCTCATTCTAGGAATAGCGGGCAGTGCCGGAGCACATGACCCGTCTGAACGGCTCAGAGCCGTGAAAAAAGAACGGGCGCATAAGAGAACCCAATGTACAGATCTGCATAGGGCAGCGAGGCAGAACCCAATGTACAGACCTTTATAGGACAGCGAGGCAGAACCCAATGTACAGACCTTTATAGGACAGCGAGGCAGAACCCAATGTACAGACCTGCATAGGGCAGCGAGGCAGAACCCAATGTACAGACCTTTATAGGACAGCGAGGCAGAACCCAATGTACAGACATGCATAGGGCAGCGAGGCAGAACCCAATGTACAGACCTTTATAGGACAGCGAGGCAGAACCCAATGTACAGACCTTTATAGGACAGCGAGGCAGAACCCAATGTACAGACCTTTATAGGACAGCGAGGCAGAACCCAATGTACAGACCTTTATAGGACAGCGAGGCAGAACCCAATGTACAGACCTTTATAGGACAGCGAGGCAGAACCCAATGTACAGACCTTTATAGGACAGCGAGGCAGAACCCAATGTACAGACCTTTATAGGACAGTGAGGCAGAACCCAATGTACAGACCTTTATAGGACAGCGAGGCAGAACCCAATGTACAGACAGAACCCAATGTACAGACCTTTATAGGACAGCGAGGCAGAACCCAATGTACAGACCTTTATAGGACAGCGAGGCAGAACCCAATGTACAGACCTTTATAGGACAGTGAGGCAGAACCCAATGTACAGACCTTTATGGGGCAGTGAGGCAGAACCCAATGTACAGACCTTTATAGGACAGCGAGGCAGAACCCAATGTACAGACCTTTATAGGGCAGTGAGGCAGAACCCAGTGAGTATCAGAGTGCAGGATCCTTGAGGTTCTTTATCAGGGCTGCGAGTATGGATCTATAATAGTCGTGAACTTTGCTCATGAGTACAGAACACGCGAAAGATACGCGTCCACTATACGGACCGACGTACTGGGACACCTACAGGAACTTTGGATCTGGTTCCACTCTTCGCAGCCAGCGCGGCCTCCGCTTGTGAGGTCAGAGACCGATGCTGGATGCGTGAGGCCATCTCACGGAATGCCGAGGGCAGGTCTTTGTGTGGGCCGGACGCCCCTGCCCCTTACATTTGCCCATTTCGTGAGCATTGAAACCGGCGCCGAGCTGAAACCTAAAAACCCTGACGGCGCCGCAGCTTCAAAACGTGCTTCTGACTCGGCAGGCCGATGGTTCCTTTATTCTAACCACGGTCCACCAATCCGGTTCCTCGGCCTTCTCTTTCTATTTTCACAAAGGCATGTCCTCACACCCACCCCCTCCCTCACCCCCCCTAAAAACAGCCCTTAAGTGTACGAATGTCTGAATGGGAATGTTACTCCCGATCTGCCGATTTCGGAACCCCGACCCTGACCGAGCGCATCCGTCTGAGACATGACGGAGTTAAAGGGTGAGATTTTTTCGGAGCCGAACAGACGGGCGAGCGAGGAACGTTTCTATTACGGAGGCAACAAATGGCCCACTCCGCTGCCGATAGAGCGACGCCCCGCAGAAACCCGGGGGTCACCTCCGCCGCGGAAAAGATTCGGAGCTGCGGCCCCCCCCGAAAGAGCGCGGCTATCTTGGTACTTTATCCCGAGCCGTCAGAAGAGAAAAGAGGTGAAGGGGTGAAAGGAAAGAGAGATTAATATTTCAGTGAAAGCACACCTGAGAGGCTCCTCTTAGAAAAGCTTTGGCGTGAGGTCGGAGAAAAGAAACGTCCCCCTTTAACCCGCCCGCACCGCGGGGACGTTCTGAAAGGGGAACCGGTTTAATCCTGACGGCAGGAGAGCGGAGAGCCTGCGGCGCCGAATCCGCACCGAAACTTCAGAACGCAAACTCCTTTTCATTTTCAAAACTTTCTTTTTCTATTTAATGTTCATTAATTACACGGTTTAGGCGGCACGCTGGCTTAGTGGTCAGCACGGTCAACTCTCAGCATTCCCCGTTCGAATCCCCATCTGGGTGGAGTTTCCGTGTTCTCCCCGTGTCCACGTGGGTTTCCTCCGGGTTCTCCGGTTTCCTCCCACAGTCCAAAAACATGGATCAAGTCAATTGAGTTCTCCAAATTGCCCCATATAGAGTGTGGCTGTGTGAGTGAGTGTGTGCCCAGCGATAGGTTGGTGCCCTGTCCTGGGTGTGTCTGCCCAGCACCCGAAACGTTCTCCCCTGAAAGGGCATGGGGAACCCCCCCCCCCTGTGACCCTAATATAGGATAAAGCGTAATAAAATGTTCATTAATTACACGGTTTATTAAATTTATTCATCCATTTAATTCTGTACTAGGGTTGGGGGGGGGGGTCGGTTGGGTGCTGGACAGATACACCCAGGACAGTACGCTGATCTATCACTGGACACACACACTATATGGGGCAATTTAGAGCATTCAAATAACCTTGAATACACGACAGTGGGAGGAAACCGGAGAACCCGAAAGGGAACCCACGCGGAGACGGGGAGAAGATGGAAACTCCACCCAGATTGGGATTTGAACCTGGATCCCTCACGCTGAGAGGTGGACGTGCTGACCACTACGCCACCTGTTGCCCTGTTTATTTAATTGTTTTAACTGTTAATCTAAATAACCTGGTACCTTGTTACTCGACGACCCCGATTGACTAATTTGTTGCCCTTAAACACACCAGCCTTAACCACAAAGTATTTGGGGGGGGGGGTGAGATGTAAACAAAGAGGCACGGTTCAACACAACACACAATAACACACCTGCACCACCATGTCAGCATCACTGCAGTGCTGAGAATCATCCACCACCCTACTGATGCCTGCTCTGGGGGGGGGGGGGTGCTGATCATCAGAGAAAGAGATGGACTACAGAATGTAACTGTAGAACTACAAAGTCCATCTATATGACACGGGGAGGACATGCAAACCCCCCAAAGCAGCAAGGACCCTCTAGGTTTGAACCCCTGTCAGAAAAGGTAAGTGAAGTCGAAAGAGACGTTACCTTGTGACCCCCATAGAAGGCGATCTCCTCCGAGTTGGCGATGATGCGCGAGTGCATGTACCGCAGGTCGCCCTTGCGCTTGGCCTCCTCGGCCACCAGCTTGCCGAAGCGCGGCGAGAAGGCGCGCAGGATCTTGGCGGTCAGGGCCACGACGATGCCGGCGATCACGGACGGCCAGGTGGTGTTGGCGCCCTTGGACTCGGCCGTTTTGATCAGCGTGTAGCAGGTCATCACCACGTCCAGGATGGGCTTGGTCAGGTTGGAGTAGAGGTGCGCCACCGAGGCGGCGAACATTACCATGTCCTCGGTCAGAGACTGATCCGGGTTGGCCAGCCGGCCGTCCATGTTGCTGACGCGGTAGTAGGTCTGGTTGCTGAAGTACAGCTGGTAGGCGTGTCTCACCAGCCGGGTGCGGAAGGCCAGGCTGAGCTGGCCCTCCAGATACCGGATGGCGCTGTTGACGAAGGTGGCGGGGATGGCGATCAGGAGCCATTTGGTCAGCTCCCACACGAAGGCCTGCGGGTCCTTTTTCACGATGGTCTTCACGATCTTGCCGTCCAGGTTGGCCACGTAGATGGACAGGAAGGTGCGCGAGACCAGCGCCACCGAGTGGAAGCCCAGCAGACCCAGTTCCTTGCAGAAGAGCCGCGGGAACAGGATGCCCAGCAGGCGCCGCAGGCGTGCCAGGAACTCGCCGTTCACCGCCGGCGAGCTTTTCTTCTTCTTCCCCCGGTCCAGCACCTCTCCGTTGGCGCAGTGGAACCCGGGCCGGCCGCCCTGCCCGCCGGACCCCTTCAGCCGCCCGCAGACCAACGGATAGAGTTTTTTCACCCCGTAGGCCACCAGCAGGACGGCCGCCACTTTCCTCACCGCAGAGGTCCTCTGCAGCTGCGAGGGCAGTTTGGAGTACACCCCAGGCATTTCGGTTTCTCACTTTTAAGCCGACTGTTAGAGGAAATGTTCGGGCTCACCCATTCACATGGGCTTTACAAAGTCCCCTTGTCCCCCTTTAAAAGTCCTCTCTCTCTCTCTATAAATATATAAATATGTTTATATATTTACGAACCTATCAGGGATGCTCACATTACTCTTACACTACTTTTGATACTTTTAAAGCAAAGTAATACCTTACACACATATATAAACTCGTATAGCAAGCACAAGAACACATCCAGCATGCAACTGTACAAACTGTACAAACTGTACGGAATGAGGTTACACAAAAACAACAAGTCCACGTCCAAAAAGAAGGGCAACCACTGTGGCTTTACATAACAAATCCAAACCTTAATCCGAAGTTTTGCAGTTTAAGTGAATCAGAACGCCGACAAGTGGCTCCCAAATGTGTGTGTGTGTGTGTGTGTGTGTGTGTGTGAGGAGGGGGGGGTCTGTTCAAAGGCGTACGGAACACTGACAGCTTCCCTAAAGTGACCTGTTTAGGCGGCAAACGCAGCTTCACAACTTCAAAAACAACGATAAATAACTACGAAAAGTACGACGTCACTCGGCACTAATCATAAACACAACTAATTTTATGTAATAGTTGTTAAAAATAAATAAATTTAAAGGTAAACGCTACGTGAGTTAGCATCCCGAGCTACACCAGCGGTAACTGTCAGCCGGACATAAACAACTTATGACTTAAAAAAATAAAAAAAAATAAAAAGTATGCGAGCAAAAGAAAGAAAGCGACGATCGTACGATTAATAGAAAGTCGTTGAACTGCGAATATAAAGGCACGTTCGCTGGGATGGTTGCCAAATCCGCACGTTTGGCGTTGGAATAAAGAGAAAATGTTTAAACGGTACCGACGCTAAAGGCTAACGTCGTCCGTCGCGTCGCGTCGCCTGAGAAGCTCCTGGTCGTGTTATCGGGCTGTTCGATCGGCTGTTATCGGCACGTTGCGTCTAAAGATCGACCCCGAGAGCAAAAGTGCGCTTTCCGGACGCGATGAACTTCCCCGCGGCGACGCTTTCTTCCACAAAGTTGAGGGGACTGGAGCTTCTAGGGAATCCATGGCTGAACGCCAAACGTCCCCTCGCTCCCTACGTAGGCGACCTCCGTGCGATGGGTCGCGTCCGCGTTCGTGAGCGCACTTCGAATTCGGCGATGACGCGGTTTAGGACCGAGCCCTCGTGTTTAATCCGTTTGCAGACTCCCCGCGCGAGCTTGGCCAATCGTAAGAGCGCTGCCCGTCAGCTCGCCGTTAGAAAAGTGCACCAAACGATCAAAAGTATCAGGACAAACCCGTTTAGCACCCAATTCTGGCGTTTTATTGAATTCTAGTCGACACAGGTAAAGAGTCAAGTCCTTATGGAGTATAGACACGCTTTCAACATTGTGGGAACAGTTTGGGGAAGGCCTCGAAGCGGTCTGATTTCACTTAATAATAATAATAATAATAATAATAATAATTAATTCATCCATCCATTATCTTCCGCCTTATCCTATATTAGGGTCGCGGGGTGGGGGGGGTGGTTCCCAATGCCCATCCAGGGGAGAACGTTTCGGGCGCTGGGAAGATACACCCAGGACAGGGTGCCAATCCATCGCTGGGCACACACTCACTCACACAGACACACTCTATATGGGGCAATTTGGAGAACTCAATTGACTTGATCCATGTTTTTGGACTGTGGGAGGAAAGCGGAGAACCCGGAGGAAACCCACGCGGACACGGGGAGAACATGGAAACTCCACCCAGATGGGGATTCGAACCCCTAGCGCTGAGAGGAGAACGTGCTAAACCACTAAGCCACCCTGCCATAATAATAATAATAATAATAATAATAATAATAATGGGCGGCACGGTGGCTTAGTGGTTTAGCATGTTCGCCTCTCAGTGCTAGGGATTCCCGGTTCGAATCCCCATCTGGGTGGAGTTTCCATGTTCTCCCCGTGTCTGCGTGGGTCTCCTCCGGGTTCTCCGGTTTCCTCCCACAGTCCAAAAACATGGGTCAAGGTGAATTGAATTCTCAAAATTGCCCCAAATAGAGAGTGTGTGTGTGAGTGAGTGTGTGCCCAGCGATGGATTGGCGCCCTGTCCTGGGTGTATCTGCCCAGCGCCCAAAACGTTCTCCCCTGGATGGGCATGGGGAACCCCACCGCAACCCTAATAGAGGATAAAGGGAGATAATGAAGGAATGAATGAATGAATAATAATGATAATAATAATAATAATTTCAATTTATGTAGCACCTTTCAAGAACCCAAGGACGCTTCACAATCATGTACAACAGAATTGTGCACACTTGTGCTCACACGCACTCCGAAATTGTGTGTAAACGCTCGTATACACAGCTTATAATATTTGTGACGTCATAAAAGCTCACGTGGGTTGTACCAATACCTTTATCCACACAGCAAAAGTTCGAGGACAGCCTTTTGAAGGTCCCTCTCACTGACTGACCCTCCTGGTCCACATTTGTTCTGATTTGATTGGCAGGGGAGTAGGGGTAGCAGGGAGGAGGACTGGTGTTCAGGGTGTTGGGATGTCGATCTGAAGGTTGGGTCATCTGAAGTGAGCAAGGTCCTTAACCCTCATTGCTCCCCGTGTTCTGCATCAATGCATCACCAATTTAAATCCTAAGTCGCTTTGGATATTGGTGTCGTGTAATGTCATCGAATCACCACACGGGGTCGTAACATAACGTCTGTGATAAAATGTCCACCAAGAAATAAAACGATTACAAAGATTTGACCGCCAGTCACACAGTCTGTGGTCTGTCCATCCACGACGGCTTTCAGTGAGATCAGTTGAGCTGAGATCGAGTGAGTCGAGTTTGTGAATCTGAGCGGCGCCGGGGGCTCCATTCAAACTGTGAAAGCTCCTCATTCTTGTTGCGCCGCATGTGCACGGAATGTAAACTCTGCGCCCTGAAAGGAGGCCAGACCTCATTAAGCTGCAAACCCGCTGCCCTCTGCTCACCCAACTCATACCTCACACCGAGGACGTCCACACGGTGGACACAATAAAGACCAAGCTTCATTTATTCATCGTAAACAAACTCAAAAGCCTCACACACGCCATCCAGTCACCGTGCAGTACTTACTGTATCCTCAGTGTGGCGCTCTGTTGAGTGTCTATCCATCCATCCATCCATTATCTTCCGCTTTGTCATCTACTAGGGTCGCGGGGGGGGGGGGGTTCCCCATGCCCATCCAGGGGAGAACGTCTCGGGCGCTGGGCAGATAGACCCAGGACAGGGCGCCAATCCATCGCTGGGCACACACTCACTCACACAGACACACACACTCTATATGGGGCAATTTGGAGAATTCAATTGACCTTGAGCCATGTTTTGGGATTGTGAGAGGAAACCGGAGAACCCGGAGGAAACCCGCGCGGACAGGGCGAGAACATGGAAACTCCACCCAGATGGGATTCGAACTGGGAATCCCTAGCACTGAGAGGAGAACATGCTAAACCACTAAGCCACCATGCCGCCCTTGTTGAGTGTCTAATGCATTAGAATTACAGTTTAATTCCAAGAACTTATTTTGGTAACAAAGTCACCTGCAGGCGTTCTACCCGAAACAGTGAACATGTGATAGAACAGGTCTGCCGGGTGACCAGCAGTGTGTGGAACCCAAAATATGAGGAGGATCACAAAACCCGTAACTTACCTCAATTATTCATTCATTATCTCCCGCTTTATCCTCTATTAGGGTCGCGGGGGGGTTCCCCATGCCCATCCAGGGGAGAACGTTTCAGGCGCTGGGCAGATACACCCAGGACAGGGTGCCAATCCATCACCGGGCACACACTTACTCACTCACACAGACACACTCTATATGGGGCAATTTGGAGAACCCAATCGACCTGATCCACGTTTTTGGACTGTGGGAGGAAACCGGAGAACCCGGAGGAAACCCACGCAGACACGGGGAGAACATGGAGACTCCACCCAGATGGGGATTCGAACCGGGAATCCCTAGAGCTGAGAGAACGTGCTAAACCACTAAGCCCCCGTGCCGCCCCTTACCTCAATTAATCAGCAGTTAATCAGCAGAGTGGTGGGGTAATTAAACATCACACACCTGAGTGATGACCGGTGAGCCTAACACATCCAACCTTTGTGTCGGTAGGCTACAACAGCAGAAGACCTCGGCAGGTTCATTCATTGTTGTGTAAGCGTTGCTGCTCAGCCACAACTTTAGTTCACAATTTAAAGCTGCAGTGTGTAACATTTAAACTTACAGGGATTTGGTGCCCTCCACTGGTGGATCCACATTACTGCATGTAACAAACCACAAAAAAAAAAATAGCATCCTTCAGATTGCAGGACCTTAATCAGAGTACTTTAAATGCATGCGAGTGCCGCTTTATCACTCACACGCTGCACCTTTAATCTGTGAAGAAAACATACAGAACGTTTGAGAAACAACGGTGTAAACTTTTTATTGACCTTAATGCAGGTGTTCTGCCACACGGCAGCGCTATTTACATTTTAGAACTGATCTACAGTCAGGAAACCGTTCCGTGATCTGAAGTCGGGCGAAAGGATTTTACAGTAGAAAAAGAAGGAGAGCGCGCCAAGTGTCCACGGTTCCACGGTTCCACGGTTCCACCCCTCCTCAGGTCGGCTGGATTCCACAATAAAAGTGCCTGAATCAAAACCCGGGCAAAGTTTTGGTACAAATTCAATCGTACAAAAATGTCAAATAACGAGGGGAGGGGGGGGGGGGTCCTTACTTTTTTTTTTTTTTTTTTTTTTAGGTCCTGAGACAAATCTGGCAGCATTTGGTAGGTTGGAGGTTCGAGCGTCCTGAGTAAACGAGGAGCTCCTGATTGCTTCAGTAACACTCTGTTTCATTGCTGTTCCCAGAACACTGTCGCTGATTTGGATTCACATCCGCAGATTTTCCAAAACATTCATTCATTCATCCATTATCTTCTGCTTTATCCTCTATTAGGGACGCGGGGGGGGGGGGGGGGGGGGGGGGGGGGGGGGGGGGGGGGGGGGGGGGGGGGGGGGGGTTCCCCATGCCCATCCAGGGGAGAACATTTCAGGCGCTGGGCAGATACACCCAGGACAGGACGCCATGGGCAGCTTTTCCAAAACATTCATTCATTCACCTATTATCTTCTGCTTTATCCTCTATTAGGGTCGTGGGGGGGGGGGGGGGTTCCCCATGCCCATCAAGGGGAGAACGTTTCGGGCACTGGGCAGATACACCCAGGACAGGACACCAATCTATTGCTGGGCGGCTTTTCCAAAACATTCATTCATTCATCCATTGTCTTCCGCTTTATCCTCTATTAGGGACGCGGGGGGGGGGGGGGGGTTCCCCATGCCCATCCAGGGGAGAACGTTTCGGGCGCTGGGCAGATAGACCCAGGACAGGACACCAATCTATTGCTGGGCGGCTTTTCCAAAATATTCATTCATTCATCCATTATCTTCCGCTTTATCCTCCATTAGGGACGCGGGGGGGGGGGGGGGGGGGGGAGCTGGGCAGATAGACCCAGGACAGGGGGGCAATCTATCGCTGGGCAGCTTTTCCAAAACATCCTTATACTAATGCTCACACCAGGCGGGTGAGGAGGAGGACGAGGACGAGGTGGAGGAGCAGGTTGAATAATGAGCCGTGTGGGAATACGGCCTATTAATACTATTTAATTATGTATTTAATTAAATACATTTTCCGAACGTCTGAGGGACTAAACCGTATAATGGGTTTGACGGCGGGTCGCCCCTGGAGGAGGCTGCCATCGTGTCAGATTGCCGGTGCCCGGTGCGGATTACCAAATATGGGCGTGACGGGGACGTCAATATGATGCAGCACTTCACTTTTAACTTATTCTGATTGTCACAGTCTGTGATGTCATCGCACAACGTTCGTCCTTCAACACAAAACCTGGCAACCGATTCCATACAAACTCCCTGGGGTCATAATTACAGATTATTTACATAACTGAAGAGTGTAAAATATGTCCGCTCATGTAAAGCTACCAACTATAAAGTATTGCTGGTGAGTATTAACTACATCTATATTGTACATCGGACTCGTCGGCCGGTCAGTGGGGGGGGGGGGGGTGTTTGAACAGGAATGAAACAGAGCTCCGGCGTGAAAACGAACACTGAGGATTCCGATTTTACTTTTTTTTTTTTCCTCCAGTTTAAGGAGACGGGGTCGCGTGACGGACGTCCGACCCGAATGCGCCGAGAGAAGCGTGGACGTATAAAAACGTAAACAGCTCGATCGAACGGCGCCAACGCCACGCGGATTTGGATCAGCCAGCAATCCTGATTGTTAGAGAGTTTCATCATGAAAATGGGCCTGAATGTCCACTCTGCTTTCCACACGGACACGACACGGACAAAAAGTGTGGGGACACCTACTGTTTCGTCTCTGCAAGGTCTTGTCCACTCATCCAGAAGAGGGCCTGTGGGGTCGGACACTGATGTTGGGTGAGTGGGCCTGGCACCACATCCATCCATCCATCCATCCATCATCTTCCGCTTTATCCTCTATTAGGGTCGTGCGGGGGTGGGGGTCCCCATGCCCATCCAGGGGAGAACGTTTCGGGCGCTGGGCAGATACACCCAGGACAGGGGGGCAATCTATCGCTGAACACACACTCACTCACTCACACTCTATATGGGGCAATTTGGAGAACTCAATTGACTTAATCCATGTTTTTGGACTGTGGGAGGAAACCGGAGAACCCGGAGGAAACCCACGGGGACACGGGGAGGACGTGGAAACTCCACCCAGATGGGGATTCGAACCGGGAATCCCTAGTGCTGAGAGTTGAACATGCCAACCATTAAGCCACCATTGCCATCGCCATTCTAATTCATGCCAATAGATAAGGACGTGGATGGACGTTGACGTGGTGCAGATTTCCGAGTGGGAGGAGGTCGCGGCGATGTCCTCCACCTGGGGGCGCCCTACTATTTCTGTCCATATCGTGCAGCTAAAGCTATTCCGAGAGGTTTCCCACCTCCGAACCCGTTACTGCGATCAGGCACGATGGTTAACAGCATCCAGTTTGACCACACGGCGCGCCTCGGCGTCGTCCGGCAATAAATAATGGGAGGATTTCTGATCTATAAATAACTTTCCGGGGGGGGGGGGGGGGAGGGGGGGGGGGGGGGGGGGGGGGGGGGGGGGGGGGGGGGGGGGGGTGGGGTGGGGGGGGGGGGGGTGGAGGGGGGGGGGGGGGGGGGGGGGGGGGGGGGGGGGGGGGGGGGGGGGGGGGGGGGGGGGGGGGGGGGGGGGGGGGGGGGGGGGGGGGGGGGGGGGGGGGGGGGGGGGGGGGGACACCTGGTGGACGACCCCGGAGCTGCCGAGCGAACGCCGGAGGTGGGGACGTAAAATAAAAGCGACCTTTTAACGGATCTCTACCGAACTCCCGAGTTTGCATAAATGTCCAACATGCGCTCATGCTACGGGAAATACCCCCCCCCCCCCCCCCACACACACACACACCCCCCCACCCCCCCGCACGCCCATGTGGTCGCCGTGTGCAATTCGGCGTTTCTTCGACAGAGGGGTACAGTTTTTAACGTACAATCGGCGTTTCATACAGACGGTCAGCGAAGCCGGTCACCGGACGCGGACGCCGCCGCTCGGATGGATGTTTTTATTTTTATTTTTTTAAATCGGTGGGGAATTAAAATTCACAACCCCTCCTGACTCCGCCCCCCTCCCCCCCCCGGCTCTAATTAACCGACGTATGAAAGCGGCGCCGGCGCGTCCCCGTTAACGGAAGCCGGGTGCGTCCGCGTGTCTCGGCTTTGCATAGGATTGTTAAAACGAAGACGTGGTTATAAAACGGTGTGAACCTGATCGTTACGTTTGGAGAGTCGGCGTAGAAAAAAGCCCTGAGGCGCGGCGGCGGCGGCGGCGGATCGACTCCGATCCGAGGACCGACGTCGGGACGGTTCTGCGGCCGAGGTCGGGTCTTGTCCGTGGCGCTGCCATCCCCGAGGTCGATGAGAGAGGAGAACGAGGTCGTCGAGCCTGTTCTTGGTCCTGATTGGTCGGTGTGGAAGCGTGTGTGTGCGTGTGTGTGTGTGTGTGTGCGCAGGGTCAGACCAGCGTCCCCGGACTGGGTCTGTCATTATTGGTTTCTTTAAGGGTCAGGTCCTGCATTTTGGACGAGAACGTGTCCTGCGGGGACACGTCTGACCTGCGGAGAGGAAACGAGAGGGGCAGATGGAAAGGTCAACGTTAGAACGAGGGCAGAAGCAGCGAGGCGTGTCTAATGAAGTGACCGCGTGCCCGCGTGCGGAACCTCACCGGCTGTGCAGCGGGTGTCCGTGGAAGGTGGCGGACTGGGGCAGGTGGGTGTACGCGGCGTCGCTCTGGAACGACTGCGGCTGGTGCTTGAGTGGCGGGTGCGAGCGCGAGGCGTGCACGCGTCTGCGCTGCGGCGGCGCCCCCTCCTGTCCTTTGGCCGGGCCGGGGGTGCCCGTCTGCCCCACGGCGTTCCGCAGGTACCAGTCTCTCAGCCCCTCCAGCGCCAGCGCCTTGTGCAGACTGCGTGTGGGGTCGTCCTGCGGGGTGGAGGCAGCGCTCGAGTCGTAGTTGGGGGGTCTGGCCCGGCAGGGATACTGATGCCCCATTCCGGAGTGTCCGTTAGTGACCGGTACCTCGGCGTAGCCCTGCTGCTGCTGCTGCTGGACGGGAATGAAGGGTCCGCAGGATTTGGTGCGGCTCACCTTGACCCTGCGGGGCTCGCCAGGCTTCCCCCGCAACATCAGAGGGCTGTACGCCGGCGGCCCCGTGCCCAGGATCAGGGCCTGGGGTGCGGGGAAGTCGCCCCCGTAGGGCGGAGGGGGCGCGGGGTGCGCCTCGTGCCAGGCCCGGGGTTTGGCCGCGCTCTGAAGCCTCTGCTGCTGAGCGTGCATCTTCTGCTGCTTCATCCACACGTAGTCCAGCAGCACCTCGCTGTAGCCCCCGCCCGGGCCACCCGGGCCACCAGGGCCACCCGGGCCACCCAGACCGCCCGGACCGCGGCCACCGGACACGGAGCGCACCCGCGTCACCTCGGCGTGCCCGTTCACCTGCTTCGGCCGCCCGTCCAACAGGGTCTCGGAGCTCTTGTAAGGGCCGTTCCGGAAAGCGGGCCCCGACCCCTGGCCTCCTTCATCCGAGTCTCGGTCCAGCAGCGCGTCGGAGCTGTTGCTACGCCGCGCCTGGCCACCGGGGGGCTCGGGTAAGCAGTCCTGCAGGAGCTGAGAGGAACCCGGATGATCGGAACGCTGCCTCGCGGCTGAGGGGCCGCCGGACGACTCCGACCTGGAGAAAACGGTGATGAGATTGAGAAATGTCTTGACCGCAAACTGGGAGTGCCGGGGCCTATCCCAGCTCTCACAGGGCGAACACGTTGGGCATAGAGATGCACACTGGAAGCAACGTGTGGAGCTTTCGTACAGATTTCGAGCAGGACTGGAGAGAACATGCAAACTCTACAGCGCCACACCGCATGCTGCTCGTTAGTCACGAGCCCTTAATTAATTTTAAATCGGCGCCTCGGTCCTAACGGGTGCGGCTTCACCTCCTCCACACGACGTGCAGGAGCTGATGGAGGAACGTGAGGTGCTATAATTATAATTAATGAGCTCCGGCGCGCTTAGCTGCCGTTTCATTAAGCCAAAGGATTAAAATGTCACATTAATTAGCTCGTCTACCGGGGTCTCATTAACCAGGATTCCTCGAACCCGAGCCGTGAAATGTGAGGAACCAAACGGGAGAAAAGGAGCTGGAGGCGGCAGGTCGGCGCTGGATTAATGGCTGCGGGAGGATTTTATAATCTGAACTTATTTTAAAAGCTCTACCCCCCCCCCCCCCCCCCCCCCCCCCCCCCCGGCTTAAAGGGTCTAATCATCTCATCTCATTATCCTCGGCTTTATTCTCTATTAGGATCGCAGGCTGGGGGGGGGTGGGGGGTTGTCGGTTCCCCATGCCCATCCAGGGGAGAACATTTCGGGCGCTGGCCAGATACACCCAGAACAGGGTGCCAATCCACCCACACCCCACCCCACTTATACACACTATCCATCCATCCATTATCTTCTGCTGGGGGGGGGGGGGGGTTCCCCATGCCCATCCAGGGGAGAACGTTTCGGGCGCTGGGCAGATGCACCCAGGACAGGGCGCCAGTATATCACTGGGCACACTCACACACTCTATATGGGGCAATTTGGAGCATTCAATTGACCTTGACCCATGTTTTTGGACTGCGGGAGGAAACCGGAGAACCCGGAGGAAACCCACGCGGACACGGGGAGAACATGCAAACTCCACCCAGATTGGGATTCGAACCGGGAAGCCTGAGAGGAGAACGTGCTAAACCACTAAGGCACCGTGCCGCCCCCACGCACACACTCTATATGGGGCAATTTTTAGCAGCCAATTCACCACGAAGCCATGAATTTGAAATGTGGGAGCAAACCAGAGAACCCGGAGGTAACCCACGTGGACACGGGGAGAACATGGAAACTCCACCCAGATGGGGATTCGAACCGGGAATCCCCAGCGCTGAGAGGAGAGCATGCCAACCACTAAGCCACCATGCCGCCCCCCCCCACACACACACTCTATATGGGGCAATTTTTAGCATGCAATTCACCATGAAGCCATGAATTTGAAATGTGGGAGCAAACCGGGGAACCCGGAGGAAACCCACGTGGACAACATGGAAACTCCACCCAGATGGGGATTCCAACCTGGATCCCCAGCGCTGAGAGGAGAACATGCTTATCACTGAGCCACTGTCTCAACCCCCCCCCCCCCCCCCCCCCACACACACACACACACACACACACACACTCTATATGGGGCAATTTATAGCAGCCAATTTGCCATGAGGCCATGTATTTGAAATGTGGGAGGAAACTGGAGAACCTGGAGGAAGCCCACGTGGACACGGGGCGAACATGCAAACTCCACCCAGATAGGGATTCCAACCGGGATCCCCAGCACTGAGAGGAGAACATGCTAAACCACTAAGCCACCTGGTGTCTGATTGTGTGAGTACTAATTAAATTAGTGTAAAACCTTAAGGTGTGTGTGTGTGTGGGGGGGGGTGTGTGTGTGGTTAAAACGTACCGGATGTGCAGGCCGCCCGGACCGTTGCGGGTCAGCAGCGGCGTCGCCGGGACGCTCCGTCCCTCCAGGTTGGACATACTGCGCGGAAGAGTGCGACTGGGACTGAGGGACAAAACGAGAGCGAAAGCGCAAACGGATGAATTCCCATCATTATAATCAGGTGGGAAGAACATGCCAAACTCCACGCGGCCACTCGTCGATCACAGGGTACCTGGCCGAGCTGGAGACGGAGTTGCGGCGCGTTTTCATCTCGTAATAGATCTCGACGGGGGACAGTTTCCGACAGAACCTGCTGTCTGGGCTGCCCGGGACCACCCGGGGGCGGGAGGGGGACAGTCTCTCCGAGACCTCCTCTGAAAGATCGAAGACAGGACACAGGGGTCAGGGACCGGAGGACGCCGCGTCGGTCCCGTGCCGTGGGTTGTAACGGTCGGGGGGGTGGGGGGTGGGGGGCTGGTTCTGCTCACCGTTCTCCTGACTGGTGGAGTCCGACATGGAGCTGCTCTCGGACCGCGTGCCGTTGTCTGTCAACACAAACACAAGACAAAAGGCTGTTGCTATGACGGTTCTCCGTGTGGACGGTTCTCCCCCCCCCCCCGCCTGTCTGTTGGTGGTCCGTCTCGTCGACCCGGTTCCTCTGTGTCCCGTCTACATAACATCTCAGAGCTTCGTTCTTTATATATAAACACCTCATGTTTATTATTTTCGGAACCCGTGTGCGCCTCTGTCTCACGGTCAAAATCCATCCATCCATTATCTCCAGCTTTATCCTCTATTAGGGTCGCGGGGATGGGGGGGGGGTTCCCCATGCCCATCCAGGGGAGAACGTTTCGGGCGCTGGGCAGATACACCCAGGACAGGGGGGCAATCTATCGCTGGACACACACTCACTCACAAAGACACACTCTATATGGGGCAATTTGGAGAACTCAATTTGGAGAACCCGGAGGAAACCCACGCGAACACGGGGAGAACGTGGGAACTCCACCCAGATGGGGATTCGAAACGGGAATCCCTAGTACTGAGAGGAGAACATGCTAAACCACTAAGCCACCGAGCCACCCTCGCGGTCAAAGTGACCAATCATTCTATTAGGGTCGCGGTGGGGTTCCCCATGCCCATCCAGGGGAGAACGTCTCGGGAGCTGGGCAAACAGACCCAGGACAGGGGGGGCAATCTATCACTGGGCGCACTCACTCGCACAGACACACTCTATATGGGGCAATTTTGAGAATTCAATTGACTTGATCCATGTTTTTGGACTGTGGGAGGAAACCGGAGAACCCGGAGGAGACCCATGCGGACACGGGGAGAACGTGGAAACTCCACCCAGATGGGGATTCGAACCGGGAATCCCTAGTGCTGAGAGGAGAACATGCTAAACCACTAAGCCACCGAGCCGCCCAGTGACCAATCAATCATCATTAATTATCTTCTGCTTTATTCTCTATTAGGGTCATGGAGGGGGGGGGGGTTCCCCATGCCCATCCAGGGGAGAACGTCTCGGGCGCTGGGCAGATACACCCAGGACAGGGGGGCAATCTATCGCTGGGCACACACTCACTCAGACAGACACACTCTATATGGGGCAATTTGGAGAACTCAATTGACTTGATCCATGTTTTTGGACTGTGGGAGGAAACCGGAGAACCCGGAGGAGACCCACGCGGACACGGGGAGAACATGGAAACTCCACCCAGTTTATATAGGTATTTAATCGATGCACTCGCCTGTGTGACATCCCCGATGGACCGTGGTCCTCTTGCCCGGACACGTCTGCTGATCGGCGTCGGCGTTCCTGCGGAGGGCGCTGTTGAACAGCGTCCTCTTGGATCGCCGCTGCGCCGCCGCGTCCTCGTCCTGGATCAGCGAGCGAAAGCCGTGTTTAATGAGCAGACCCCGAAAGGGCGGAACGTCAGCCGCCAATACGACCGAAGTACCTCGATTTTGGAGCCGAGCTTGGGAGCGGCGTGGGCTGGACCAACCCTGCGTCTCACGGCGGGGGGGTTCTCTCCCGTCTCCAGGGGGAAGTCCACGGGCAGCTCCCCGGTCAGCTCCTGTCAGCACACAGTTCACACACGACTCAAAAAGACATTCAGCAGAAAGAAATATTTTTATTTTTTATAGTTTGTCCCCCGTGTCCACATGGGTCTCCTCCAGGTTCTCCGGTTTCCTCCCACAGTCCAAAAACATGGATTCAAGGTAAATTGAATGCTCTAAATTGCCCTATATACAGTAGTATGTGTGTGTGTGCGTGTGCCCTGTCCTGGGTGTATCTGCTATCCCTAACCCTTGATAGGCATGGGGAACACCCCCCCCCCCCAAAAAAAAAGGTGGAGTTTCCATGTCCTCCCCGTGTCCGCGTGGGTCTCCTCCGGGTTCTCCGGTTTCCTCCCACAGTCCAAAAACATGGATCAAGTCAATTGAGTTCTCCAAATTGCCCCATATAGAGTGTGTCTGTCTGAGTGAGTGTGTGTCCAGCGATGGATTGGCGCCCTGTCCTGGGTCTATCTGCCCAGCACCCGAGACGTTCTCCCCTGGATGGTCATGGGAACCCCCCCCCCCCCCCCGCGACCCTAATAGAGGATAAAGCGGGAGATAATGAATGAATGAATGAATGAATCCCTATCTGGGTGGAGTTTCCATGTTCTCCTCGTGTCCGCGTGGGTTTCCTCCGGGTTCTCCGGCTTCCTCCCACAGTCCAAAAACATGGATCAAGTCAATTGAGTTCTCCAAATTGCCCCATATAGAGTGTGTCTGTGTGAGTGAGTGTGTGCCCAGCGAGAGATTGGCGTCCTGTCCTGGGTCTATCTGCCCAGCAACCGAAACGTTCTCCCCTGGATGGGCATGGGGAACCCCCCCCCCCCCCCCCCGACCCTAATAGAGGAAAAAGCGGAAGATAATGGACGGATGGACATATAAAAGAAAACACTCATTGCAATTTTAATGAGCGATTTCGCCTTTTGGCCACAAGAGGGCGCAGGATAGCAGCGTTGGGCAAAATTGTTTTGGCTTTTGTGTTCCCAGACTGTGTGTGTGTGTGTGTGTGTGTGTGTGAGAGTGTGTGTGTGAGAGTGTGTGTGTGAGAGTGTGTGTGTGTGTGTGTGTGTGTGTGTGAGTGTGTGTGTGTGGTCCACAGCACTGACTGCAGCGCCTGCACATGCTGTTAGTGTTACACAGAGACAGCAGCAGTGTGTGTGATCTCGCCGGTGTGATAACGAGCTGAACACTTGTGTGTGTGTGTGTGTGTGTGTGATTACACAGGGATGGCAGGCTGTGGTATGAGTGTGTGTGTGTGTGTGTGTGTGTGTGTGTGTGTGTTGGGGGGGGCACTCTAGCACTTACAGCCTCCTGCAGACACACACGTCTGAGTTCGGCCATACGGGTGCCGAGTAAAGCCTGAAGGTTCCGCCGTCTCTCCTGCAGCTCCACCATACGTTCAGCGCGCTGCTTACCCTCCATGGAGCTCTGCAGCTCTACACACACACACACACACACACACACACACACACACACACACACACACACACACACACACACACACACACACACACACGGGGGTTACAGAGGCGGTTCATATCTCTGTATCTGATGACCGTGGTGATGAATCAGAGGTTTGCTCACTGGGTCCGGTGATCAGTTGAGCTTTGACCTCCATGTCTTGGATCTTGTTGCTCGACCGCAACTTCACCTGCACACACAGCGGAATCCACCCCCCCGTTATCAGCGCATTATGTAATACAGATAGAGTTGATATACTCTGTGTGTGTGTGTGTGTGTGTGTGTGTGTGTGTGTGTGTGTATAGTCATCATGTGGACGAAAGTGCATCCAGAACTGTATGGTTCCATCTTTGTGAGATTTCCAAATTTTTGTTCCGAATATCTCGCTGCTATATTTAATTATTATTATTATTTTTTTATTGTTATTATATTTACATTTTTATTATACGCTGCTAGATTTAATTTTCTATTGTTATTATATTTACATTTTTACTATATGCTGCTATATTTATTACATTTTTTAATTGTTATTATATTTACATTTTTATTATACGCTGCTATATTTAAATTATTTTATTTTTTTATTGTTATTATATTTACATTTTTATTATACGCTGCTAGATTTAATTTTCTATTGTTATTATATTTACATTTTTACTATATGCTGCTATATTTATTACATTTTTTAATTGTTATTATATTTACATTTTTATTATACGCTGCTATATTTAAATTATTTTATTTTTTTAATTGTTATTATATTTAAAATTTTATTATACGCTGCTAGATAATTTTTTTTTATTGTTATTATATTTACATTTATATGCTGCTACATTTCATTTATTTTATTTTTTTATATTTATTTTACATTTTTATTATACACTGCTATATATTTTTTATTGCTATTATATTTACATTTTTATTATACGCTGCTATATTTAATGTATTTGATTTTTTATTGTTATTATATTTACATTTTTATTATACACTGCTAAATTTAAATTTTTACTTTTATTTTATTTTTAGTTAAATATTTAAATGACATTTTTTTTATTCTACCACTAAACTGGGTCCGTGAAACGGAATTTCATGTAGCACATGTTACGTAAATGACAATAAAGTCTCCTTGAAAACATTTTGGGGAAGGCCCTCTTCTGCTCTCAGTGCACAACGCGCGGTCCGTACCCGGGTGGGTGGATGAGGTTGATGTAGAAGAACTTAACGCCTTTGTGGCCCTGAGGACATTCCTCCACACCAAACCCTGACAGGACAGAAAAACGCACGGCCTTCCCCAAACTGTTTCCCCAAAGTATGCAGATGAAGCATGGCAGGAGCTTTAATCTACAGACCGGTGGAAACCATCCGCTCACCTTCAGTCCGTGCTCATGCGTGCTGCAGTGCGTTGGACTGGCAGCCATGCAGCACCTCTGCAGACCGGCCTGAAGGGGGAGCCACTGTGCTGTTGTTCAGTCTGAACTCGATGCCCTGCAAAGGCGAGATATGAAAACCTGGTGAGCAACTGGAATCAGACTCTATGAGATAAAAAAAAACAAACATTAATCCTCGGTTGCTCCCCCCCCAGAACCCCCCCCCCCCTTCCCTTGCTGCCCATCCGTGGGAACGCCGGACGGGAAATTGGGGTCTGAAGCGCAGGAAACGACTCGTGGAGGAGGAAGCGAGAGCGGGAGGCTCAAATAAACCTGGATAAACAATAGCACAAGAAAAGAGAGAGTCTGATCGGAACCAGCAGGTCACATGGTACGTCCCCGCCGCGAAAGAAAAACAAAAACAAAAAAACCCAAAACAAAGCCTCAGAAAGCAGAGACGTTGTTTTCACTGCAGAGGGACGCTTCCTGTAAACACGTCTCCCGCCGAAGGGACCGCCGTCCTGTTGTCCCAGTGTCCTCCCTGTCACCACAGAGACGTACCGAGGGCCTGCGGTGTCCGAACGCGGCACCCCGATGTCAAAAACATACACACCGGGGAACAAATCGGCCGCCTTAAAGATATACGACCATTATAAATGACCAGCGACCTGAACGGCGTCCCGTCCGTACGCGCCCCGGCGAGCAGATACCCCGGACCCATGCCGGGCAACCTGGGGTCAGAGAGGGGGGCAGCTGAAAGAGACCCACCTGATGAGTTTAACATAAACAAACAGCTGTGTGAGGTTAATCCTCCACTAGGGTCGTAGGGGGGGGTTCCCCATGCCCATCCAGGGGAGAACGACTCGGGCGCTGGGCAGATACACCCAGGACAGGGCGCCAATCTATCGCTGAACACACACTCACTCACACAGGCACACTCTGTATGGGGCAATTTAGAGCATTCGATTGACCTTGAGCCATGTTTTTGGGCTGTGGGAGGAAACCCGGAGAACCCGGAGGAGACCCACGCAGACATGGGGAGGACATGGAAACTCCACCCAGATTGGGATATGAACCAGGAATCCCTAGTGCTGAGAGGAGAACATGCTAAAGCACTAAGCCACCGTGCAGTGGCGGAATCTATCCAACCCACACAAGCAATGCTGTGTGTGTGTGTGTGTGTGTGTGTGTGTGTGTGATTGTGTATGTGTGTGTGTGTGTGTGTGTGTGTGTGTGTGTGAGAGTGTGTGTGTGTGAGTGTGTGTGAGTGTGTGTGAGAGAGAGAGAGAGAGTGTGTGTATGTGTGTGTGTGTAATTGTGTGTGTGTGTGTGTGTGTGTGTGTGTGTGTGTGTATGTGTGAGTGTATGTGTGAGTGTGTGTGAGTGTGTGTGTGTGTGTGTGTGAGTGTGTGTGTGTGTGTGTGTGTGAGAGTGTGTGTGAGAGTGTGTGTGTGTGTGTGAGTGAGTGTGTGTGAGAGAGAGTGTGTGTGTGTGTAATTGTGTGTGTGTGTGTGAGTGTGTATGTGTGTGTGTGTGTGTGTAATTGTGTGTGTGTATGTGTGTGTGAGTGTGTGTGTGTGTGTGTGTGTGTGAGTGTGTGAGTGTGTGTGTGTGTGAGTGTGTATGTGTGTGTGTGTGTGTGTGAGTGTTTGTGTATGTGTGTGTGTGTGTGTGTGTGAGTGTGTGTGTGTGTATGTGTGTGTGTGTGTGTGTGTGTGTGTGTGTGTGTGTGTGTGTGAGTGTGTGTGTGTGTGTGTGTGTGTGTGTGAGTATGTGTGAGTGTGTGTGTGAGTGTGTGTATGTGTGTGTGTGTGTGTGTGAGTGTGTGTGTGTGTGTGAGTGTGTGTGTGTGTGTGTGTGTGTGTGTGTGTGTGTGTGAGTATGTGTGAGTGTGTGTATGTGAGTGTGTGTATGTGTGTATGTCTGCAAGCAAGACATGAGCAAATGTCGAGACAAATGTTCTGCGGTGCTCGGTGTGTTTGTCAGCATTCTCTCGGTCGTGTTGAAGCCTGTGTTGTTGTTTGGAACAGATGGCGGTTCTGTCCATCTCCCTTCGCAAGAATCTGCGTTTTCACTTTTGCGAAGGGCGTTCCGTTATGAGAACCCGGCGGCCGCGAGAGCACCGCAGCGCGGGACGAAACGGAACGCCGACTGCCAGGCCACTCCACCGGTCGTCTGAGGCATTTCCAGACGAGAGGACACCGTTACTGAGCGTACAACGAGGACGGAGCGAGGTCGAACGGGTCGGCGCACTCCCACCGATGACGTCTGCACGAGGGGCAACCTCACCAATATCCAAAAATCTAAATCGCAGGTCAATTCAAGGGGTGAACGTGACTGACTGGAGACCTGTCCAGGCAGGTTGCCTCACCTTTTTAGGGCTCGGTGTCTCTCCAAAGCAATCTGGGTGGAGTTTCCATGTTCTCTCTGCGTCAGGTTTCCCCCCACAGTACAAAAACATCGATTCAAGGTCAATTGAATGCTCCAAATTGCCCCTATATAATGTGTGTGTGTGTGTGTGTGGGCCCAGATAGATGGGCCCCCTGTCCAGGGTGTATCCGCCCAGCGCCCGAAACGTTCTCCCCTGGATGGGCACAGGGGGTTACCTCCCAAAAATCCAAAATCAAAACTGTAGGTAAATTCAAGGGGTAAACGTGACTGACTGGAGACCTGTCCAGGCAGGTTGCCCCACCTTTTTAGGGTTCGTGTCGCTCCAAAGCAATCTGGGTGGAGTTTCCATGTTCTCTCTGCGTCCGGGGTTTTCTCCATATTCCCAGGTTTCCTCCCACAGTCCAAAAACATGGATTCAAGGCAAATTGGCTGCTCCGAATTGCCCCTATATAATGTGTGTGTGTGTGTGTTTGTGTGTGTGCTCAGAGATAGATGGGCGCCCTGTCCTGGGTGTATCTGCCCAGTGCCTGAAACGTTTTTTGGATAGGCACGAGGACCCCATGGGGGGGACTGGATGAGCACAGGGAACCCCATCCCACCCCAGATGGGCACAGAGAAAACACACCCCCCCCCCCGTCAGTATAAAATTGGATGGACGATAATGAGATGCGATGGCATAATGTAGTGTTCCAAACCATCTGGAAGGGGATTGGTTGTTTTAAGAGCTGTTAACGGTTTGGCGGCAACACGCTGGGTGTGATCACATGTCACCATGGTAACGTGACATCTGCGGATCGCACCGTCGACGGCGGAACGGTGGGACGGTGGGAGTTCCGGTGGAACTTTAGGGAGATTAAAGTTTAAGGATGCTTCACGTCGCTCCGACAAACAAACAGCGGCTTTATGAAGAACCTCCTGTCTGGATTCCCACGATCCCCGCGTCGTCCGGGTTCTCCGTGGTGGAGCCGCTGTTCAGTCCAATCGCGCTTTCACGCAGAAAAGGCAGACGCATGAGCTCAGCACATTTCACCTCCCCGGACTCCCTGACCTCCCTGATCCCGACAGGGGCTGACGCATACCTCCACAAAACACCCCCACCCCCTACCACCCCCTACCCCCCACCCCCCACCCCCCCGGTGCACACAGTCACACTCCTCAGGTCTCTCTGCCTCCTGTAATTACTCCAGCAGTAATGAGGGAAGGCTGGGTGTCGAAGCCGGGCCGCTGCGGCCAGGAACCGGAGACCGCTGCCTCAGCCGTGACAGAACGGCCAGAACGGCCTCGCCGACACGATCGCATTAATTAGAGCGCAATTACAACGTTTAAAAACCTGTGGGCTCTTCATCCCGCCGTCCAATGAAGTCAGTAGATCATGTTGTGATGATGTCATAAATGATACAGAGTGATATATATATATATATACACATCTATCCATTATCTTCCACTTTATCCTCTATGGAGGGTAATGGGGGGGGGGTTTCACCATGCCCATCCAGGGGGGAACGTTTCGGGCGCTGGGCAGATACACCCAGGACAGGGGAACAATCTATCACTGGACACACACTCACTCACACAGACACACTCTATATGGGGCAATTTGGAGAACTCCATTGACCTTGATCCATGTTTTTTGGACTGTGGGAGGAAAGCGGAGAACCCACGCGGACACGGGGAGAACATGCAAACGCCACCCAGATTGGGATTCGCAACCGGGAATCCCTAGCACTGAGGAGAACATGCTAAACTACTAAGACACCATGCTGCCCTAAATATATATATATATATATATATATATATATATATATATATATATCCATCCATTCATTATCTTCCGCTTTATCCTATATTGGGGTCGTGGGGAGGGGGTTCCGTATGCCCATCCAGGGGAGAACGTTCCGGGCGCTGGGCAGATAGACCCAGGACAGGGCGCTAATCCATCGCTGGGCACACACTCACTCACACACACACTCTATATGGGGCAATTCGGAGAATTCCATTGACCTTGATCCATGTTTTTTGGACTGTGGGAGGAAACCGGAGAACCCGGAGGAAACCCACGCGGACACGGGGAGAACATGCAAACTCCACCCAGATGGGGATTCGAACCGGGAATCCCTAGTGCTGAGAGGAGAACGTGCCAAACCACTAAGCCACCATGCCGCCCTATATATATATATATATATATATATATATATATATATATATACATATATAATATATATATATATATATATATATATATATATATATATATATATATATATATATATATATATATATATATATAAATATATATATACACACACATATATAAATATATATGCTAGAATACAACGACGGAGCTGCAGATCTGAAGAACATCGCGGAACGTTAACTCGGAATCAGAACCAGGCTTCACGCCGCGGTGAACGGGCTGAAGGTGATGAGCAGCCGCCATTGTGGTGCCACCATACAGATGCCATGCAGCATGAAGGTCAACGGCAGCCAAATGTGTGTGTGTGTGTGTGAGTGTGAGTGTGTGTGTCGCCCGCTGACGGGGTCTGGCACTGTAACACCCCCCCCCCCCCCCCGCCACCCCCGCCCACAGAACAGCACGCTGACGTTCTGATGTGTTTATTCTCCCGGGCCTCTCCTCACAGCAGTGCAGAGCCGCAGACGTGGAGAACGATGTGGAGAACGTGGTGACCGGTGCTGCACCCGTGACGAGTCCCGAATGGAGAACAGGAGGAACGTGCTAAACCACTAAGCCACCGCGCCGCCGGCACTGAATCAATTAATTGAATTAATTTCTTTCAATCAGAATCAAACACCGAGTCTTTTGGAAAACATTTTCATGGCAACAATTTGGGGAAGGCCCTCTATCCCATCACGGCCGTGCCGCGGTGCATTCATCAAGGTCCATTGGGGGTTTTGGTGTGTCAGAAAAAACAGAGCTCCCACCCCGACCCCATCCCACACCTCTGAGATGAATCGGAACAGAGACTGTGTGCAGTCAATCCGCTTTATAAAGCACTTTAAATGCAGTGAACTCATGAAGCGAAGACGAGACGTTCGGCCAGCGCGGCGCTCCTGTTGCCTCGGCTAATCCTCTAATGGCACGTCTCCTCTTTCAGATGTTTTTCGGGTGTCCCCCTCGAGGGCCAGGAGCGGCCAGTTCGGCCCAACTTGTGGGAAAGTGGCGGAAAGGTGAAAAGAAGCCAAAACGCCTCCCGAAGGCCTCGGGCTGAGGGTCAGTGGTCAGGTGACACCGCAACCTGCATTCCGGATGACGATGAGGCTCCGAGGCCCCGGCCGAGCCCCCGGTCATACCCCCGGTCATACCGCCGGTCATACCCCCGGTCATACCGCCGGCGCAGCGAGTGCAGCTGCCCGTTTTCAGCGGCGGGTAAACAGCGTGGGTCACGGGGGGCGAACACGTGCGAGGTGTTGTTGTGATGGCGTTGAGGTCTGTCAGGAATCTGTCGGTGGGAACCGCTTTGCACCGTCTTCCCCATTCAGCCCCCTCCCCCTTCGCAGGCCAGGTGGAAGGCACATTTCCTGTGACTGGCGGGGACAGCGGCTCCGGCCGAGAGCCGGCCGCGAGGCTCTAGACGGCAGATGGCCGGAGCACATGTACCCGCTCGCGCTCCCGTCCACCCACCCTCCACCGTCCCTCCACCGTCCCTCCACCGCCTGCATCTCTTTCTGCTTTATGGTCGTGATGTTTAATTCTCTCCCGCTTTATCCTCTATTAGGATGGCGGGGGGGTCCCCATGCCCATCCAGGGGAGAACGTTTCGGGCGCTGGGCAGATACACCTCTCTCAGCGCCTCTCTGACAACAAGACCCCCCCCCCTTCACCACCAAAAAAAGCTCACAGGCACAAACCCACAGCGATACGGTACAGAAACATCCATCGTGATCATGGGATGAGGTACAATAAATGAATATAGTGCGAGAGGGCGTGGCCTAATTCTGAATAAATCCCATAAAGAGGTGTTATCAGTCCCGACGTGTGGTGGAGTCCAGTTCCACCTCTCTACGTGATTTATTCACAATAATGCACGACCTCGAGTGTCTGATTGCTTTAATAAAACACTTACGAACACAAAAATAATTAGTAAAAATGGTTTGATTCATAAAGGGCAGCACGGTGGCTTAGCACGTTCTCCTCTCAGCGCTAGGGATTCCCGGTTCGAAACCCCATCTGGGTGGAGTTTCCATGTCCTCCCCGTGTCCGCGTGGGTTTCCTCCGGGTTCTCCAGTTTCCTACCACAGTCCAAAAACATGGATCGAGTCAATTGAGTTCTCCTAATTGCCCCATATAGAGTGTGTCTGTGTATGTGAGTGAGTGTGTGCCCAGCGATGGATTGGCGTCCTGTCCTGGGTCTATCTGCCCAGCGCTCGAAACGTTCTCCCCTGGATGGGCATGGGGAACCCCCGCGACACTAATATAGGATAAAGCGGAAGATAATGGATGGATGGATGTTTGATTCATAAATGCGTTTATTGAAACGGTCAAATACTGACATCTAGTGGCCAAATTACAGAACGTAGTTTATTAGCGACAGTCTGTTTATAATGTAAAATAATGTATTGTATGTCACGCATGAATGATGATGTCACGGCTGAACAAATGGCTCAGCCAATCAGATTAAAGGACTGGGACTACCTGTTTTATAATGAGGGTGCAGAACCTAGCTTAAAAGCCCCACCCCCTAACCGACCACGCCCTCAGAACCAACAGCCCAAATCCCACCCCCCCCCACCGAATAAAATGTTCTAGACCCTTCAGCCGCAGACCCATACAGTACCAACGTAACGTCCCGAGACATGATGCCGTTTTGGTCAAACCCCTGTAGGACACGTCGGCAGCGTTCCGTTTAGAGAACCGAGCCTGAAGACGGTCACCTGCCAGACCAGCGCTCCCGAAACCCGAGCCCCGGCTCCACCTCCGAACCTAATCACGCCGCTCTTGTCCTGGAGAACCGACCTGCTCTGATCTCTTATCTGTGCGCTTGCTCGCGGATCTGCCGAAGTCGGGCCGGGGTGAGGAATCCGTACCCACATGAGGGATAAACATCAGCAAACAAGCGCACATCTGGCTGGCACATGTGCCCCCGGTGTCTTATTGTTCGGGCTTAAAAGAACGGCGGGTGTGCGGGGGGGGGGGGGGGGGGCTCAGCATTCATATCCCAGTTTAAAAGAAAAAAAAAAAAAAACCCGGAAGAATTGGTTACACGTATCTGGGATCGTCCGACGTTAGTGGAGCTCGCCGCACGCGTTTGATTTGCACCCCTGGCCACATCTGCGCGGCGGGAGGGGAACGGGGAACGCGACGCCCCCGAATCCTCCCGCTTTACCTTCTGTAGAGGAACCTATAGCATTGATGCTGCGTTCAAAGGCAAACCGGGAGCTGCTTCGAATCAGCGCCTGATCCTCAGCAGACCCTTTTATAGTCGCTTGATGAAAATTTACTGCTCCCTGTGCGCTTTGATCCCCCCCCCCCCGCCTTTCCCCACCTCCCCCACCGGGAGTCGGCAGTGAACACGCGCAGGTCGGGTTGGGAAGAGCCGTAAAACAGAAAGTGCTGCGACGGCAAAAAAAAAAAAAAAAAAAAAAAAAAAAAGTGACAGGGAGACGTCGGAAATTAAAGGGCGAGCCGACGGTGGGGTGCCGGGAGAGGCCTCAGAGAGCCGAAAGATTCGGGGGAACTACGGAATACAGGGGGGAATGGAAGCAGAACCACGGGGATGGCAGAAGGAAGAAGGGGTCGGGTGTGCGGCAGGTTGAGAACCGACAGAACGGGCCGAGTTTAAAAAAAAAAGAAAAAGAAAGAAAACGCAGGCGGCGCCGAGCGGCTTGAATACGGATGCAAATCGGATCCCGATATTTAAATATTTAAAGCCACGTGAACGTGAGGGTGGCGTGAGGGAAGCGACAGGAGGGACGGGCTGCGTGTACACGTGGGACGGTTAAGGTGGTGGAGTCTGAGACCAAACAAACAGAACGCTCGGGAGACGTCCCGTTCTCCGACCACATCGGCCGCCGAGTCGGCGGAAACGCCGCCGCCACCACAGTTTGTGTTCGGCGTCAAAACAGAAGCGAAAAGCTCATCTGTCTTCGTCGCAGAACAGACGGCGGGTTCAGACGACGACGTTCCCCGGAGACGAACAGAGACGTCCCCGGTTAACCACGCGACACGATACGGAGTTAATTGCTGCCCCTCGGGGTAATACATACACTTAAGTGCCCCAGGGGGGTTAATTATTGGACCTTAAATAACCGTGAGGACTCTTGCTGTCCATCACATCAGCGCCACTCCCCCTATAGATGGACTTTGTAGTCCTAGCATGACATTCTGTAGTCCGTCCGTTTACGTTAATCTGTCCCCTGACGATGGGGACTCTCCCACAGAGCAGGGACTATTAGGGTGGGGGATGATTCTCAACACTGCAGTGCGTGTTGCTGGTTCCAGTGGATCAGACGCAGTGATGCTGATGATGGTGATGCTATTACACACATTCTCCTTAGGGCGCCACCTTGTGGATGTAAAATCATCCTCTGATCCGTCATCCGCGATCAGACGATGATGCTGCCTATGGGATGCGGATGACCAACTGGTGGAGAACATACTGCTGCACCACCACCACCACGATCCATGACACACTCTATATGGGGCAATTTGGAGAACTCAATTGACTTGATCCATGTGTTTGGACTGTGGGAGGAAACCGGAGAACCCGGAGGAAACCCACGCGGACACGGGGAGGACATGGAAACTCCACCCAGATGGGGATTCGAACCGGGAATCCCTAGCGCTGAGAGGAGAACGTGCTAAACCACTAAGCCACCGTGCCGCCCTGGTCGTGATGTAAAGGATTTAATTAAACCCGATCCCATTATTGTGATTTATTCAGAATAATGCACGACCTCGAGTGTCTGATTGCTTTAATAAAACACTTACAAACACAAAAATCATTTTCAAAAATGGTTTGATTCATAAATGGCGGCACGGTGGCTTAGCATGTTCTCCTCTCAGCACTAGGGATTCCCGGTTCGAATCCCCATCTGGGTGGAGTTTCCATGTTCTCCCTGTGTCCGCGTGGGTTTCCTCCGGATTCTCCGGTTTCCTCCCACAGTCCAAAAACATGGATCGAGTCAATTGAGTTCTCCAAATTGCCCCATAGAGAGTGTGTGTGTGTGTGTGATGTCCAGCGATGGATCCCGGGTGTGTCTGCCCAGCACCCGAACCCCCCCCCCCCCCCACCGCGTCCCTAATATAGGATAAAGCGGAAGATGGATGGGGTTTGATTCATAAATGCGTTTATTGAAACGGTCAAATACTGACATCTAGGGCCAAGTAATGCCTCCTCTGCGGTGGTCCAGAAACCGTCGGCTGGACAGACCGTGACACACAGGTCTTTACCGTGACGACGTTCCAGAACGTCACGTCATCGTCAGGACGGGCGCGTTAGATCAGTGGATCCCGTCTGTGCACTCAGACGCCTCCGTCTCAGACTCGATGAGTCGAATCAGGTGTTCGGCAGCGTCTGGAACCGGGAGCCGATTGTTCTGAGAGACACGGGGATCGTTTGGTTCGGAGGACGAGAGGGAAATTCCTAATCTGCAGGAGCGCAGCGAATCAGCGTTCAAACAGGAAGCAGCCGGCGTCCCGGACGCGCCGATAAGGGAAATATGGAAATATTCGGGTTCACCTGCACGTTACGTAACGCCACTGGAGCATTGTGGGAATCGGCGAGGTTTACGTCTCAAGTTCAAGTCAGCACTTTTTACAACAGCACGTCGTCACAAAGCCTTTAAACCCCCAAAGAGCGAGCCGAAGGCGACGGTGGCAAGGAAAAACTTCCCTGTTATGTTGTTATACAAGGAAGAAACCTTGTGAGGACCAAGGCTCGGGGAAGGGGGGGGACTCGTCCTCCTTGAGCGGCCGGGCAGCAACAACAGTGAAGGACACTAATGTACAGATAGTGTCGAGATCATGTGACCCGTATTTAACAAACGGAAAAACTCGAACAACTGAAAAACTTTATGTGAGTCCATTAGGGGGCGTCCTGCAGGACCGGACCGCCAGTCCAATTCATTAATTAATTCATTCATTCATTATCTCCCGCATTATCCTTTATTAGGGTCGCGGTGGGGTTCCCCATGCCCATCCAGGGGAGAACGTCTCGGGCGCTGGGCAGATACACCCAGGACAGGACGCCAATCCATCGCTGGACACACACTCACTCACACAGACACACTCTATATGGGGCAATTTTGAGAACTCAATTGACTTGATCCATGTTTTTGGACTGTGGGAGTAAACCGGAGAACCCGGAGGAAACCTACGCAGACACGGGGAGAACATGGAAACTCCACCCAGATGGGGATTGGAACCGGGAATCCCTAGCGCTGAGAGGCGAACGTACAATTAATATCCAATTAATAGCCAAGTACGGTAGCCAAAGTGGAAATTTATGATGTCACTGGTTGCCATGGCGACCATTCCAGCGGATTGTGACAGGTATGGATCCCGACGTCCTCGTCCAGCTGTTCACGTTATGTAATCGCGATTCCAGCTGGGGTACTTCAGGAACGGGAGCGGACGGAAAGACCCCCCCCCCCCCGACCCCGAGTTAAAGAACAAAACAAGCACAAGCTCGGAGTGCATCGGGGTTCCGTCTCAGGAAGTTTTCGAAAGGATGTTTAATGCGGGGGTCACGTGCAGGCGCCCGGCGCCGGCAACGCCCTTTATTAACTCTGTAACAAGATAACGCCGCATTAAGCCTTCGCTTCTCTGAAGGGTCTGTAAGCCGCACTTGGCCTCCCGCCATCATTAAGAGCCTGGTTTCTAGGTAGCTCTCCAAACACTCCAATAATCTCCCTCCCCGCCGGGCAGCAGTACCCTCCCGCAGGCCGCCGCAGCATCCGAGCACACCGGAATGCGGTTACGCGTTTAGTTACCGTACTTTCCGGACTATAACTGCCTTCCGTGTCTGTTTCTTTTGAGGTGTCCCCCGGCTTCCTGGAGATCTTCATCCATGGCTCTGCTGACGAATACTGTATGGAACCTGACAAGGCGGTCCTGCAGGACGCCCCCTAATGGACTCACATATAGTTTTCCAGTTGTTAGTTTTTCCATTGGTTAAATATCTGTACATGGCTGTCCTACACTGTTGTCGCTGCCTGACCACTCAAGGAGGACGAGTCCCCCACTGAATCTTGGTCCTCCCAAGGTTTCTTCCTTAAATAACAACATAAAAGGGAGTTTTGTCTTGCCACTGTCGCTTCGGCGTGCTCTTTGGGGGTTTAAAGGCTTTTCATTCTGTAAAGCTGCTTTGTGACAATGTACTGTTTTAAAAAGGGCTATATAAATAAATTACTTGAACTTGAACTTATAAGGCGCACCTGAAAGCCTAAAATTTTCCCAGAAATTGGACGTGCGCCTTATAATCCGGTGCGCCTTATACGTGTTCCAAAACCTATAAAAGTATTGTTGTGCGAGCGAGTGGTTTTGTGAAAAGCCGAGTGAAGAAAATGAATCCGGAGCTCGCCGTCATTCCGGGAGGATTAAATAAAGAACTCCGACCGCTGGACATCGGCGTAAACGGGGCGTTTAAAGTAAAGTCGCGGGCGGCGTGGGAGCGATGGATGATAGACGGCGAACACACGTTTACTAAAACTCGGGAGGCGGCGGCGGGGCGAGTTACGCCACCGTCTGTGAATGGATTGTGGACGCCCGGGCTGAGGTTTCTGCCGTGACCGTCGTCCGAGCTTTCGAGAAAGCCGGCGTCGTCGCCGAACGGCCGCCCGGAGACGAGACGGACTCGGACATCGATGAGAGGGAACGCCGGAGTGCTCGATAGAGAACCAGCTTTTTAATTCAGACACAGAAGACGAGGACGCTGATGGATTTGTGGGAGAAGAGATTAAAATAATGTGTGTTTTATCAAGTAGTAGAATAAACTTCAATTATAAATCAGCGTTCTGCATCCTTTACTTTTCTTGTAGATCGTATGTTTTAGCGAGTGCCTTATAATACGCTGCCGTACAGAATAAGTACCGTACAGAAATAGAGTCCCTAATTCAGACTGCGCCTTATAGTACGGTGCGCCTTATGGTCTGGAAAATACGGTAACTGCGAAACAAGGTTGCCGTTGGACGTCGGGTTGTAAACAAGACGAAACAATCGCAGGCCGAGGGGAACGGATCTGAAAAACAGAGAGCTGCAAAAAAAAAAAAATACTGAAATGGGATCTGAATTCTAAGGTCCCGACGCCGTTGTTTACGCTGCGTTCGTGCGGTTTGTGAGTACGCGGTAAACACGGCGCTGTCAATTCCGATTAAAAGATGGAAAAATTCCTGCGGAACCACGGAACGCTCGAAAGCGCATCGCGTGGCCGATGACGAAGCGAACGTTTGGAGGAGTTAAAGGTCCGCCGCTGACTAAACAAACCCCGGCCGAGTCTTTGTGTGAAACTCATCAGCATTAGTCCGAAACGCAAACAACACTATCAGCTCGCCGGTGAACTCTTGCCTGCTTCTGAGCCCGGGGGCCACCTCTCTTAGAACCGCAGCGTTCTACTTAAATTACTCGAGGACACTGCGCTTAAAAAAGGGCTTAAGGGTTAGACTTTCGACGGGACCCTCACAGGGCAGACGCATTCACGTCAAGGGGTCGGGGTCATAGCTTCATTTGGCACGTGCGAGGAAACCAGTGAGGAAACGTACGCAGGCTTAGGGAGAACATGCAAACTATTCAGAACATACAAGAACCTTGTTTGTCCAGTCTGGTAAAACATCCACTAACATGATGATGGGACCCATCCATCCATTATCTTATGCTATATCCTCTACTAGGGTCGGGGGGGGGGGAGGTTTCCCCATGCCCATCCAGGGGAGAACGTTTCGGGCGCCGGGCAGATACACCCAGGACAGGGGGGCAATCAATCGCTGAGCACGCACTCACTCACACAAACAGACTCTATATGGGGCAATTTGGAGAACTCAATTGACCTTGATCCATGTTTTTGGACTGTGGGAGGAAACCGGAGAACCCGGAGGAAACCCACGCGGACACGTGGAGAACATGCAAACTCCACCCAGATTGGGATTCGAACCGGGAATCCCCATCGCTGAGAGGAGAACGTGCCAAACCACGAAGCCACCTGATGGTCTGATGGGACCATTGTTATTTATTATTATGCAGTTCGTTGAATGGACAACCTGGCAACAGTCTTCTGATTGGTCGAACATTATTTATTATTAATGATTAATCTGTCATTGTGTTTTCTAACCTTTATAATTGACGCCATGTTGTAACATTACAGTTACAAAGCAGCTGCTGAGTTAAATGCTTAACTCCCACATTAACTCCCTAGGAGGTGGTAACCCGTGAAGCCCAGCATCCTAAAGGAGGAGGGGGACTTTTTTTTTTTTTTTTTTTTTTTTTTTTGCAGATGTATCCTCAAACTGGACAGGGAGGTGTGAATACACTAAGCCGTAACATAAGAGGACGGCATCACAGAGGTCACGGTGGCTTGAAATCTGGTGGCCGGCCAAAACAAAGAGCGACTCCAAACCCAAACAAGCCAGAGAGCGCGGCGGCGCAAAGAAAGTGGCGCAGCCGATCAAACGTCCATCCATCCATTATCTTCAGCTTTATCCTCTACTAGGGTTGCAGGGGGGGTTCCCCATGTCCATCCAGGGGAGAACATTTCGAGCGCTGGGCAGATACACCCAGGACAGGGCGCCAATCTATCGCTGGGCACACACTCATTCAAACAGACACACTCTATATGAGGCAATTTGGAGAGTTCAGATGACCATGTTTTTGAACCGGAGGAAACCCACGCGGACACGGGGAGGACATGGAAACTCCAGAAAGATTGGGATTCCAGCCGGGAATCCCTAGCACTGAGAGGAGAACATGCTCAACCACTAAAGCCGCCGTGCCGCCCGGATCAAACGTCCCAGCTGTTATTGGTTTAGCAGAGATAAAGGGATCGGAGTTCCGATGCACAGCCTGTTTTAATGAGTCAGTCCGAGCTGGAGGAATGAAGCAACACGCTGCAGATCGTGTAAACGTCTTTAAGTGCAGGCAACAACAAAAAACAACAAAAAAACAACCCAATGGCAGGACGTTGGAACAGCAACAGCAACGCAACTAAAACTTTAAAGGCTTAAGAAACATCAAAGGTTCTTACCTCGTCCCGACATCCAGAGGCGCTCGCTCAGAAATAAGATCCTAAAGCCGGAGCCAAAGTCCCGACAAACTCCCCACAAAGTCCCGACAAACGCATCGCTTTCATCCGAAGCATCGGCTTTTAAACGCGAAAGTTTAATTCATGTTGAGGAATTACGCAGAGAGTCCGTCCCTCTGTCCCGCTGTCCCGCTGTCCCTCTGTCCACCGCCGCTGCCCTGCGCTCCGCTCCAGAGACACAGGACCGAACCAACTGCGGTGCGCGTGGGGGGGAGGGGGGAGGCTGGGGGGGGGGGGTGGACCGCGCCAGCGCGTCACAATTACAAATTTCAACACTCCGGGTTTTCATCTCACACGATCACGTGACGCGTTAAACGGGAGCCTGAGGTTTGTGCGTTTGTTCCCAATAAAATATTTCATTTTATTTTATTTTATTTTATTTTACGGTAAATAAAATAACGGTGGCTTAGTGGTTCAGCACGTTCTCCTCTCAGCGCTAGGGATTCTCGGTTCGAATCCCCATCTGGGTGGAGTTTCCATGTTCTCCCCGTGTCGGCGTGGGTTTCCTCCGGGTTCTCCGGTTTCCTCCCACAGTCCAAAAACATGGATCAAGTCAATCGAATTCTCCAAATTGCCCCATATAGAGTGTGTCTGTGTGAGTGAGTGTGTGTCCAGCGATAGATTGGCGTCCTGTTCTGGGTCTATCTGCCCAGCGCCCGAGACGCTCTCCCCTGGATGGGCATGGGGAACCCCACCGCGACCCTAATAGAGGATAAAGCGGAAGATAATGAATTAATTAATTCATCTTATTATTCATTATCTCCCGCTTTATCCTCTATTAGGGTCGCGCGGGGGGGGGGGGGGGGTTCTCCTTGCCCATCCAGGGGAGAATGTTTTGGGCGCTGGGCAGATACACCCAGGACAGGACGCCAATCTATCACTGGGCACACACTCACTCACACAGACACACTCTATATGGGGCAATTTGGAGAATTCAATTGACCTTGATCCATGTTTTTTGGACTGTGGGAGGAAACCGGAGAACCCGGAGGAAACACTGGGAGAACATGCAAACTCCACCCAGATTGGGATTCGAACCGGGAATCCCCAGCGCTGAGAGGAGAACATGCTAAACCACGAAAGCCACCTGTTATATTAATATAATATTTACAAATTTTACAAAATCTTCCTTTTGCAGTTATTTCATCTGAAATAAAGTTTTCTTTATAATAAAGTTGTCTTGCAATCAATCCGGGTTCCAATTCATCCCAAGGGTGTCAGATGGGCTGCAGGTCAGGACTCTCTTCGAGACTAAATCTCAGCCCCGAGCCCGACCTTATTGGATGTTTGGGATGAATTGGAATGACGATGGAGAGCCAGGCCTCCCAGATGTTTTGCACGAGTTACAGACTCTTGAATTGAGATGTTCTAAGGTTGTTCTGTAGGTGTGATGGGCGGCTGTCCCAATACTTTTGTGCGGGGTAACTATGAGAGTGCGTTTGCTGAGCTGTGCTACCCCGAGGGCCCGGGGTCTGGGGGTTGATTTGCAAACCAATAGGCTCTGTGCTGCGCTGCCATTCTCATGGTAAGTGCCGGCCTTTGCGGCGGACTCTGGAGGCATCTCCACGCTGCCCTCACTGTAGGTCATTCAGCAGATTTCACTCTAAAGCTCAGACGCTCCTGTAAAGAAGCGACTCAATGTGACCGCAGACAAAGGGCAGTTCTTTCTCGGGGCGGCCCTCGGTGTCGGGGCAGATTCTGGGTGGAGGGCTTTGGTTTTAGGTCTGTGTGGAGGGTTTTTTTGCTCATTCAGCCAAAAGAGCAGTTAGGAGGTCAGATAAGGATAACCACACGGGGCAAGCACTTAGACGTGTTTGATGGTCAGCTGCAGGCTTTGAACTCAATGCGAACAGTTTGGGGAAGGCCCGTTTCTGTGTGCACGGTTCGATAAGTTGGAGTGGAGAAATCTGACTGACCTGAAGAGTTCTGAGGTCATTTTCTGGATGAATGGACACTTTTCTGGAGTACATCAGTCCACCAATGGTCCCTAATCCCTAATAAATAGTTGCCACAACCACTATAATACCGCATTTAAAAAAGGTTGCCACATCCATTATAATCCCTCATAAACAACGGTTGCCACAACCACTATAATCCCTCATTAACAATGGTGACCACAAGCACTACAATCCTGTATAAACAGTTGCTACAACCACATAAAATAACTCATAAACAACTGCAACATCTACAATAATCCCTCATTAACAACGGTTGCCACAACCACTATAATCCCTCATTAACAATGGTGACCACAACCACTATAATCCCTCATTAACAATGGTGACCACAACCACTATAATCCCTTATAAACAGTTGCCACAACCACTATAATCCCGTATAAACAGTTGCCACAACCACATAAAATAACTCATAAACAACAACTGCAACAACTACAATAATCCCTCATTAACAACGGTTGACACAATCACCATAATCCCTCATAAACAACTGCCACATCTATGATCCCTCATTACCATCGGTTGCCACAACCACTAAAATCCCACATAAACTGTTGCCACAACTACTGTAATTCCTGATAAACAACGCTTGCCACAACCACTATAATGTCTCATTAACAACGGTAGCCACAACCACTATAATCGCTCATTAACAATGGTGACCACAACCACTAAAATACCTCGTAAACAACAACTGCCACATCTACTATAATCCCTTATGACCATCGGTTGCCACAACCGCTAAAATCCCACATAAACTGTTGCCACAACTACTGTAATTCCTTATAAACAACGCTTGCCACAACCACCCTAATCCCTCCCAAATTCCGACTGAAATTACTGTAATAAACAACGGTTGCCACAACCAATTTAATCCCCCATAAACGGTTGCCATATTTACTATAATTCTTTATGAATAACCCTCCAGAGCAGGGTTTAGTCTTCGCTCATCGTACCATTAACCCTTTAATGCAGTTCCTTGAGAACCTTCCTATTAAATTGCGCCTAGAACGATTTTGTTCTAAAGGACACGGTGGACCTTTCTCACTGCACAGGACCCTGGAGGTGAAGCAGGTTTTTATTGCAGTTAAACAGGACGCGGGACTCGTATCCTGCACCCTCGCGGTGCGTCTCGGTTTAATTTAAGCAGGAGGACATTGAATGGAGGGAAGTTGAGCTGGGGGGCAGAACAGAGTGCACCTCCTGTCCCTTCCTGGAATTCTCCTCACCGTACGTTCACGCATGGAAGAGAAAGCAACAGGAGAGCGCCGGACGGGGGAGAGGCCGGGCAGAAAGAGGCCGAAAAGGAGGTGCGCCCCCTGCTGTGTACGCTCTCCACCATTCAGCCATCAATCACGGCTTCCATTCAGCCCAGCCTCCCTCCACCTCCCTCCACCTCCCTCCACGTGCCTCCGAACTCGTGTAATTAACGAAAGTCTACCTACATGACGTGTGGAACACGGGTCACGTGACCGAAAAGGTTCTGGACGGAGTAATCTGTGAACCCACTGTGAGAGGCTTCGCACCGTGTCCATTTGAATTATACTGACGGGAGGGAAACGGGACGGAGGGGACTGGATGCGCCAAATGGAGACGTTTTGGGGTTTTTTTTTTTTCGCCATCTGTTTAACAAATCGTTCTATAATACACCCCCCTCCTCCACCTCACAGGTGTTCAGTATTAGCCGAGGACACGAGGACAAACCCTGCCCCCGGACCGAAGCACATGACCCCGAGAACACCACTAAATAGGGAAAGGAACCCAAAAAAGGGGGGAAGGGGTCACTGGATGGGCTTTTAATATGAACTCCACATGTGCGTTTTACCCATCAGCCACTTGGCTTCAGGTCACTGAAAGCTCCTGAGTGAGTCTTTCACTGAGCGGGAGCGGAGACGTCCCTCAGAGACACTGCAGGGGCAAATAGAACCCTTAAGAACCCTTAAGAACCCTTAAGATATCCATCCAACCATCCATCCATCCATCCATTATCTTCAGGACAGGGGGGCAATCTATCACTAAACACACTCACTCACACACACACACTCTAAATGGGGCAATTTGGAGAATTCAATTGAGCTTGATCCATGTTTTTGGACTGTGGGTGGGAAGCCGGAGGACCCGGAGGAAACCCATGCGGACACGGGGAGAACATGGAAACTCCACCCAGATTGGGGATTCGAACCGGGAATCCCCAGCGCTGAGAGGAGAACATGCCAAAGCACTGAAAGCTCCTGAGTGAGTCTTTCACTGAGAGGGAGCGGAGACGTCCCGCAGAGACACTGCAGGGGCAAATAGAACCCTTAAGATATCCATCCAACCATTATCTTCCGCTTTATCCTCTATTAGGGTCGCGGAGGGTTCCCCATGCGGACACGGGGAGAACATGGAAACTCCACCGAGATTGGGATTCGAACCGGGAATCCCCAGCGCTGGGAGGAGAACATGCTAAACCACTAAGCTGCCTTAAGATATCATACAGGTTAATTAGTCATTAGAGAACCTCATACTGCCGTGCATGGGCCGGACACACGTCCTCGTCCCTGTGTGTCGTGTCTCGGGGACGGGAGACGGCGGGGACGATGGAGAACCATCCTCCACGGCTGCGAACGCTCGGCTGATCTGCCGAAATGTTTGGAAAGGCAGAACCCCCGCCCCCCCTACACCCCCACCCCACCCCCCGCTCTAATCCGCTGCTTGTTGAGACTCGCGTCGAGGAGAACAGAGGACTCTCATGTGTGGTCACGGCGCGACGTGGGACGATCCATCTCCGTCCGCCGTGGAACTCGGTGGAATTACAACCTCGGCTCGGTGTGTGTGTGTGTGTGTGTGTGTGTGTGTGTGTGTGTGTTCGGGGAGAACGTGAATGCCCCATTGTTGGAGCGCCCCCCCCCCCCCCCCAGACGGAGTTAAGACGTAGCGCCGCGTGGATCAGGACTGCAGCCCCGGCATTCCCGACCGATTCATCTCCTTGGGATGAATCAGAATGCTGATTGCAGCATAATGTTCTTTTAATTAAGTTAATGCTCGCAAACCCCCCCCCCCCCCAACCCTACCTCCACCCCCCCCCCCCTCACCCCCCCCCCCCCCGGATCATGGGGGCGATCATAAGGAAGCACATTTGTGATTTGCATAAGAGAGTCAGACGAGGGGGGGGGGGCGGCGGCACGGTGGCTTAGTGGTTTGGCATGTTCTCCTCTCAGCGCTGGGGGTTCCCGGTTCGAATCCCCATCTGGGTGGAGTTTCCATGTTCTCCCCGTGTCCCGCGTGGGTTTCCTCTGGGTTCTCCGGTTTCCTCCCACAGTCCAAAAACATGGATCAAGGTCAATCGAGTTTTCCAAATTGCCCCATGTAGAGTGTGTCTGTGTGAGTGAGTGTGTGTCCAGCGATAGATTGGCGTCCTGTCCTGGGTGTATCTGCCCAGCGCCCGAAACGTTCTCCCCTGAATGGGCATGGGGAACCCCATTCCCCCTGCGATGGTCGTTGTAGACCAATCAAAATCCATCCATCCATCCGCCGCTTAATCCTTTACCTGGGTTCCCCATGCCCATCCAGGGGAGAACGTTTCGGGCGCTGGGCAGATACACCCAGGACAGGGGGGCAATCTATCGCTGGGCACACACTCACTCACACAAACACACTCTATAGGGGCAATTAAGAGCAGCCGATTCATCCATGTTTTTGGACTGTGGGAGGAAAGCGAAGAACCCGGAGCAAACCCACGCGGACGCGGGGAGAACATGCAAACTCCACCCAGGTCGGGATTCAAACCGGGAATCCCTAGTGCTGATAGACGGATCACCATGCCCCCCCCCCCCCACCCAAATTAAAACCTCCACATTAATCTCAACCGAACGGAGAACACGATCTCCAGCGGAACCTCCTGCAGGAGCGCTAATTTCTCCTAATTGCCTCCCCTCCCCCTTCTCCCCAATGTCATCGGCTTCTCTACCCCCCCCCCCCCCCCACCTCACGTGTTCATGGGGGGTGCAGGGGGCGGGGTTCAGACACTGAGATGGATAAGAGGAACTCCACACAGGGAACCTGGTTCTATAATCTGGGTTCTGCGAGGAGCAATAGTGGAGCCTCCTCCTTTCCCTGACGGTTTTCAGTAATGCCCGCACTCACCGTGCCCCACCCCAAACACAGCGGTCAGGGGGCGGCGCACTTCCACTCCGCAGGATTCGAGGGTTAAATGCCTCGGACCCGAAGGCCGAACGGCGCTGGACGGTTTTTATGCGTCTCGTTAAAGTGACCGCAGTAATTAGTGGGTGGAGGTGGACCGTGTGTGTCCAGCCCGAGCAAACTACAAACCCCGCAGGGCTGGACAGCGCGGTCCACAACCGTAACTAACGACCACTCCTTCCAACCCGTCATATTATAGGATTAGGAGTGGCGGCGCTTCTGAGGGCCCGTGCCTGTCATTAGAACCGCTCACGAAAGCCGGGCAACGGTGGAGGACTCCGGGGTCAGCGAGGTCGTGCTGCTGGACCTGCCTCAACGTTCCACGGACAGGTCCGCCAGTCGTGCGAGCGTCCCTCGCCAGACATCCATCGAGCATCCTTTATCCTTCACTTTATCCTATACTAGGGTCCCGGGGGGGGAGGGGGGGGTGTTCCCCATGCCCATCCAGGGGAGAACGTTTCGGGCAGATACACCCAGGACAGGACGCCAGTCTATCGCTGGGCACACACTCACTCACTCACACACTCTATATGGGGCAATTTGGAGAACTCAATTGACCTTGAGGCCGGCACGCTGGCTTAGTGGTTTAGCACGTTCTCCTCTCAGCGCTAGGGATTCCCGGTTCGGATCCCCACCTGGGTGGAGTTTCCACGTTCTCCCAAGTGTCCGCGTGGGTTTCCTCCTGGTTCTCCGGTTTCCTCCCACAGTCCAAAAACATGGATCAAGTCAATTGAGTTCTCCAAATTGCCCCATATAGAGTGTGTGAGTGAGTGTGTGTCCAATGATAGATTGGAACGTTCTCCCCTGGATGGGCATGGGGAACCCCCCCCCCCACAACCCTAATAGAAGATAAAGTGGAAGATAATGGACGGACGAATTGACCTTGATCCATGTTTTTGGACAGTGGGAGGAAACTCGGGGAGAACGTGGAAATCCCGAGTGCTTAGAGGAGAACATGCTAAACCACTAAGCCACCGTGCCGCCCCCTCGCCGGACGTGTCTCCGCCAAAATATCCGGAGTGCACCCGAGCCGTACTCAGCACCTTAAACAAAGTGCGTTTCAAGTTTGCGCTTTGGAGAACGTCCAATGACTAATCATTGCCCATTTTGCCCCGGCATGCCCCGCCCCCGGTTACCTCACTCTGTGGCAATAAAGTCAAGCCACAGAGAGTTAATGTGATTAGCAGTGTGTGCTGGAGCTGGAAATGCCGGTCGGGATGATGTAATGTGAAGTCTGTATCGTCGTGAACTCATTGTTAGTCACACATCACTCACTTTAAGGCGCTTCCCCTTATTTAACGCCGGCGCAGTGATGCCCCGAAAAAACGCCCGCAGGTGCCACGGTCAGCGGTCAAAACGCTGCCACGATGCCACCCTGCTACACCGGACAGTGTCCGAGCACCGGGCTCCTCCCACGGTCCAGAGAAAACTCCTGATGGGTCAATTAAAAGGTGTGGTGTATATGTGTAACCCTGTGAGCACCGGGATAGGCTCCGGCATCCCGCGGCTCGACCGGTATCGCCGAATGGATCGCGAAAAGCAAAGCATCCATCCATTCATTATCTTCTGCTTTATCCTATATTAGGGTCGCAGGGTGGGGGGGGGGAGCAGATACACAGATACACCCAGGACAGGACGCCAATCTATCGCTGGGCACACACTCACTCACACAGACACACTCTATATGGGGCAATTTGGAGAACTCAATTGACCTTGAGCCATGTTTTTTGGACTGTGGGAGGAAACCGGAGAACCCGGAGGAAACCCACGCGGACACGGGGAGGACATGGAAACTCCACCCAGATGGGGATTCGAACCGGGAATCCCTAGTGCTGAGTGGAGAACATGCTAAACCACTAAGCCACCGTGCCGCCCATGCTTGTAGAGGTTTGTAAAAACCATTCATTCATTCATCCATTATCTTCCGCTTTATCCTCTAGTAGGGTCGCGGGGGGGTTCCAAATGCCCATCCAGGGGAGAACGTCTCGGGCGCTGGGCAGATACACCCAGGACAGGACGCCAATCTATCACTTGGCACACACTCACTCACACAGACACACTCTATATGGGGCAATTTGGAGAACTCAATTGACTTGATCTATGTTTTTGGACTGTGGGAGGAAACCGGAGAACCCGGAGGAAACCCACGCGGACACGGGGAGGACATGGAAACTCCACCCAGATGGGGATTCGAACCGGGAATCCCTAGCGCTGAGAGGAGAACATGCCAAACCGCTAAGCCACCGTGCCGCATATGCTTGTAGAGGTTTGTAAAAGCGAATTTTGTTGAAATGAAAACAACACGGGAAGAACATGCCAAACTCCACACCATGGCACCGCATCAGATGGGTCGCTTCAGCGTTTCGCGGGCGAGACGGCGTACGCACAGGGGGGGGGGGGGGCGTTCTAAACGTGCAGGGGGGGGGGGGGGCTTCTGTCAGGAATCACAAGCCACACTTCAAACAGAATGCGTGAGCTGCCAGCGTGGCTTTGATGTGCAGGGGGCGGAGCCTCAGTTGCCAGGCAACAGCTTTCGCCCGATTTCCGAGTCGAAAAACCGGAGCACGGGGGGGGGGGCACCTACAGCACGGGGGGGGGGGGGGGGGGGGGGGGGCACACGTCGCAAATCTGCACCAAACTTGCAAACGCCGCACTTTTAAAGAAAAACAGGAGTGAACATGGGTCATGCCTCCCCACACTGTGTGTGTGTGTGTGTGTGTGTGTGTGTGTGTGTGTGTGTGTGTGTGTGCGTGTGTGTGTGTGTGTGTGTGTGTGTGAACAAAGCCTGCACAGCTGCATCAGATGAAGGGAGTTCTGAGAAATGGCCTCCAAAAAGTAACCCAAACATCTAACAGCGCCTCCAACGTGTCGAGGCCTGCGCCTGTTTCTCACCCTCATCCCAAACCCTCGCGGGCGCCAGATCAGCGCCGACCCCCGCGGGGAGGGGCTCCAGGTTACAGATTAGCGGCGTTATCACTGTAAACAGCAGGCGGGGGTCTTGTGCGCTCTCAAAGCACGAATTTAGAAAAGTAATTACAGTGACTCTCGAACCCGCGACCCGCCTGATGAAACGCTCTGAACGCATTCACAAAGACACACACCTTCATCTGCAACCTGGACCAATGAGGACTGATCTGTCCTGTGTCTCTATCTGTCCCCCATGCGGCTGGACCCCGAAAACCATCAGCTACCCTGTGATTGGTCTGATAGAGGGTCAGGGGAACATGTGATCCATCACCCCGGAACACTAAAGGTTAAGGTTCTTGCTCAAGGGACACATTGAGAACTTCTGGTGGACTTCTGGTGGACTTGAATTCACAAAATTCTGATTGATATCCCGGGCGGCACGGTGGCTTAGTGGTTTGGCATGTTCTCCTCTCAGCGCTAGGGAGTCCCGGTTCGAATCCCAATCTGGGTGGAGTTTGCATGTCCTCCCCGTGTCCACGTGGGTTTCCTCCGGGTTCTCCGGTTTCCTCCCACAGTCCAAAAACATCATCAAGCATCAAGGTCAATTGAGTTCTCCAAATTGCCCCATATAGAGTGTGTGTGCGTGAGTGAGTGTGTGCCCAGCGATAGATTGCCCCCCTGTCCTGGGTGTATCTGCCCAACGCCCGAAACGTTCTCCCCTGGATGGGCATGGGGAACCCCCCCCCCCCCGCGACCCTAATAGAGGATAAAGCAGAAGATAAAGGACGCAATCTGACCACAACCCCGTTCAACACCAGCGGGATGAATTAGAATGCCGACTGTGAGCCAGGAACGTCCTCGAAAATGCTCTTCGGGATGAAATGGCAAAAGTAAAGGACTTGACTGAACTCCACAGAGCCCACTCCTGAGATGAATTGGAATGGCGATTCACTCTCTAAGGTGCCGAACAAAGCCTTCCAAAAGGACTGGAGCCTGTCATTGCCGCGGAGTTCCAGTAGGTGGAATAAGCAGGCGTCCCTGTACTTTTGTATAGCGTATCTAGGTGTGGCACCGACGTCCTCCACCCAGACGCCGTCCTGCCATCGGAACGCCTGAAGCATTTAAAAAGTCAGAGACTGGCAGGGAGCGTCCCGCGGGGCGGACAGGCTGCAGGAGGAATGAGACGAAGCCGAGCGGCCTGCGGTGCGGCGCAGTGGACGAGCGTAGCATTTAGAAGGAAGGATAGTCATTACAGAGGAAAAGAAAACAGGACGCAGACACGCAGTCTGCAAAATGATAACCGTCCTCGACGTGAAGGACATCTCCTGATTAAGACCAGGGTCTCTCTGCCAGGAACGGAGTTCATGTCACGTTTACATCCTGTTCAGATTCAGACAGGTGGGGCAATTAGCTCTACGTGGGTGCGAGCGGATTGTCTTACACCTGGGCCAGGTGAGCTGCAGGACACCAGCAGGGGGCGTGCTGGGACAGGACATGTGTCCTTAAGAAGGTTACAGTATGTTTGCATCTAGATGACAACGGCCATTTAGAGACACACACACACAAACTCATGGGGCAATTTAGAGCATTTACATTGAATCCATGTTTGTGAATTTGGGGGGAAACCAGCGCTGGTGATTCCCGGTTCGAATCCCCATCTGGGTGGAGTTTCCATGTTCTCTGTGTCTGCATGGGTTTCCTCCGGGTTCTCCGGTTTCCTCCCACAGTCCAAAAACATGGACCAAGTCAATTGAATTCTCCAAATTGCCCCATATAGAGTGTGTCTGTGTGAGTGAGTGTGTGCCCAGTGATAGATTGCCCCCCTGTCCTGGGTCTATCTGCTTAAATACCTTTATTTTATTTATTTTCATTCATTCATTATCTCCCGCTTTATCCTCTATTAGGCTCGCGGCGGGGTTCCCCATGCCCATCCAGGGGAGAACGTCTCGGGAGCTAGGGAGATACACCCAGGACAGGGCGCCAATCCATCGCTGGGCACACACTCACTCACACAGACACACTCTATATGGGGCAATTTTGAGAATTCAATTAACTTGATCCATGTTTTTGGACTGTGGGAGGAAACCGGAGAACCCGGAGGAAACCCATGAGGACACGGGGGTAACATGGAAACTCCACCCTGATGGGGATTCGAACCAGGAATCCCTAGCGCTGAGAGGAGAACATGCTAAAACACTAAGCCACCGTGCCACCCTTTATTTATTTTATTGTATTTTATTTTATTGTATTGCATTTTATTTTATTTTATTTTATTTTATTTTATTTTATTTTATTTTATTTTATTTTATTTGTAGATGACTGAATGTACGGCTTTGCCAATAATGTTTTTGTCTATATTTTGCACATATATGTCGTTCTCCTTAATTTACTATAAAATGTTTTCAGGATTTAATAAGAAAACTATTTTGAGAACCAGGTTCAGTTCAGAGAGAGAGAGGCAGGTCTGGGGTGCAACAGCGCCCTCCTCGGTAGAAATCATGCAGAGCAGCGTGGCGCCGCAGCTGAAGTGCAGATGAATTCCAAACACTTTCACAAAGATGCTTAAAAATAGCTCGGGCTTTGTTCTCCTGCCAGAACCTCCCGATGTCCCTCTCACAGACTAAGTGGAGACTAATGTTCTAGCAGACGGTCCACCTAATGCTCCCTGAAGGATGGACGCTACTGACAAATCGGGTTTGTGTAATCTTTTGATCTCTCCAAACGGTGGGGTTCTCGACTTATTCCCACGGAACCGGAGCCGGCCTGCAGAGGGATGAAGAACTCTCCGTGTGCGATTTCATCCATCCATCCAGGGGGGGGGGGGGGGGGGGTAATCCAGGGGAGAACGTCTCGGGCGCTGGGCAGATATACCCAGGACAGGGCGCCAATCTATCACTGGGCACACACTCACTCATACACACACACTCTACATGGGGCAATTTGGAGAACTCAATTGACCTTGATCCATGTTTTTCGACTGTGGGAGGAAACCGGAGAACCCGGAGGAAACCCATGAGGACACGGGGGTAACATGGAAACTCCACCCAGATGGGGATTCGAACCGGGAATCCCTAGTGCTGAGAGGAGAACATGCTAAACCACTAAGCCAGCGTGCCGCCCGGCTTGATTTCAGCGGATCGAAATTAACAAGGGGTTTTGGGGGGGGTTCCCCATGCCTACCCAGGGGGGAACGTTTTGGGCACTCGATACACTCAGGACGCTCAAACAGGACACACTCAATCACACAGACACAAACACGGTCTATGGGGCAAATAAGAGCAGTGAATCCACCTTGAATGCATCTTTTTGGACTGTGGGAGAGTCCAGAAAAGCCGGAGGAAACCCACACGGACGGCGGGATTCGAACCTGGTGCCAGCGCTGAGAGGCCGAAGTGCTAACCCCCGAGCCCCCTGTGCTGCCATTGACCTTGAATGCATGTTTCTGGACTTTGGGAGGAAACCTGGGAGAACCCGGAGGAAACCCATGCGGACACACGGAGAACACGGAAATGGAAATGCTTCCGACACCAAGTAACATTTTTGTATTGGCGGTAAAACCTCCGTCTTCACGGGAGGAAAGATCCCCCGAGTTTAAAGACGCTCACGCCCCCCGCTGGTTCTCGACGAGAGGATTCCTCTGCGGGGACGGGAGGCGGAGCCAAATGAGGCGCGCTATATTTAGAATCTATGAAATTCGATTAAGAATTCGAAGCCACTCGGTGAGGATCTTTTTTTTTGGGTTCTGATATCCTGTCTGGGTGGCACGGTGGCTTAGTGGTTTAGTACGTTCTCCTATCTGCACTAGGGATTCCCGGTTCGAATCCCAATCTGGGTGGAGTTTCCATGTCCTCCCCGTGTCCGTGTGGGTTTCCTCCGGGTTCTCCGGTTTCCTCCCACAGTCCAAAAACATGGATCAAGGTCAATTGAGTGCTCCAAATTGCCCCATATAGAGTGTGTATGTGTGAGTGAGTGTGTGCCCAGCGATAGATTGGCGTCCTGTCCTGGGTCTATCTGCCCAGCGCCCGAAACGTTCTCCCCTGGATGGGCATGTGGAACCCCCCCCCCAATATAGGATAAAGCGGAAGATAACAGATGGATGAATGAAGTTTTTACAAACCTCTACAAGCATGGGTGGCACGGTGGCTTAGTGGTTTAGCATGTTCTCCTCTCAGCACTAGGGATTCCCAGTTCGAATCCCCATCTGGGTGGAGTTTCCATGTCCTCCCCGTGTCCGCGTGGGTTTCCTCCGGGTTCTCCGGTTTCCTCCCACAGTCCAAAAACATGGATCAAGGTCAATTGAGTGCTCCAAATTGCCCCATATAGAGTGTGTCTGTGAGTGAGTGTGTGCCCAGCGATAGATTGGCGTCCTGTCCTGGGTGTATCTGCCCAGCGCCCGAAACGTTCTCCCCTGGATGGGCATGGGGAACATCCCCCCGCGACCCTAATGGCTGGACGGATGGATGGGTGTACCGTCTGTGCTCTCAGCCTAATGCTGTTTAACGCCTTGGTCAGGTTTTCGCAGCCTGCACCGGACGCTCCTCGTATCCGCCCCTTTATGTCCACGCGACGTCCGAACCCCGGGAACGTGCCGACGTTCTCGCTCCGGTTCCCGTCCGTTGCCTTCATCCGCCCTCCGTCCGCACCCGCTTCCTCTGTTGCTATGCAATTTTCTTTACGGCCTGACCTATATTCTTCTGCTCGAGTGGAACGCCGATCTGTTACAGTTCAAGCCGGAGTCAAACACGCCGAGGGCGCACACAAGACCGGAGGTGAGCGAGCGAGCGAGCGAGGGGGCGAGGGAGGAAGAAAGCAAGCAAGCAAGCGACGAAGCGGGGCTGAGAGAGGAGGGGAAAAAAAAAAAAAAAAAAAAAAAAAAAAAAAAAAAAGAGCGCAGAAGACGAGGAAGACAGTCGGCTGTTGGGAAGCCGACCGCTGCATGGCAACAACGCTGAAAATCCCCTACTAAAAATAGTGGCATATCGCAGCCTGCCAGTTCCAACTCCGCAGCCAATAACCTTTCACCCCTAAGGCGCCGGCAGCGGGGGGGGGAGGGGGGAGAGGGGGGGCGGGGCCGAGCCGAGCCGTGGCCGTCCCGTTTTGGGTGACTGACACAAACCCAAGCCAAGCGGCGAGGTCACGATGCCCGGCTGCGCCCCGGGCAACGACGACGGAAACGGCGAGCGCCCCGGACGCGCCCTGTTCCAACAGCGTTCTGGGAGATCGGTCGGGTTCTAATCCCCGGGGGCGCATATTTCTGCCATTGGTCACACCTCGGCGCCCCGATCCGCTTCAGTCAGCGGATCTCTTTGAAGAGTCCGCCCGTCGGAGACGCTCAGGAATCTGTCTGCGTGGAGAATTCGTTCACGCTGCACATTTCAGCTTCGGACGTTAAAGGTTTTAACAAATTGGGCTCCTAAGGCCGACAGGAACAGAGGGGTCTGGCGCAGGGGCCCAACGGTGCGAAGTTCGAAGCCCGGGCCTTCGGATCAATCCATTCCCTAACCGGAAAGTCAAAACGAACAGGGTACACTGTATGAGCAAAAGTATGGGGACGACCACACCCACATGGACGGGCGTCATTCTGATCTTTCAATTCTGGCTTTGAGAGGTTGGGTTAAGACACCGGGGGCGGCACGGTGGCTTAGTGGTTGGCATGTTCTCCTCTCAGCGCCGGGGATTCGCGGTTCGAATCCCAATCTGGGTGGAGTTTCCATGTTCTCTCCGTGTCCGCGTGGGTTTCCTCCGGGTTCTCCGGTTTCCTCCCAAAGTCCAAAAGCATGGTTCAAGGTCAATTGAGTTCTCCAAATTGACCCATATAGAGTGTGTCTGTCTGAGTGAGTGTGTGCCCAGCGATAGATCGGCGCCCTCTCCTGGGTGTATCTGCCCAGCGCCCGAAACATTCCCCCCTGAATGGGCATGGGGAACCCCCCCCCTCCCCCCGCGACCCTAGGAGAGGATAAAGCGGAAGATAATGGATGGATGGGTTAGACACCGATGTTAGACAAAAGAACCTGGCTCACTATCACCTTTATATAAAAGGTGTTGAATGGTGTTGAGGACGTTGTTTTTGCAGCCTGCCTTTAGGGGGCATGTCCCGCACACTTGGAACCACATGAAAAAGCGTTCTAGCTCAGAGGATTAAACGTTGAACGCTCTAGCTCTGAGGATTCTCGATAATAAAGGACAGTGGGGGCGCCGTTTCACAGGACGAGATATATGTCTATGTGTTTATTCGACCGGCGCTGGTCTGACCGGAGGTGTTTGCGGTGACGTGGCACGGAATTCTATTTGGGTTTGAAAGTGCAGGAAAAAAAAAAAAAACCCAAATCTATTTCTCATCCACAAATTTATTATCGTCCTCAAACGCGAGGGACGGAGGAACTGATAACGTCTGAACCGTCACGATGTTTTCATAAGAGCTGATTCCAAATGATTCCACGATCCCAAAGCCTGGTTCATATTAAAATGCCTTTAGTTAGACACACACACACACACACACACACACACACACACACACACACACACACACACACACACACACACACTACAGCACACGTCTTCTGAAAAGATTGTTGAAGACTTCCATCATCCCGACACCAAGCTCTTCACTCTGTTGCCATCAGGACGGCGTTTTCGGGTCCCGAAGGCAAACACAGAGAGGACGAGGAGGAGCTTCTTCCCAACGGCGATTCGCACCCTGAACCAGGACTAAACGGACACAATCCCACCCACGACACCTTCACAAAACAAACCTGTAACCCTGCACTGCATTACACGCACATAAAAGCACAACCCACTTTGATTGTAGCTTTTAACTTTTCATTCATCATCTCCCGCTTTTATCCTCTATTAGGGTCGCGGTGGGGTTCTCCATGCCCATCCAGGGGAGAACGTCTCGGGCGCCGGGCAGACAGACCCAGGACAGGGCGCCAATCCATCGCTGGGCACACACTCACTCACACAGACACACTCTATATGGGGCAATTTAGAGAACTCAATTGACTTGATCCATGTTTTTGGACTGTGGGAGGAAACCGGAGAACCCGGAGGAAACCCACGCAGACACGGGGAGGACATGGAAACTCCACCCAGATGGGGATTCGAACCGGGAATCCCTAGTGCTGAGAGGAGAACATGCTAAACCACTAAGCCACCGTGCCGCCAACTTTTAACTTATAAAACCATTTTAGTTCATATCTCTTATCTGTCCATAATTGTACAGTTCTTTCATTTTTATCACTTCAATTTGCACATTTACGGCACGGTGGCTTAGTGGTTTAGCACGTTCTCCTCTCGGCGCTAGGGACTCCTGGTTCGAATCCCCATCTTGGTGGAGTTTCCATGTTCTCCCCGTGTCTGCGTGGGTTTCCTCCGGGTTCTCCGGTTTCCTCCCACAGTCCAAAAACATGGCTCAAGTCGATTGAATTCTCCAAATTGCCCCATATAGAGTGTGTATGTGTGAGTGAGTGTGTGCCCAGCGATGGATCGGCGCCCTGTTCTGGGTGTATCTGCCCAGCGCCCGAGATGTTCTCCCCTGGATGGGCATGGGGAACCCCACCGCGACCCTAATAGAGGATAAAGCGGAAGATAATGAATGAATGAATTTGCAGAGTGTAAATACATAGTTGAATTTTATTTTATTTTTATTTAATCTTTAGTCTATTTTTCTTATCTTTTTAAACAAATTGAACTTTATGTGGAGAAGTCTGTACCATGTATATCTACGTATGCGACAAATAAACCTGATTCTGATTCTGATTCTGTTTGACGCCGTTGTGCTTCGAACCCGTAACTTAAACTTAATATTAAACGAGGTCTGAACGAGACACCGGAGGTTCTACTCAGAGGACTTTGAGAGCATCCAACAGGAACCGCTGGGCGGAGACGGCGTGGCAGCGCGGAGTTAATAAAGCGGGGGCGATGCTCGTCCACCCCGGACCTCCGTCCAACGAGAACAATCAGCTCGTTCTCCTGCGCAGGTGACTGTCCACCAGGTGCAGAGAATATACCCAGTCTGTGTTCCCTCACCGGCCACGTGAGGTCCGGCTCCTCGCCTCCACACATTTCATGTGGGGGGGGGGGTGCTGCTTCTAATAAGAGGGCGTGGTAGCTCAGTGGTCAGGGTGTTGGGCTATCAATCTGAAGGTTGGGGGTTCAAATCCCAGGTCCACTGAAGTTACCAGTGTGGGTCCTTGAGCGAGACCCTTAACCCTCATTGCTCCAGGGATGCTGTGATGAACCCTGTGCTCACCTTGTAAGTCGCTTTGGATAAAATTGTCCAATAAATGACCAAAATGTAATGTAAATGTAGAGAAACAGATGGACCACGATCTGTAATGGTGGAACCTCCAAAGTCCATCCGTACAGTACGTGGAACTAATTAAATGGAATCTGGACCTGTAAATAAGAGCCGCACTAATTACCCGAATTATTATGTTTTGAATGAAGTCGGCTGAGAGTTAACGAGCTCCAGCGGATTCGGTTTGGTTTTCCAAACCCGTCTACTGCGCAGCTACCAAACCCAAACCCCCGCCCGTCTACCACCCCCCCACCCCACCACCCCCGGGGAGTCGCGCTGAATCTTAAACTCCTCGCCTCCACACATTTCATGTGGAGGGGTGCTGCTTCTAATAAGAGGGCATGGTAGCTCAGTGGTCAGGGTGTTGGGCTACCAATCTGAAGGTTGGGGGTTCAAATCCCAGGTCCACTGAGGTTTCCAGTGTGGGTCCTTGAGCGAGACCCTTAACCCTCATTACTCCAGGGATGTTGTGATGAACCCTGTGCTCAACTCGTAAGTCGCTTTGGATAAAAGCGTCCGATAAATGACCAAAATGTAAATGTAAATGTAGAAAACCGTATGTAGAGAAACAGATGGAGCACGATCTGTAATGGTGGAACCTCCAAAGTCCATCCGTACAGTACGTGGAACTAATTAAATGGAATCTGGACCTGTAAATAAGAGCCGCACTAATTACCCGAATTATTATTTTTTTTGAATGAAGACGGCTGAGAGTTAACGAGCTCCAGCGGATTCGGTTTGGTTTTCCAAACCCGTCTACTGCGCAGCTACCAAACCCAAACCCCCGCCCGCCCCCCACCCCACACCCCCGGGGAGTCGCGCTGAATCTTAAACTCCACGCCCTCGGAACTGAGCAGGGACTCCGTTCCGCTCGCAGCAACCCAGATCCCCCTGCCGAACATCCTGCCCCATTCAGCGGCGGGATGAAAGCGCGGGCGGGATAGAGAAGACTTTGATTTAGACTGGCTGTAAAATATTCACCGAGCCTCCAGCGGCGGTGGACGCGCCGCTCGCTCCGAATGCCTAATTAGAACATCACAAGGCAGAAAAGCCTGCCCCAATTTTACATTCACTCTTTCACACCCCCTTTCTCTCCAACACTCCCCCCCCCCCCCTGCATCCATTCACCCTCCGCATCCGTCCTTCCTCGCCGCTCAGCCCTCTCCATCTCTGTCCTTCGGCAGCCCTTCTCGCCCTGCCTCTCCCATGAGGGCTAATAAAAGTGGCCCCCGTTATTCCCAGCGCAGACTCCTCGCCCACCGAAACGCTTAACAAGCAAGAACCCGATTTAATTGGCTGGCTGAGATATAATGGCCTTTATTTCCCAAATATAGATTTCGCGAGGCGCGGACAATTTATTAGAGCAATATGTCCAGGCTTATCAGATTACCGAGCCCCTCTGCAGGTTTTTATACGAGGCTATAAGTCAATGCATTAGATTAAAAAACAGATCTATTAGACAGATAATTGCGCAGGATCTTTACGTAAATAGTCGAAGCGACAATCTGTAACACCGAGGGGTGAAAGTGCAATTCAGGTTCAGACAATATACATCATCCTTACATTATCTTCCACTTTATCCTCTATTAGGGTCGCGGTGGGTGGGGTTCCCCATGCCCATCCAGGGGAGAACGTTTCGGGCGCTGGGCAGATACACCCAGGACAGGACGCCAATCTATCGCTGGGCACACACTCACTTACACACACACACTCTATGGGGCAATTTGGAAAATCCAATTGACTTGACACGCCGGCACGGTGGCTTAGTGGTTTAGCACGTTCGCCTCTCAGCGCTAGGGATTCCCGGTTCGAATCCCCATCTGGGTGGAGTCTCCATGTTCTCCCCGTGTCCGCGTGGGTTTCCTCCGGGTTCTCCAGTTTCCTCCCACAGTCCGAAAACATGGATCAAGTCAAACGAGTTCTCCAAATTGCCCCATATAGAGTGTGAGTGTGTGAGTGAGTATGAGCCCAGCGATAGATTGGCTCCCTGCCCTGGGTGTATCTGCCCAGTGCCCGAAACGTTCTCCCCTGGATGGGCATGGAGAACCCCCCCCCAACCCTAATAGAGGACAAAGCGGAAGATAATAAACGAATGAATGAATTGACTTGATCCATGTTTTTGGACTGTGGGAGGAAACGAGAGAACCCGGAGGAAACCCACGCGGACACGGGGAGGACATGGGAACTCCACATAGATTGGGATTCGAACCGGGAAATCCCTAGCGCTGAGAGGAGAGCATGCCAACCACTAAGCCACCGTGCCGCCCTGTGCAATTAACATTCCGTTTAATTTTATAGCTACATATTATTAATGTCTGAAATGCCAACACGGAGCTGACGATGGTGCGGATATCGGCCGGGATTACACAGGAACCACACGACCTGCAGTTGGAAGGAAGTCCAGCAGCACCGCTGCGTCCGATCCACTCGAACCGGCACATCTGTGTCACTGCAGTGCGGAGAAGCGTCCACCGATCGAATAATCCCTGATCTGCAGCGTCCTGCCTTTAGAGTCCAGAGTTAAAAAGGGACTCAGAGCGTCTGTAGAGGATCAGATGGACTACAGTCCGTTATTATAGAACTACAACGTCCATCTGTACGACGAGTGGGGCTGATAAACGGGTCAGTAAGTCGTAGGCAAAGCCGTACAGGTTTCCATCATATTCATCACTGATTTAGGAGCTGATTTATCGGGAGTGAAGCCTGATTGGTGCAACCCATCTTCCTTTGGAAGAATTAAAGTCACGAGTCGTCAGAACCCGGCCTGACCCAGTTTGAGCGACGAGGATTAAACTTCGCTCACTTTCTCAATCCCCCCCCCCGTCTCTGCGCCGGAGCAATCACATTACGCTCTAAACGACTGGATAATGTACCGCGGCGTCTGAAGAACACTTCACACGGAGAACGTCTTCCCGGAACACGGGTCCATTTACGGGAGAGTGCGGTGGAGGAACGTGAGAGGGCCGCTCGGCGTCTGACATCCATTAACTTTATTTCTTTTACTGAAGCCTGTTAATTTAGGCGATAAGGGATTTAATAAAGACGGAACTTTAACCGCGAGCCTCGTCAGCTACTAGAGCAATCGATGGCGACTTTGATGAGAGGCGACGAGAGGTAATTAACGGAGCCGTAACGAGGTCTCATAGCGGGGTGGAGAGAAGGTTGGACGAGTCGCGGCGGCTACGTCACAAATCGAGTGGCTTCAGCGCTTAGGAACGAACGCAACGTGCGCCAAATGATTTGGTACAAATGGAGATAACAATATGAACATCCATCCATTATCTCCCGCTTTATCCTCTATTAGGGTCACGAGGGGGAGGGGGGGTTCCCCATGCCCATCCAGGGGAGAACGTTTCGGGCGCTGGGCAGATACACCCAGGACAGGGCGCCAATCTATCGCTGGGCACACACTCACTCACGGAGACACACTCTATACGGGGCAATTTGGAGAACTCAATTGACTTGATCCATGTTTTTTGGACTGTGGGAGGAAACCGGAGAACCCGGAGGAAACCCACGCGGACACGGGGAGAACGTGGAAACTCCACCCAGATGGGGATTCGAACCGGGAATCCCTAGCGCTGAGAGGAGAACGTGCTAAAGCACTAAGCCACTGTGCCGCCGCAATAAATGTTATAAGTGTAAAAATAGTAAAGAAGGGAAAATAAGGAAGGAATAAGACTTTTGCAAATAAATAAATAATCCTGAATGATTTATAAAAGCCAAAAAAAAAAAAAAAAAAAAAAAAAAAAAAACATTTAAAGGCTCAGCCCTCTTTAATTATTGATTTCACAAAGTACAAACACGAAGCTTCGCCTCGCAGACTCGTTTGAAGCGGCAACAGACCAAAGGGAAGCGAGCGACGGCATTAGGTGTGTCAGACAAGCAACCGTAATCCATTCCCTTCAACTTTCTGGAACAGTGTGCAGAGGAAGAGAAGGTAGTATCTTTAAACGGTCCCTTTAGGCGTCCCATCTGTTTTTTTTTTTTTTTTTTTAATATCCCTGTTTGGTGTGTAATGGTGCATCGTGTATTTGCACGTTCACACTGATTTCACACTGAAGACGCCGAGGACAGACGGTAACACGCTCCCTCACTGGGGGAGTGAACCGTACAATGCATCAACGCATCAGTTCAGACTGAGAATCACAAATTATTTTCTGTAGTCGGATGAAAAACGGACCCAGCGGTAGTGTCCGTGGCGTCCAGGTACGAGGTGGTCGTCCATTAGGTTTCCTGCAAGGTTTTGGAAGCGTCTTCTGTGGACATGCGAATGGATTTTAAAGGTGCTGAATGGGCTTGAGGTCATTGGTGGCATGTCAGGCAGCCAATTATGCTTTAATGTACCTTGAGACAGAAAGGGGGCCTTCCCCAAACTGTTTCCACCAAGCTTGAACCGTACGATTACCTGGCCCACGGCGTGATTGTACACAACTGCGGAAATGGGACCGAGCGGAACACCCCCCATTCAAACGCAGGACGTTTGTCCCAATACTGATGTCCATACAGTGTACGGTGTCGCTTTATTTCCTTAACACAATAACACGATGGCTTAGTGGTTTAGCATGTTCTCCTCTCAGTGCTAGGGATTCCCGGTTCGAATCGCCATCTGGGTGGAGTTTCCATGTTCTCCCCGTGTCCGTGTGGGTTTCCTCCGGGTCCTCCGGTTTCCTCCCACAGTCCAAAAACATGGATCAAGGTCAATTGAGTTCTCCGAATTGCCCCATATAGAGTGTGTCTGTGTGTGTGAGTGAGTGTGCGTCCTGTCCTGGTTGTATCTGCCCAGCGCCCGAAACGTTCTCCCCCGGATGGGCATGGGGAACCCCCCCCCTCCCCCGCGCGCGACCCTAATAGAGGATAAAGCCGAAGATAATGAATGGATGAATAACACGAGGCGTTTTAAATGAGGTCAGGGACAGAGAGGCAGGGCGTGGCACCGACTCAGACTTTACACATCACACCCAGGAGCCAGACCTGAACAATAACCGAACCTCTGGCACGCGCCCCATGTCATGAATGGACTCGAGAGTCCTCCAGTTAGACACATGGACCCAGACACAGGACATTAAAGCCTAAACTGTTTAGGAATGATCAAAGCAGGCTGGACTAACAGCTCTGAATAGTTTAAAACAGGGTTCGGTGCACAGACCTGATGCTGAAAGCCGGCAGTGTGGGGTGAGCATGAGAACATGAGAACATGAGGGGGTCCCGAGGTGACCGACGCGTGGTCACATCCTCCGCGGTCTGTTGGAATAGAAGATCAGCCCGGTCAGCCTCGACTGGACGAAGGACGAGGAGTCGGTTGGACACAGCGCGTTTCGGATGTCCCGTTGCACGCGCCTGTCCTACATTCTCAGGCCACTTGTCCTGCATGCAGGAGCCGCATCCAGTCGCACCTGCCGCCGTCCGTCCGCCGTGATGTCAACCGGGCAGAACTGGACCGAACCGCGTCATGACGAGTCGAGCTCCAAAGCATTTTTATTATTATTTTATTTATTTTTTCTTTCTTTTGCAAAGCGCAGCAATATTGCTGACCCCCCCCCCCACACACACACACACACACACGCACACACACACCCTCAGCTTCCCTCGTGCATCCTCCCAAAAAATGATGAGGGTAGCATAAAACTCCAAAAGCCCCCCCACCCACCACCACCACCCCCACCCCCGACGGCATCTGCAACTTCCCGACAGCGCAGCAGCAGGGATGCGTCCGGGGGGCAACCTGTGCCGCGCGAAAGCAGGTGGCGCGCCGCGGCTGCGCAGGTCACATCCTAAAGAGCGCTGTGTGTGTGTGTTACGCACACACACACACACACACACACACACACATACATATACACACACACACATACACACACACACACTATTAATCAGGGTCGTACCTCTTTGACGTGCCGGCACGTCTCGCGCGCGGCCCCCGGTCTCTGCGGTGCGGGATGTGAGCGACGCCGGTGCGGCATCCTCCAGGTCCTGCAGCGTCTCTCTCTCTCTCTCTCTCTGTCTCTCTCTCTCTCTGTGTCTCTCGGTGTCTCTCTCTCTCTCTCTCTCTTACATCTCGTGTTTACACAACAGAGAAAAAAAACACGCCCTCCTCGCGTCGGAGTGGTCACGTGCACAAAGCGTGGCGTCACGCCGCCCGGTGTTTTGAACGGCGCCGCGCAGCGTTCATTCATTCATTCATTCATTCATTCATTCATTCATTTATTCGGGAAACAGAAGAAGACCGAAATGTGTCCCCGATTTACAGAGGGCGGCTTTTTGAAACGGCATAATGAGACGGGACACGGGGGGGGGGGGACGACACATGACGTCACAAGTGACTTTCCATTCATTCATTCATTATCTTCCGCTTTATCCTCTTATTAGGGTCACGGGGGGGAGGGGGGGGGTTTCCCATGCCCATCCAGGGGAGAACGTTTCGGGCGCTGGGCATATTCACCCATGTTTTTGGACTGTGGGAGGAAACCGGAGAACCCGGAGGAAACCCCCGCGGACACGGGGAGAACATGGAAACCCCACCCAGATGGGGATTCGAACCGGGAATCCCTAGCGCTGAGAGGAGAACATGCCAAACCACTAAGCCACCGTGCCGCCGTCACAAGTGACTTGATTCGCAGTAATTCCAATCTATGTTCATTTAAATAAAGTCCCTCGTATATAACTATCCATCCATTATCTTCAGCTTTATCCTATATCAGGGTCGCGAGGAGGGGGGGGGGAGGGGTTCCCCATGCCCATCCAGGGGAGAACGTTTCGGGCGATGGGCAGATACACCCAGGACAGGGGGGGTGGCAATCTATCACTGGGCACGCACTCACTCACACAAACACACACACTCTATATGGGGCAATTTGGAGAATTCGATCGACTTGGTCCGTGTTTTTCGACTGTGGGAGGAAAACGGAGAACCCGGAGGAAACCCACGCAGACACGGGGAGAACATGGAGACTCCACCCAGATTGGGATTCAAACCGGGAATCCCTAGCGCTGAGAGGAGAACATGCTAAACCACTAAATCCATGTTTTCGGACTGTGGGAGGAAAACAGAGAACCCGGAGGAAACCCACGCGGACACGGGGAGAACATGCAAACTCCACCCAGAGAGGTGAACATGCTAAACCTCTAAGCCACCGTGCCGGCATATCAAAATATTTCTCCAGAAAATAACGAAGACTCTGAAGTGAATGTGGAAACTCGATCACGTGAAGCAACAAATGCAAATTTATTGTGTAGTGCGCTTCCGAAAATAACCAAAAGACCCAACAAAGGGGGGAATTAAAACGTCTGAATCCAAATGAGCTCCAAACAGACACGGATACAAAACAAAAGGTGTTTAATGAGATTTGTAACTGCTTGTAGAAATCAGCTTACAGCACATTTGTAAAAACTGACTTTGGCAGTAGAGCAGGACACCCCATACAGTATAGTACAGTTTATTCCGAATCGAATAAATGCGAATGTAATGCTCTAGAACCCTCTTTAGATTATCTCCAACAAAAATATGTTCTGTCTTCTGACATGCCGGTCACTATAAAGGTGAAGGAGGAGGAGGAGGAGAACCCCCACGAGCTGCAAAGGATCTTTAAAAACTGTGTCTATAGTAGTTTCTCTAAACAGAACCAGTCGTTTAGGGTAAAACGATTCGTAGTTCTGAGCTGACCGGCGGAGAAGTAAAAACACAGCTGCCACAGCTGATGACACGTCAGACCTTCCGCATCACTGGACAAGCATTGGGAACGTGACCGCCGGATGGTCAGTTACACAGTCTTGACCAAAATGGTTTTGGGATTTGTACGCCGGTCAAAAACACATCAACGTTCCCCGCAGTTAGTGGTTTTAAGGTGGGTCCATTTCACCGATACAAAACGGGTTTCTTGACTTTTTAAAATTTGGCCAAAAATATTAAGCAGGGATTTAATTTGCCTTTGACAAAAACGAATCCGCTAAATTATAACAGCCAATCACAAAAAAAAAAAAAAACTTAAATTAAAGCGGCAATGGAAAGGTTCCCTCCATGGATGGAGGTCAGGGCTCTGTGCAGTGGAGGCGTATTATTAAAATATTTATGTATTCATACAATTAATTATATGTATTTATGTATTCTAGGGCGGCACGGTGGCGTAGTGGTTAGCACTACAGTCTGGGAGGAGGTAACGTGCTCTCTGTGTCGGCGTGGGTTTTCTACAGGTTCTCCAGTTTCTTCCCACGGTCCAAAAAATCATGGATTAAAGGTGAATTGGCAGCTTTAAACTGCCCCGACAGAGTATCTGTGTGAGCGAGCAATAAAACCCGAACAGAATGTGTAAGCTTGCTTCATAATTTTCGATGTGTTACCCCAGCAACACCTGAAGACCCTTTCTTCCAAACGTCACGAAAATGCTGGAACCGCGCGCGCACCCAACGGACATTCGGAAACAAAGACGTAGTTTGCAAAGTAACCGTAACTGAGCGGTTCGTTAGCTTGATCATGAAAACAACACCACCCTGAAAAGATGGCCCTCCGTTTATTTCAGTTTAGCACCAAAAAACAAAGCTTGTAGGTCGAACAGATGACGTATAACAGTTTAAAGGATGTTGTTGTTGTTCAGTAGTGTGTGTGTGTGTGTGTGTGTGTGTGAGAGGGGTTCGAGCCGCTTCAGAGGACCTCCGTGTTCCAGTGAAAGAGAACCTCTCTGTGTGAACACACGCCTTAACGGAACAGCCTGTGGAAGATGTGGCTCGCAGCACCCCCTTGCGGACAGTCTAGGAAAAACCCCTTAATAAGAACAACAAACAATAAATAAGTTTCGTGTTTTGTAACGAAAATTCGGCTAAAAACGGAAAACATGTCTTAACGTCTGAGGGTGAGTGTATTTAAAAAGCCCTGGATAACACTGTGTGCCGAGCTGATGTGTTTGCACCATGTCTAAAAGCATAGTACACAGTACATGTCCTTAAACCCATTCATACTCGGGCTGATAATTAAGGAGAATAGAAATTTCTGTCTCGAACAAGAGACCTGGTATACAAAGTGCACCGGCTTCTTTTTACCACCTGACGACCGAGCTCATGCGTTGATCCATCCCTCACCCCTCAGTCCTGTGGATTTACTAAGGATCCCACAGGTTTCCTTTTTTTGCCAACAGTGAGGTTGATAAAGAAATCTAATCCAATTTAAGGCCCATTTCAAAACAATTCAGAAAGCCAGCTCCCAAAGTAAATAAGAATAAATGGTGAATTAAATCCATTTGGCATCAGCACCCCGCCCACAGCCCATTAGGCACCACGGGTCGAGGACGGCTGCACCACAAACCAAGAAACGCGCTGAATGAGATGTCCGGTCGGGGTGACTGCAGCCGTGAAACTAGGACACGGTCTGTGCTTGTTAGTCTGCTGGTGTACAGCTCTGCACCACGCCCGCACATGTTCCGTATTTTAATCCTATGTGGACTGGAAGCTTCAGATGGAAAGATAATTAGGAAGCTGCGACCGGTTCCGGCTCAGGAATCCACATAGCTGGGTTGCATTCGCACTATGAATGCCTCGCTGTTTATCTGATGCATTAAGATGCACTGTGTAGCCTGAAGTGGGAGCCTTTTTTTTTTTTTTTTTTTTTTTGCAGAATTGTCACTGAAGATTTGGGATTAAAATCCTCTAAGTCTCAAAACGTCTACTAAATTAATAAAATAAAATGTATAATTATGGTAATTTTAATTTTAATTTTAAAATGTATATTTTATTGTGTTTTAAAACACAGAACAAGTCTTTTTTTTTTTTTACCCTACATGGACATGAGTCATCTTCCAGGAGTCAGTGGGAGTCATATCGTTGCCATATTGTTCAGGGGTAGTGTTATTCTAGTGGTTGCAGTTCTGCGACTTCACCACTAGATGCCACTAAATCCCACATCTACTCTTTTGAGTCGGTGCACTTTGTGGATACACATAATTTTAAAGACTTGTACGTCTTTGTAATGATACTAATGTTAGTGTGGCGCGACATAAGGGTCACGCTCGCGATGTTTAATATACCGTCGTATAAAATCTCGGTGTTTTTGTACTAATTGCAAATTCTAATCCGAGTAAGGATCTCCGATAGCGGTCTAAATACACGTAGGACCCTGCGACACTGATACACGTAATAAAATGCGCAGCCCTCGGACCGACGGAAGCCTGCTGATCAGCCACATTTCATGTTAAAAAGCCCGGCGAAGCCGAAGGAGCTGAGGGAACATGGGAACCAGTGATGGCTGATGTCCAGCGAGGGTGCGAGGGATGACGGAGAGGTAGTTAAAGACTTCTACGCTCTACTTCTGAGAGCAAAACGAGAACAACGAAAGAGCAAGCAGCGATTCGGACGGAAGCGGCTCGGCCACCGAGGATGAGACAGACATGCGTGGTAGAAATGCATTTTGCTACAAAAAAGGAAGGAGTGGGGGGGGGGAATAAAAGCACCATACGAACGGATAGCTCTCTCGATAGACCCTGGCCTCCTGTCAAACGATTGGTGCGTCGTTAGGCGATAAAACAACGGCGACGAAGAACAACGGACGATTTAAAGCCGTGTCCCGAGACCTCGGCTGCGGCCGGAAAAGGACGACGCCCCGAGGGCCTCGCCGTTGAAGCCTATAGGGCGCATACCACCGAACCACCGGTCCGCAAGGCTGCGTCTTCAGACTGTATGCAGAGAATTCCTTACTTTAGGGCGGCCGACTACACGGAAAAAAAAGCAGCCTAGGTCTTGGGACAGCAGCGCTCACACGTGGAACTGGGAGCGTTCTCGAACCCGCGCCGGAGCCAAGAAGCACTGAAATCGACCGGAGCCCTTACAGCACCTCTTTACAAAGTCACAGTAGTAGTAATAAATTAAAAAATAAAAACCTCTGCTAAATGTCCTGGGGAGCTCGTCGGGAAAAATGGCAACGCTCACCAGGTACAGCGCTCTGTACTTGCTCAGGCTTGCAAGATGAATATCATCTATCCTGCCGGAGCCGCCGCAGCCGCCAGGACTCCGAAATCAGCACAAAAACTTTAAATAGGTCGGCCACCTGGAGGGTTTTGGCATGGTTGCGGGCACGAACGCCCGCCCTCGCCGACTCCTGGAGGAAGCCGGGGCCCGAGCGTCGGAAGGCATTCCCGGGGGGGTGGGGACGTGGGGACGTGTTCGGGTTCACGAGCGGCATTTCTCGCAGCAGTCCTCGTCCTGCGAGACGAGCAGCTGGCACAGGGCGGCCCGCGCGCATAGCAGCGGCTCTCGCCGCGAGTGGGCCTCCACGCTCTGGTAGCCCTGGCACACGTTCAGCTCCTCCAGGTCCAGCAGCAGGCTCACCACCTTGGCCACGGTCTCCAGGCGGGCCGGGTGGCGCTCGTACACGCCGTGCGTGGGCAGCAGGGGCTGGTTCTGCACGCTGACCTGGAAGAAGAAGTCCGACTCGATCTGCAGCACCGTGTCGGCCATGGGGGACAGCTTGGCGCACTGGAAGAGCTGGAGGACGGGGCCGTTGGCCATCACGCCCACCCAGTGCGCCGGGAGAGCTGCGCGGCGCAGAGAACTCAACAGCTCCAGGAGTCCCGACCTCCCCGTCGAGGAGTCGTCCGCTTTTGCTGAGCTCTCCGCCAGGCTTTGGATCTGAACAATTTGCTGGATGAAGCAGAGAACAAGTATCACATATATATATATATATATATATATATATATATATATCTTTTTTTTTTAAATATACAATGGGTAGTATCAGTTCTTAATTCTGATTGGCTGAGCCTTTTGTCCAGCCGTGACATCATTCGCAATAACACACACCTATGAGTGCTTCAAATTCACATTAAATCATAAAATATAGATGAATATAAACAGTGGCGGCACGGTGGCTTAGTGGTTTAGCTCGTTCGCCTCTCAGCACTAGGGATTCCCGGTTCGAATCCCCATCTGGGTGGAGTTTCCATGTTCTCCCCGTGTCTGTGTGGGTTTCCTCCGGGTTGTCCGGTTTCCTCCCACAGTCCAAAAACATGGATCAAGTGTATTGAATTCTCAAAATTGCCCCATATAGAGTGTGTTTGTGTGAGTGAGTGTGTGCCCAGCGATGGATTGGCGCCCTGTCCTGGGTGTATCTGCCCAGCGCCCTAGACGTTCTCCCCTGGATGGGCATAGGGAACCCCCCCCCCCCCGACCCTAATAGAGGATAAAGCGGGAGATAATGAATGAATGAATATAAACAGTGAGCGTCCTGTCCTGGGTGTATCTGCCCAGCGCCCGAAATGTTCTCCCCCAAATTGGGCATGGGGAACCCCCCCCCCCCCCCCCCCCCCTCCCCCCCCCCCCCCCCCCCCCCCCCCCTCCCCCCCCCCCCCCCCCCCCCCCCCCCCCTCCTCCCTCCCACCCCCCCCCCCCCCCCCCCCCCCCCCCCCCCCCCCCCCCCCCCCCCCCCCCCCCCCCCCCCCCCCCCGCGACCCTAATATAAAAGTGGAAGATAATGGATGGGAGGATAAAAAGCGAGCCGAAACCTGTTACAGGTTTTTTTTTTTTTTTAATAAACTGTGTTCTGTAACTTGGCCACTAGATGGCAGTGTTAGATTGTTAGACTTAATTTAAAATCCTGTTACTCAGCAATCAGCATTCACTTTAAAAGCCGGACTAGATGACGTCAGGGAAGACCAGATTATTAACAATTTTGTTTTCAATAAACGCATTTCTGAATCCAAACTCGTTTTTTTTATTATTATATTGTGTTTTTAAGTGTTTTGTTAAGTCATTCAAGGTTGTGTATTATTGTGAATAAAACACAGGATAAAGGTGGAGGATTAATAACACCTCTTTTTGGGATTTATTTCGGAACAATGCCACGCCCTCTCGTACCGTATTGCTTTATTATACTGTGTGTGTGAAGGTGCTGAGACAGATGAGCGGTGCCTCACCACGGGTGGTGACTCCACGGTCTCTGGTTCTGGTTCTGGTTGGGGCTCCGGTTCGCGGTTTGCACCCTGGTACAGCAGGGGGTCGACCGTGTCCACCTCGACCAGCTCCAGTCCGTTCCGCCGCAGGAACTCGCTGAGGCGCAGGGACATTCCGTTGCTGGTCAGCATCTCGTTCATCTGGAAAGGTGCGGGTTTGTCCGGAATGACCTCAACCTGCAGGGGAGCAACTACACCCGGAATGTCGCTCAGCTGCAGCGGAATGCCGTTACACATGATCTGAAGGTTCTCCTGCAGACCCGGCAGAGCGTATACCAGGTCCTGCAAACACACACCAGTTGTATTAAGCCTCACACTATATGTCAACTATGAGAAAACAGTTTGGGGAAGGCCCGTCATGGTTCCACCCTCACAGAGCCCTGACTGTAACCCCGTTCTGCACCTCCTCCAGTCGGGTGGACCTCAGAACGGGACTGTGAAGGTTCAGGAACTAATTAATGTACTTACATGACTGTGAGCAAGCTGGCTGGATCCCACCACCAGAGGCTGATGTCCACTGTTCCGCAACATGTCCATGTTAAAACCATTCTACACCACAAACAGAGACAGGTTCTGTTACACGGCTTCATTTAAACAAAGGTTCTGTTCTACACATTCTTAAAAACGAGGGGTCGGGTTGCACCGACACATGGTGAGGTTCTAAAGCTTTTGTAAGTTGAATTATTGTATATATGCAGCATGTTAACAGGCTGGTTCTAATTTATTCCGGAGATCTCCAGCAGGGGGTGTGTGTCCGACCTGTACATAGTTGTTGGGGTAAAGAGCCTCAGACCCGAAAAACCCCCGGCCGCCGTCATACACCACATACGATGCCTGTTGAACACAGGAGGAACAGTTGGAAGCGAACAACAGCGACGTCGGATCCGAGTCTTTGACGGAGGCGGACAGCTCACCTGATTCAAATCGCCGTGTCCCGTCTCCTCCAGCTCCTCTCGAGCCGGCTCCCTCGCCCCGTCCTTCGGCCGCCTGGAACCCGGCACCCTCCGTCTGCGGTTGCGCCGCTCCCTCCTTCCAGGCTGCCAGGCGTCTTCCTCGTTATTCTGCGCGTCGTCGACGTCGACGACGGTTCTGCTGCACGAGCGCCGTTTCAGTCGCCGCTTCCCCAGAGTTCTGATGCGCTTTTGGAGCTTGGCGTCGTCATCGTCCGCGTCCAGGAAAATCGAGGGCTTCGAGTATTTACTCCACCCGACCTGATGGAGGGTTAGAGCACGGTTTGAGAACTGAAACCAGCAGCATGTGGTCAGAAGATGCCGAGCACCTCGGAAACTGGGGCCATGGGTTTATAGACTTATTAATAACGTGTTTTTAATTCATCCATCCATCCATTATGTTCCCCTTTATCCTCTATTAAGGTCGCGGGGGGGGGGGGGGTAGTTCCCCGCATGCCCATCCAGGGGAGAACGTCTCGGGCGCTGGGCAGATACACCCAGGACAGGGCGCCAATCTATCTCTGGACACACACTCACACACTCTATATGGGGCAATTTAGAGAACTCAATTGACTTGATCCATGTTTTTGGACTTTGGGAGGAAACCTGAGAAGCTGGAGGAAACCCACGCGGACACGGGGAGAACATGGAAACTCCACCCAGATTGGGATTCGAACCGGGAATCACTAGTGCTGAGAGGAGAACATGCTAAGCACTAAGCCACCTAATGTGCTGCCTAATGTGTTTTTTAATACATTCATTCATTCATCATCTCCCGCTTTATCCTCTATTAGGGGCGCGGGGGGTTCCCCATGCCAATCCAGGGGAGAACATTTCGGGCGCTGGGCAGATACACCCAGGACAGGGCGCCAATCCATCGCAGGATTCACACTCACTCACACAGACACACTCTATATGGGGCAATTTTGAGAATTCAATTGACTTGATCCATGTTTTTGGACTGTGGGAGGAAACGGAGAAACCGGAAACCCACACGGACACGGGGAGAACATGGAAACTCCACCCAGATGGGGATTCGAACCGGGAATCCCTCGTGCTGAGAGGCGAACGTGCTGACCACTAAGCCACCGACGGCCGCAATTCAGTTTCTGAAATGTTTTTATATTAGGAATCAACGTGTTTTTAATACAATTTTAATAAATAAATGTCCACACATTGGGGTTCTGATGACTTGAGCAGACATCAGAGACGCCCCACGGTCCTCACTGAGGTGACTGTCACGCAGCTGAGCGCAGGCCGGCACGACGGCGTTTACCTGAAGGCGAGACCGGACTTGGCATTGCCGAAAGCGGCATTTCTGCCTCAGCCTGTTGGGGCCGCCGTATTTGGTCTTGTCAAGGCAGAAGTCGCATTTCCCGCAGTCCTGCTCGCGAAGACAGGCCTTGCAGCGTCCGCACATCCTCCGCTTCCGCTTCCTCGGTCCGTACTGAGCGCCGGGAGGAAAGTTTTCAGTCCGTGAGTTCTAGGTAATGATTTCGGTGGCAAACATTGAGGGAGCATGACGTGGGACCCACCTCATCCCCATCGTCCACGGCATCGGCGGCCTCGCGCCCGTCGTCCTCCTCGTCGCTCACCTGTAGTTAACACACCGGCAGGAAGTTAACGGACATCGCCCGCGAACGCGATCACGACCGCAACGTGACGGACCGTCCATCGAACCACAAACGACCGGCGCGGACATCGAACACTCAACGACGACACGCGAAGCATGCACATCCGAAAACCTTCTCCACGCAAAACAGCTTCAAACCCCAAATCATTATGTGTAGAATTTAGTGGCACCTAGTGGTGAAGTTGCATATGGCAACCAGTGAAGCACATTTGCATGTTTCTAAATTAATAAACAGAGATGGAGATCTCCTTGGAGATTTAAAAAAAATCCTTCTTAAGCAAATGAAAACAAAATGTCATTATGAACAAATAAAAATTAATCTATTTGCTGCACAATGTACCTTTAATACGGCCAAGTCCAAAGGTACTAATAGCTCCACCCACATCCTACACACATTGGTTTGCATTTGTCTTTTAAAAGTTCGATCGATGCATTACAGAAAACGACGACGACGTCAATAAACACACAGAGCAGCCTTAAAGATGCAGTACACATTTTTATTATGTTCAAATTTTTTTTTTTGAGACCCTGACCCCCCCTCCCCATCAATAGGGATATCCAATTTCCGTCGCAACAGCTGTCCCAGCGCGTCACGTACAGTCCCGACCGCTTCTTTTCGTGCCAATCCAGCAGCAGGCTTCCTATGGAAGACTTTCATACTGCACCTTTAAGCCTCATAAACCTGATTCACAACGCTCGTCATGGACGGCTGGATTTGATTTGCCGAGGTGGCTCCACAGTGACGTCACACACAAAAATCTCACCTTGGAGACTCTCTTGTTCTCTTCCTTTTCCTGTTGGGCCATCAATCTAAGTGACTTCTGCAAGTCACACACAACAGCCACACTGAGACATGAGGTCCACCACCGTGGGGGGGGGCAAACAAACGGACACTCTGCAGGGTCGCCACATTCCTCCGCACCATGCTATATCGATACAGCGCCATTATTTTAAACAATACATGATTCCGAATCAGGATTTCATTCTGGTGCTTTGTTCATGAAGGGCCTACGACGGCGCCAAAGCAGGTCCCGAGTCCATTTTGTGAACGGGCCAACCACAAGGCCACCGAGCCGCCCGGCTCGCAGTTAATAAATCACGATTCTTATGGCATCGTGTATCGTATCGTGGCCTAAATACGGTGACGGCATTGTATAGTGACCGCTAAAGCTCCTCCCACCTGCTTTACAATTGCAATACGTATGTGGAGACCCTCATTATAACTGAATTCAGCAGCGCGGAGAACATCACATGCCTTCATCGCACCAGTCCTGATACTATTCCCCAGAACATCCGAATTCTGGGCCCAAATTAGATCTCAGATTAGATCTTCTATCCTAAAGATAATCTTTATTCGGAGATAATTTGATTTCGTACTCACAAAGGGGTGACTCTTCGTTCCTAAGGGAGGAATCTTCGTTCTCTTCTAAAAAGAAAAAACAAACCGTATTCACGGCTCAGTCCAGTTTTCATCGACAGAGTCTGAGCGTATTCATGAGTTAGTTAGAATAAAAAAATATATATATTTTTTAAAAGACAACAAGCACAGAGAGGTTTAAAAGCTTCACCATCGAGTTCTCGCTTTTGGCTTTTCCGAGGACCCACTTATCCTGTCCCACCTAAACAGGAAGCAGAGCATCAACCACAGTGACGGTACAGACCAAACATCAAAACATCAGGTACTTTTACTTTAGACTTCAGAGCCGTTTCTTTAAGGTTATTTCAGGGCATGTCACTCTTGTTTAATTCAAGGGCGACTATGCGGGCTCACTCGCTGGTACAAATATAGGGTGCGCCTTGGTCTGTGCTCCCGTCGTCATGCTTGCCTGAAATCCATCCATTATCCTATCCATCGCGATGGGGGGGGGGGTTCCCCATGCCTATCCAGGGGAGAACGTCTCGGGCGCTGGGCAGAGCAGATAGACCCAGGACAGGGCGCCAATCCATCGCTGGGCACACACTCACTCACACAGACACACTCTATATGGGGCAATTTGGAGAACTCAATTGACTTGAGCCATGTTTCCGGACTGTGGGAGGAAACCGGAGAACCCGGAGGAAACCCACGCGGACACGGGGAGAACATGGAAACTCCACCCAGATGGGGATTCGAACCGGGAATCCCTAGTGCTGAGAGGAGAACATGCTAAACCACCGAGCCACCGTGCCGCCCACCTTGCCCGAAGCATTCGACGAATTCCAATTGGAAATTCGAGTTCACAGGGATCAAAGACAGAAGGTGACGTGTTTAGGTCCCTTACTGATGACATGGTGATGGTTACTGTAATGTGAATGTTGATGGTACGGCACTCTGTACTGTGCTCGCACACTCGTACCTTTCTGAAGACGATGTGAGGCTGCTGCCGCGTGGACGCTGCAAAACAAAACGGAGGCATGAAGCTGATGGGCGGGGGGTGGGGTGGGGGGGGGTGTCAGAATATTGTGCAGAATTCGAAACAAGAAGTGGTTGATCACACACGTCTGCATTTGGGACACAGCAGGTGTTTTCCACGACTCATCCCGGAAAATCTACAACCGCAGTTGGCACAGCCTCTGTTTCAAAAGAAAGAAAAATATGTTGTTCATATATATGATGACATCACTGTACTAAGGGGGGGGGGGGTCGTGGGTTTTACTCACTCCATCGCCGGGAGGCCATGGTTCTTCGCCTGGAGGTCGAGAGAGCCTTGGTTGGGGCCGTTCAGACCGATGGCCTGGAGGATCTCGGGCGTTTTCGGCGGGCTGACGGGGGCCAACGGGGGCAGCGACGTCGTCTGCGCCGAGGAAATGTCCAGGTTGAGGGAGGGGGACGGACTGAGCTGCCGACCGAGCGGCGGGGGGTTGACGTCGAAGTTATTCAGGGGCGTGGCCGGCGACACCGAGGTGAGCGGCGGTCGCCGGAGGTGTGCGGGCCCGTTCTTCGGAGCGGTGGCTAAGTTTTCGAAGGTGCGCGGCGCCTCCAGGTCTGGAGTCGTCGTTCGGGAGGACGAAAGGCTGGAGCGCGTCAGGTCCTCGGTCACGTCTGTGTTGCGGCGCTTCGGGGAGAACGGCGGAGGCGAAACGGAGTCAGGAACCCGAGTGAGAGAGGCCAAGCTGGTTAGTTACACCTCCATGTTTCTACGACAGCTCCACCCACCTTACAGATGGACTTTGTAGTTCTACAGATACAGATTGTAGTTTCTCTACGTTCTTTAGTTCCCTTTACAGAGCAGGTGTTATCAGGATGGAGGATCATGTACAGATTACAGATGGACTAGTCTGTAATTGAAGAACTACAGTCCATCAGTGCGGTCAGTGGAGCTGAGTGTAGGAACACGGAGACGTACGGTGTGACGTGGTGTGTTGTTTACCTTTCTTCTGGTGATGACGTCGTTCACAAACTTCCCTTGTTTGTAGTCAAAGCGGTTCAGATCGACCTTCAGATGTCTGGCAAGCTGGACTTTACTCCTGAACCGCGCTCCTGTAGGACTGAGGGAGAAAGAGACGCAAACTGCTGCGGTGAAGACAACGGGAAAAGAAAACGGAGACCGAAAAGAGACAAATATAAAACTTTCAGAGTTTCCAGATTTTGAGAAGGTCCCAGGTTTGAGTTCCCAATGCGGCGAGCCTTATGAGTAGATCATAGACACTAAACTTTCCTCATCATTATTGGGCAGTCTTAGGCTTGCGCAACCTGAAGGTCCTCGGTTCAATCCCCGGTCCCAATAAGTACTGTGGCTGAAGTGCCCTTGAGCAAGTCCCGTAACCCCAAATGCTCCTTGTGTGCCTGCTGCCCACCCCTCCAGGTGTGTGTGTGTGTGTGTGTGTGTGTGTGTGTGTGTTCTGCATGGATGGGTTAAATGTGGAGGACGAATTCCTCTGTGTGTAAGTATCCATCCATCATTTTCCGCTTTATCCTCAATTAGGGTTGCGGGGGGGTTCTCCATGACCATAAAGGGGAGAACATTTCGGGGCGCTGGGCAGATACACCCAGGACAGGACACCAATCTATCACTGGACACACACTCACTCACACAAACACACTCTATATGGGGCAATTTGGAGACCTCAATTGACCGTGATCCATGTTTTTGGACGGTGGGAGGAAACCGGACAACCCGGAGGAAACCCACGCAGACACGGGGAGAACATGAAAACTCCACCCAGATTGGGATTCGAACCGGGAATACCTAGCGCTGAGAGGAGAACATGCTAAACACTAAGTCACTGTGCCGCCCTGTGTGTAAGTACTGTTGGCAAAATAGTTCACTTAGACTAACTTACGTTAGGGGTGTATATATTTTCGGAGCTGTAATGGCACCTGGAAGCTTTTTTCCATGAATTAGTTGTGCGATGAACTAAAGCGGTCAGTCTGTGTGAGTGTGTACATACAGGGGCTAACTGAACCCCGTCCCACATTAACGTTAAATCTAAAGTTTTTTAACAGTTGTAGGCTGCAGTTTTAGAAACTCTCCTCTTCTCTTCTGTGCAAACTTGCTGGAGAGACTCAGGCAGCTTCACACTGATGCGGAAATATGCAGCCGCATGTTTGAAATGACCAAAACATCTGTTCCAGAGCCGACCACATGATGACCGTAAAGCATACTTCACCCACAGAATCCCTCTACGAACCCGCCGCACTCTCTACCTCATGTAGTACGCAGCCGTTTTGCCGTCACGCCACATGATCAGCTTTCTCTTCCAGCCTTTGCCCAGGTCGGGACAGTCCTCCCAGTTATTCTTCGACATGAACACCGGCGGCCTGCCGCGTCTCCGCCTGCACCGCGGGTTACACATAAAGAGAAGAGTCTTTAGTACGGTGCATTAATGCAGATACTATTAGGGTGGTGGATGAGTTGCGCATCGTGAGTTGATCAGACACAGCAGTGCTGCTGGAGGTTTTGAACGTCCTGGCGGGTTTCCAGCCGTTGTCCACTTTATTATACACAACCTCCTTACTGCACCACTTTGTGGATGTAAAGTTAGAGACAGTAGGTCGTCTGTCGTTGCACCATTTGTGTTCGTTATCCTCTAATCCTTTAATCTTCAGCATCACTGCTGCGTCTGATCTACTCGTACCAGAACACTGTAACACTGCAGGACTGTAGTGTCCTGATTATTAGAAAATAAAATAAAGGGGACTAACAAAATATAGAAAACAGAGTACAGTCTGTAATTGTAGAACAACAAAATCCATCTATATAACGAGACGCAAATCGCTTCTATGGAAATTTCCACTCCAGGTAAAAATCTATGAAAAGGTTTTATCGGTCTCTTCGGAACCGTCCCCAAAAATTAATAGCAGCCTCTTTTTTCAAATAGTCACCGTCACCTACACCACATTGTTGGTCTTCCGAGCCCGTCGCCCTTTCCTCCGGTTGGTCCTGGCTTTGGCACCCTCCTCTTCCTCTTCCAGCGGCTCCAGCCAGTCGGGCGGCGGCTCGGCGTCGTCTGCGCCCGGGTCCGTGCCGTTGGGACCGGCGTCGTCGCCGCCGACCGGGAGCATGTCGTCCTGCGGCGCAGGTATGATCTGGCCCTGTCCCTGCGGTGACAGCTCCCGCGACTCCTCGGTCACGCCTTCCATGGATCTCGCGCTCTCAAGCCGGCGGGTGTGGGTTCATTGCAGGACGAGCCACTGCGAGAACGTCACATCTCCAGGCCGGCAGGCACACGGCACGGATTCAGCCTGCCGAGAAAAACAAGACGTCGGTTGCAGAGCGCCGCGGTCGCTGCATGCGTACTATTTTTAAGCCTTGCTGTCCTTTTTTTTATTTCCAAACTGGTGGTTTACGGTGGAAAAAAAAAAATGGATTGCAGTTGCACTAAAGTCTATATTTGATATTTGATTAAATTGTCTAGGTGACTGGGTAGCTGCTGCACTACGAGCCGGGGCTTCCTTTTCTCCTCTAGCTGAGGATTGTGGAAACAGGCCACATGGCGCCGTCACACTTTCCTCTCGACGGGTAGGAATCAGTCACCGCACTGCCACTGAGCACTTATTAATTCAGTAGTATTCATGAAAACACTCCTAATTAATAGCTAGGCTCTGCGTTTACTTCAAGCTAGGAGGAGAGAAGCAATAAAAAAAAATAAAAGCCCTTTTGCAGAGGCCCCTCCGAACGGCCTGAGGCTAGCACAACCCGCTCGACTGCAATGTGACGGAGATTATTTAGAGAAGCGTGAGGGAGGAGGGGAATATAATAAAAAAACACGAGCGGTTGCCATGCCGACGGTATCCCAGTGAGCCGAGCGGAGACGGGCAGGGAGGCGAATAGAAAAAGAATCCCGATATCTGCGACGAAGCGGCATTACTATGGCAATGAAGTAGCCAGCCGTGACCAGCGCCTCATACGCTCAGCCTGACTGAACGCAACGTTGAAATACAACTCGACTTCGGAACAGGACGGACACACCACGTATCACAACAACACAATAATGTTAGTATGAGCACAAAGCAAAAAATAAATTAATGAAAAAAAACTAAATATACCAGCTGCACCAGTAACCTAGACTAATCAGCAAACGCACAACAGTTTGAGTCCAGAACCCTCCAATGGGGGCGCGACATACAAAATTAGCATCATGACATCGCCTGTTTCTGAGGGGTGTGACTGCTAAAAGCCCCATCGCCTTCGAACGCGGGCATCGAGCAGCTCGCCGGCGTGCCGTGTCCTATAGTTTTGAATCTCTACTAACACAACGTTAATTATTCACAACGGATTGCGACCGAATTTTGGCCCCCCCCGCCCAAGTGCAAATGCATTTAACAAGCGGAATCAACTGCAGCCCTCTCGCCGATATGCTGGACGTGGGGGCGTCGCCAAGTCCTACGCATAGGCATGAAGCATCTTTTAAATGAGTCAGCATCCAGTCAGCACAGCAACTACTAAAGCAACTGAACGTTAGCATCAGAATGTAAATCCACAGCCATACGATAACACAGGAGGATCATAAAACAACAAACCTGATTCCAACCTACAGGCAACGTTACTGCAGTTAAGCCTGATGGAAAAGGGTTGCCATCGTCACGAGGAAAACCTTCAAATAAAACACGCGGAAAAAGATACGATTGAGATGCCGGCCTGAAGAGATCACGCGTGACGTTTCGATTCTCCACCTGCTAATAAAACTACATGTGAAAACTTAATCAGTGCTCCACCCGGAGGTCAAAACAAACGCCTGAACTACACCATCACATCTCCACCAACACACGATTCAAGCATTTCAGTAAAAACAGATAGACAAGTGAAAATACCAGAGTATTTAGTCTATAATCACTAAATATATAACAATACTAGTTCTATACCTTCAAATTAAATAGGTAACAATATCAGTTCTATACCTCCAAACTAAATATATAACATTACTAGTTCTATACCTCCAAACTAAATATATAACAGTACTAGTTCTATAGCTCCAAACTAAATATATAGCAGTACTAGTTCTATACCTCCAAACTAAATATATAACAGTACTAGTTCTATACCTCCAAACTAAATATATAACAATACTAGTTCTATGCCTTCAAATTAAATAGGTAACTATCAGTTCTATACCTCCAAACTAAATATATAGCAGTACTAGTTCTATACCTCCAAACTAAATATATAACAGTACTAGTTCTATACCTCCAAACTTAACATATAGCAGTACTAGTTCTATACCTCCAAACTAAATATATAGCAGTACTAGTTCTATACCTCCAAACTAAATATATAACAATACTAGTTCTATGCCTTAAAATTTAATAGGTAACAATATCAGTTCTATACCTCCAAACTAAATATATAACAGTACTAGTTCTATACCTCCAAACTAAGTATATAACAGTACTAGTTCTATACCTCCAAACTAAATATATAACAGTACTAGTTCTATACCTCCAAACTAAATATATAGCAGTACTAGTTCAATACTTCTAAACTAAATATATAACAGTACTAGTTCTATACCTCCAAATTAAATATATAACAGTACTAGTTATATACCTCCAAACTAAATATATAGCAGTACCAGTTCTATACTTCCAAACTAAATATATAGCAGTACTAGTTCTATACCTCCAAACTAAATATATAACATTACTAGTTCTATACCTCCAAACTAAATATATAGCAGTACTAGTTATATAGCTCCAAACTAAATATATAACAATATTAGTTCTATACCTTCAAATTAAATAGGTAACAATATCAGTTCTATACCTCCAAACTAAATATATAGCAGTACTAGTTCTATATCTCCAAACTAAATATATAGCAGTACTAGTTCTATACCTCCAAACTAAATATATAACATTACTAGTTCTATACCTCCAAACTAAATATATAGCAGTACTAGTTCTATATCTCCAAACTAAATATATAGCAGTACTAGTTCTATATCTCCAAACTAAATATATAACATTACTAGTTCTATACCTCCAAATTAAATATATAGCAGTACTAGTTCTATACCTCCAAACTAAATATAATGCAGTACTAGTTCTATACCTCCAAACTAAATATAATGCAGTACTAGTTCTATACCTCCAAACTAAATATAATGCAGTACTAGTTCTATACCTCATTATGAGGTAAACAGAATTATATAACCCATGTGAGAAGATACTGTACAGGTTCAGCAGAGCTGAATGTATAATAAGTAAATTGTTGGCGTAAAAGTTTACCAGAAAGAACAGAGAATTCTGGGAAAATGATCGCTGGCACCCGTAATAGACATTTAAACAGCATTAATACCAATAGAATTAAATTGAATATTTTTCTTTGCAAAATTGAAAAAAAAAACAACCGACCGTCAGTTTCTATTTTAACACAACGTCAGTCTGTAAGCCAGATCAGAGCAGTATTAACCGCTTGCTGCTCGATCCCAAAACATCGTAAAGGTGGCAATTTACTTTTTGGCCCGAACGCTTTTTTTTATTTTAGTAAAAGGCTTTGCAAAGTCACGAATGTCGGCGAGAAAGTGTAAACAGGCGTTAGGTGTGCACTCACACCGACAACACAGTGGCTCAAGGTCGTTCTTCTCACGTTGGGATGAATAACCTGGCAACAAATAACCGCACGATCTGGCAACGAACGCTGTGCAAAGTCTACACACACCGTCTGCAAAAAAAACAACGATCTACAATCCAACAAACATCATGGAAAGTTGTACTTTATGCAAATGCACGGAGCGGTTATGTGCACCACTATGACCTGACATCTACATTTACGTTGCTTTTAATTCATGCAGATAAGCGGGAAAGAGCTTATCGGCAAAAATCTGTACAACGTTGTGATAAATGTTGAAAGAGGCTTTCGTGCAAATGAGCAGCGCACAAGTTTAACGACAACGTTTTGATTACGATCTGGCGAAGGCAGAAAAACTATATAAAAAACTGACAACGAAATAAAATTTTTTTAAAAAATGCAACTAAGCATCGACAACTGTACTGACAAAAAAAAATTTACAGCAACATTGCAATAAATTTTGAGGCAGGTTAAACTTTATGCAAATGACAAGTACCAACTTCTAATAACAAGTCTAGTACTAGTCTAGTAACAAATTTGCAGTTATCCAACAATTGAGGTTAAAGTAAATTTAACTTATGCAAATGAGCACAATGATAAATTAAGCAAGCGATAAGTCTAAGTGACAAAAATCCCCACAATCAGGCAACAAACCACGTGGACCGGGCAACTTTTTGTAACTAACTAGAAATTATTTTAGTAAGAATTTTCATTACAACCTGTGGCTCATTTCAACTTTTTGCAAATTAAATATGAGCTGAAAACAAAACTTGAACAACGGGCGGCTTCATTCGAATACGTAACGACAAGACTAGCGGGCCAGTTGCCTTCCCGCAGCTCTGATACGTTGCAAGAAAAAAAGGAGTGATAAAAATATCTATATGAAAATTGTACAAGCGACAGACGACGACGTTAAATTTGAACTTCGACGCCCCGCTGACGTTTCAGAACGCAGTTTATCTTTATTTTTCAGCTGTGGTTAAAAACGCTTGAAACAATGGCAGCAGCTTCCTGTAAAGCCTCGAGACACGTTTCCTCATGTGACCCGCAACAGGTCCAAATATCTGCATGACCCCCACGGCACCCCTACGCGAACAGCGTGCACATAAACGCTGCTGCGTCCGTCACAAAATGGAGAACGTTTCCAACAGCTCCCACAGATTTTTCTCCAAGAGCAAGAAAATCGATTTTTACAAACTAAATGTCATTTTGTTGTTTCTTGTATTATTATTATTTTTTTTTTTAAGGAATCGGATTGTAATGTCTGTATTTTGTTTCGTTTTTATGTTCCATGCACAACACAACACAACGAGCAGACAACAAACCTGTCGCTTACAGATTTGCAAATACAAAATTGTTGTAAAAATTTTTGGGTCTGAAACACAAACAAAGAAGTTTTCTCCGAACCATAAAAATCCACCACCTGCCTTTATAGGCAACAAAAAAATTACAGCAAACAGTTCTAACGTTGTGGTCAACAATCAGTCGCTCAAGACACTAAATAACTGAACACTTAACGGCTGCACGGTGGCTTAGCATGTTCTCCTCTCAGCGCTAGGGATTCCCGGTTCGAATCCCCATCTGGGTGGAGTTTCCATGTCCTCCCCGTGTCCGCGTGGGTTTCCTCCGGGCTCCTCTGGTTTCCTCCCACAGTCCAAAAACATGGATCAAGGTCAACTGAGTTCTCCAAAATTGCCCCATATAGAGTGTGACTGAGTGTGTGCCCAGTGATAGATTCGCGTCCTGTCCTGGGTGTATCTGCCCTGCGCCTGAAACATTCTCCCCTGGATGGGCATGGGAACCCCCCCCCTCGACCCTAATATAGGATAAAGCGGAAGATAATGAATGAATGAATGAATGAACACTTCACCTACCATTATATCAGCTCCACTGACCATTTGGATGGACTTTGTAGTTTTCTATTTACATTTTGTAGTCCATCTGTTTCTCAACATACTTTGTTGGTCTCCTACTCTGCATGCTATTAGTCCAAACAACTCCTACAGAGAAGGTATTATTAGGGTGGTGGATGATTCTCAGTACTACAGTGATACTGATATGGTGGTGTTGTGTTAGTTTGTGCACCACCACCTTATTGCTCCACATTTTTCCTTTAGTACCATCAGAACACTTACTAAAGCAGCACCAACACAACCAACGCCACCACGTCAATGTCACGGCAATGTCAAGAATCATCCACCACCTAAATAACACCGCCTCTGTCCATGGTCCTGACCTTCAGAGAACAGAGTGAGGAGGACTAACAGAGAAACAGATTGGACTACAGAATGGAACTGCAGAACTACAAAGTGCGTCTGTATGATCAGTAATAATAATAATAATAAACTAATAAAACGAACAGGGCGGCACGGTGGCTTAGTGGTTTAGCATGTTCTCCTCTCAGCGCTAGGGATTCCCGGTTCGAATCCCAACCTGGGTGGAGTTTGCATGTTCTCCCCGTGTCCGCATGGGTTGCCTCCGGGTTCTCCGGTTTCCTCCCACAGTCCAACAACATGGATCAATTCAATTTAATTCTCCAAATTGCCCCATATAGAGTGTGTGTGTGTGAGTGAGTGTGTGTCCAGTGATAGATTGGTGCCCTGTCCTGGGTGTATCTGCCCGGCGCCCGAAATGTTCTCCCCTGGATGGGCATGGGGAACCCACCACGACCCTAATAGAGGATAAAGCAAAAGATAATGGATGGATGGATAATAAAGCGAACAGGGTGGCACGGTGGCTTAGTGGTTTAGCATGTTCTCCTCTCAGCGCTGGGGATTCCCGGTGTGAATCCCAACCTGGGTGGAGTTTCCATGTCCTCCCCATTTCCGCGTGGGTTTCCTCCGGGTTCTCCGGTTTCCTCCCACAGGAAAAACATGGATCAAGTCAATTGAGTTCTCCAAATTGCCCCATATACAGTGTGTCTGTGTGAGTGAGTGTGTGTCCAGTGATAGATTGGCGCCCTGTCCTGGGTCTATCTGCCCAGTGCCTGAAACACCCCCCCTCTCCTAATCGACGATAAAAGCGTCAGATAATGAATGAATGAATGAATAAAACGAACAATGAGACTAAAAACAAGGAGCTGTAATCGAGCCCACGCGCGTTTGAGGATAAACACGGTTTCAAATCCACAAATCAGAAACACAAACATTTACCTTCAGCTTGTTTACATTCGTGACGACAGATCGTGATGACAGCACGTTATTTACCGCTTATTTATTGCATAATGAATGTTTAATTAATATAAGATTAAATCTAACGGCTGTTGGGTGTGAAATCCTGAGCCCGGGTCTTTCTGTGACCGCCTCACCTGAGGTAAAACTGCTAGCTACAAAGAGCTACGAGCGGAGGCCTTTTAACTCTCATAAAGTTTGCCGGTCGATTTCTCTCCGTCATTTCGGCTCCAAACGACTGAAAGCGCGGCGCTGCGACTGAAAAGAAAAAGTTAAACGAAACACGGGAGGCAATTATAACGCCGTTATGACGTCGTTACGCCGACTCGCGAGTCGATCCTCTGACCGTGGGGCTCGGGAGAGCCGCGAGTCGACTCCAACGATTCCGCGCGGTGCTCGTTAACGGTAATGCACGCGGCGAGCGAGGCTTCGGCGGTCTGACCAGGCGGCGAGATCAAACGCCAATCCCATGCGTATTGCTCATCGTTACTGTAATCCGTTAGGACGCGTTTACTCACGCTTATAACACCCCAACTCGGGGAGGGGAGGGGGGGGGGGGACTCGTGGACTGAGGAGTCGAGTCCCGCGGCGGGCGATTCCAACGACGGGGAGTCGAGTGGAGAATCGCAGGGAATCGAGCAGCCCCCCCCCCCTCCCCGGTTGCAGCGGCTCGCTGAGTAAACATTGGCGGAACGTTTTTGCGATCGCGAATCGCGCGCCGTCGGAAGTCGCGCGGAGCCCCGACACACCGGGACCCCGACGTGCGGCTCCGGGAGCCAGGCTCAGCCCCCTCCCCCGCCCGCCCTCTCACTCTCTCGCGCCGCCGCCGCCTGTACCGTGGAAGCCTCGCGCGGCGGTAGCGATGCCCTCGCGCTCGCTCGCTCGTCACGCCGTCGACGCTCGCTCGCTCGCTCGCGTGCACATCGCGGCCGACCCGACCAGACCCGACCCGACCCGACCCGAGCCGGCTGGCAGGCTGGCTGGCTGGCGACGCCCGGAACGACGCGCGGTGGGGCAAAAAAAAAAAAAAACACCCGACGACGACAACAACAACGACAAGAAGAAGATGAAAAGCGGCAAAGCAGGCGCGCGCTTACCGAACACATCGAGCTCGCGCCGTCGCGCGCTGCGCTGGTCCCGCCGCGTCCGCCTCGCGGTGCCGTCGATTTAAGCGATACTTTGTGCTTTGCGCTACTGAGCATGTGCGAGCCGCCGGAGGAAGTACCGAGTGTCTGTTTACAACGCCGCAACGCGCGGCGACGAGCAGCGACGAGCGGCGACGACGAGCGACTGCAAACGCGAGCCGCGACTGCGTCCTAACGCCGACCGCGGGGCAGCGCGCGAGCCGCCGCACGCGCCGTCCGCCGTCATGCAAATGAACGTGCCGCGCGCGAGCCGCACAATCGAGACTTACAATCCAACGCTTAATAGCTAGGTTACAATTTACATAACGCGACACCGTCACCCCCCCCCCCACCCCGCCCATCTGTTCGTATATCTACGTACGACCTACGACAAAATATACAGCATGGTTAATAGTCGCAAAAATAGTTGCAGCAGATTTCATTTTCTAAGGTCGTGACGTTGTCGACCGACGCGACGTTGATGGGACTTTGTAGTTTTGCAATCACGAATCGTAGTCCGGCTGTGATCTGGTCGCCGATGGATCAGAACCACTTTATTTAGGGTGGCGGATAAATCGCAGTGCTGTTTGTGCTGGAATGAGTGGATCAGACACTGCAGTGCTGCTGGAGGTGAACTGAATCGTCTCAGCGTGCGCTGTATTAAACACAGCCAGCTTATTGCGCCGCCTTGTGGATGTAAAATTAAAGCCAGTAGGCCAATATTAGTCATCCTCTAATCCTTGAGCAGTGATCGCGGGATGCTGCATACGGGATGATGGCGGTACCGACACACCGATAATACTTGCTCTGATTATTATGACAGGCGGCACGGTGGCTTAGTGGTTCAGCACGTTCGCCTCTCGGCGCTAGGGATTCCCGGTTCGAATCCCCATCTGGGTGGAGTTTCCATGTTCTCCCCGTGTCCGCGTGGGTTTCCTCCGGGTTCTCCGGTTTCCTCCCACAGTCCAAAAACATGGACAATTGAATTCTCCAAAATTGCCCCATATAGAGTGTGTCTGTGTGAGTGAGTGTGTGTCCAGCGATAGATTGGCACCCTGTCCTGGGTGTATCTGCCCAGCGCCCAAGACGTTCTCCCCTGGATGGGCATGGGGAACCCCACCGCGACCCTAATAGAGGATAAAGCGGGAGATAATGAATGAATGAATAAAAAAAAGTAAAATAAAATAAATCATGGATAATAACGTGTTTTTAAGCATTATTATTATTGCAAAGTAAAATGTCAGTTATTGTAGTTGTTTAAAATATAGCGTATTTTTATTAGAACTAACCTACAAATTGTAGGTTATCATTTGATATCACGGTGGCTTAGTGGTTTAGCACGTTCGCCTCTCAGTGCTAGGGATTCCCGGTTCGAATCCCCATCTGGGTGGAGTTTCCATGTTCTCCCCGTGTCCGCGTGGGTTTCCTCCGGGTTCTCCGGTTTCCTCCCACAGTCCAAAAACATGGATCAAGTCAATTGTATTCTCAAAATTGCCCCATATAGAGTGTGTCTGTGTGAGTGAGTGTGTGCCCAGCGATGGATTGGCACCCTGTCCTGGGTGTATCTGCCCAGCGCCCGAGATGTTCTCCCCTGGATGGGCATGGGGAACCCCACCGCGACCCTAATAGAGGATAAAGCGGGAGATAATGAATGAATGAATATTTGATATCTTACGCCGATGAACTGTTCAGCCATCTTGGAAATAGCGTTTACGTCACTACTCGGCCGATTCGTGCTGCAGCAAAACATTTGGACGTATCTGACTTTAGCCTCCGACAGAGGGTGTCGGTGAGGTTCTTTCTCACGGGAAACCCGACTTTCCGATTAAAAAATATTTAAAATATTAAATTAAAATATTTAATGAAACAAATGGTTGGTATGTGCAGACAACGCAATAAAATGATAAAGTGCTTATTACGTTCTTTATTCCTATTTTCATTAAAGATTTTGTAAACTCTGGCATTTAGACCTTTTTTAAACTTAATAAACATGTGCCGCTTTTTATGGTTTAGGTCTTTAACAAAAAGAAACCGTTTAAAACAACGTGCCTGATGTTTTTCCTGAATGTCTACTTTTGGCGGCCCCTGTGGTGGAACTGGTGTACTGCAGTATAACGTCATACAGTGTAAGTTTGATTCTGCAAACAAACACTAACATTTGCGGATGTTTTTTTTACATTTACAGTGTGAATTTAGATGTTAATGCTTGGGCTTGATTATAGGACTTGGTGCCTGAAAACCTTTGTGTGTAGTTTGTTATGTTCTCCTCAGACATCTAGAAAGGCTTCAGGATCCCCCGTGACCCTGGACCCAGTTAATAAACTGCTTTGAAAGCGAAATGCCCGACGACAACCAGACGGCTAAAGGACTTTAGACATTTTAAGAAAAAAAATAGTTAATAAAAATGTTTACATGTTGCTAGGTAACAATCCAGCTTCAGTCCAGGTGGTTGGGGTGATGAAGGATACTCAGAATAATTATAATTATTATAATTATTAATGTGCGGTTCCTCCATCAAACTCCTTAAACTAGGAGAACTTATATATTAACAAGAGGCCTTCTCCCCTCCCTCAAACTGATACCCCACACGCTGCATGGGATTCCTAATATGAAAACATTTCAGAAACTGAACTGTGGCCGTCGGTGGCTTAGTGGTTTAGCATGTTCTCCTCTCAGCGCTAGGGATTCCCGGTTCGAATCCCCATCTGGGTGGAGTTTCCATGTTCTCCCCGTGTCCGCTTGGGTTTCCTCCCGGTTCTCCGGTTTCCACCCACAGTCCAAAAACATGGATCAAGTCAATTGAGTTCTCCAAATTGCCCCATATAGAGTGTGTCTGTGTGGGTGAGTGAGTGTCCATGGGTGTATCTGCCCAGCGCCCGAGACGTTCTCCCCTGGATGGACATGGGGAACCCCCCCCCCCTCGACCCTAATAGAGGATAAAGCGGAAGATAATGAATGGATGGATATATATATTTATATCATATATCATCACAACATAATGTTCCATATACAGTGTGTATGCGTGCGTGTCTGTGTGAGTGAGTGTGTGCCCAGCGATGGATTGGCGCCCTGTCCTGGGTGTATCTCCGAGACGTTCTCCTCTGGATGGACATGGGGAACCCCACCGCGACCCTAATAGAGGATAAAGCGGAAGATAATGAATGAATGAATGAATTGCGGCCGTAGTTTTCGATTTTTGTGAACCTAGCAGGTACTGAAGTTCCACCCTAAGTTCGGTAAGTGACAACCACCTGCCCCGCGTTTATTCCTGTGGTTCATAAGAACAACACCACCCTCACAACACCACCAGGGACATTTTATTTGGAGGGAATTAATGCATCTGTTACACACTGCTGTGTTTCCACAAAGAACCGGGGTTCTGTTTAAACCAGCGTAAAGGGTTGACGCTAAAAACCTACAATATATCGTTATAATAGAATCATGAGGAGTTAACATGCACACAGACGTCTTAATGCTCGATGCCGATCTTCAGCACGGGGTCTTCAGCACGGGGCTGCAGTTCCACATCCCTCCCTGCGAGATGAGAAACGTAAGGTAACAGATTAGATTCGTTTCAATTATGATAACAGATTAAACTGATCGTTAATGGACGCTCCTCACCCACCCGGTTATCGGTCCTTGCCCGAGCGCAGGTCCGTGGAATGGGGGTCGTGCTGGATGGTCTGATGCAACATGAGAGCCAGCAGGCCGGCGCGATTGGTCATGGCCATCCGGACATTGCGCTCCTGCTCGAACAATTCGTCCAACTTGTACCACTGCAAGCAGGACAACGGTCACGGTCCGCTACACAGATTCCCAATAATAATAATAATAATGCATTTTATTTTTAAATGGCGCCTTTCAGGGCACTCAAGGACACCTTACAAAAGTTAAAAGGGACACAATATAAAAGGGGATAAAATAAAATAAAATCAGACTAGTGTGTGGTGGTTTGTTTGTTTGCCAGTGTGATGGAACGAGTGGATCAGACAGGGCAGTGCTGCTGGAGGTCAACTGTATCTTCTCACTGTGCGCCGTATTAAACACGTCCAACTTATTGCGCCGCCTTGTGGATGTAAAATTACGAATTAATATTCGTCATCCTCTAATCCTAGATCAGTGATCACGGGATGCTGTGTACAGGATGAAGGGTGGTACCAATTATCCGCTGCACAGCATCCCACTAATCATCCACCATCCAATCATCTAATAAAACCTTCTCTCTGGGGGGGGGGGTCCTGATCATCAGAGAACGAACAGAGCATGTAGAGAAACAGCTGGACTACAGAATGTAACCGTAGAACTACAAAAATATATATCTGTGCATACTGTGGAAGCTGGTGTGACGGCTGAAATAAACATCATATTTACAAACTGACCACGCGCACTCTCTCCAGGTCCACCTCGGCGCGCCGCAGCTTCTCCCAGCAGTAGTGCTTGTTGCACTTGCGCTTCGACACGCGGCAGTATTCGCCCGTCGTCTCGAAGACGTCGCGCACCAGAGGGCAGCCACACACCTCGTCGGCTGGTACCTGCACACAGCGTCGCTTTGTCGGTCGCAAGCGAGAGGAAATTACACGCGACGGGAGGGGCAGCCCACCTTCGGATCTCTGGAATGTTCCGGACAGAGAACCTGGAGCCTCTTGCAGTAGGTTTTGCTGTGAGCGTTGTACACGTCACAGAACAGCCGTGTTGCGCTGTGGACAGAGCACGGGGGAACAGGTTCATTCAGCCTGTATGGGTTGCGTTCTATATATGAAATCGGTCCTTTACACCAATTCATTTACACAATTTTATACAACTTTATACAATAACAATAAGGCAATAACAAGGCTTTGCTTATTAACATCAAAACCTAATACAACACAGTGTGTGTTATTGATATTATATGGCTGCTGTTGGTTCAGTAATTATAATAATAATATTCATTCATTATCTCCCGCTTTATCCTATATTAGGGTCGCGGTGGGGTTCCCCATGCCCATCCAGGGGAGAACGTCTCGGGCGCTGGGCAGATAGACCCAGGACAGGGCGCCAATCCATCGCTGGGCACACACTCACTCACACAGACACACTCTATATGGGGCAATTTGGAGAACTCAATTGACTTGATCCATGTTTTTGGACTGTGGGAGGAAACCGGAGAACCCGGAGGAAACCCACGCAGACACACGGAGAACATGGAAACTCCACCCAGATGGGGATTCGAACCGGGAATCCCTAGCGCTGAAAGGCGAACGTGCTAAACCACTAAGCCACCGTGCCGCCAATTATAATAATAATATAATTATTAAAAATCTAATATAATAAAAAATAATATAATAATAATAATAATAATAATAATAAACATCACTGTGTGGCTCTTACCCCTCTATGCGTGTGGGATACATCGAGCCGAATGACGTCTGACTCTCATACTGTCAACAACACAAACAGGATCGGTGCACAATCAGATAAATGAAAACACAAAATTAAAAACCTTTACACAATTTATTTGCATTAGATTTTAAATTGTCCAACGGGAGACTCGTCAGGTGTCTTAAATACACTGATTTATGTTGTTCACAAATCCCATTAAACTGTGCACATAGCTCACCCCCCCCAAAAAACCTTGAATACACATATTAAAAGCACTCCCTGATATCTGTTGTAAGATATATAGGATAGTACGTTTTATATTATATATTTTAATATTTTGCCCTATATATTATAATCATGATATTGGTAATGCAAATAAACAACAGAAAACAGAACGATAGAAAACATTAACAGCTCACCTTCGCATAGCACCGCTCCATGTGGCGCAGCGCCACCTTGGGGTTAACTGGGTGACTGCAGGAGACGCAGAAAATCTGGAGGTCGGTATCGTCATCTCCCTCGTTAGCCTGCAGGGGGCAATATTTGCGATTACAAATTACAAAACATTATGCACACAAACTCACACATGCAAACTCATGACGTCACGATCACATATTTGACCAAATAAGAAAACAAAAATACAGAAATTATATTCATCATCATCAATAAACAAGCATACAAGACAGATTTCCTATTAATTATATTATGTTCATTATATTATTTCCTATTAAAAGCTTATGGAAACCATGACACCCTGGTCAAACTAGGGATTTACCCCTATTTGCCCCCAGTGTGGCGGCACGGTGGCTTAGTGGTTTAGCACGTTCGCCTCTCAGCACTAGGGACTCCCGGTTCGAATCCCTATCTGGGTGGAGTTTCCATGTTCTCCCCGTGTCTGCGTGGGTTTCCTCCGGGTTCTCCGGTTTCCTCCCACAGTCCAAAAACATGGATCAAGTCGATTGAATTCTCAAAAATTGCCCCATATAGAGTGTGTCTGTGTGAGTGAGTGTGTGCCCAGCGATGGATTGGCGCCCTGTCCTGGGTGTATCTGCCCAGCGCCCGAGACGTTCTCCCCTGGATGGGCATGGGGAACCCCACCGCGACCCTAATAGAGGATAAAGCGGGAGATAATGAATGAATGAATGAATGCCCCCAGTGTTGGTCCCTTTAAACTGCCAGTAGGTGGTCAACATTCCCAATCTGGCATCCCACCCATCGGATGCCCAATTGTGCCCACGTCTATTACTTGCTTTGCGATTGGGGATGTAACTCACCTCCTCGTCGTGCTGCACCACCTGCTGCTTCGCCTTAGCGATAATGCCCTCCAGCTCGAGAAAGCGCTTCTCCATGTCCTGCAGACGCGTCCGGGCAAGCTGCTGCTCCCGCCGGATGCGCTCCAGAAGTTTCTTGCCCTGCTCCTCGGCGATGCACGGGCTCTGCTGCCACTGGTGGATTCGCTGGGGGAGGATCTCATAAATCCGACTGACGGAGGGGGAAAACGTTACTACTTGTTGGGACAACAGCTTAATTTAAATACTTAAAAAAAAAATAATAATTTAAGGTGGCTTAGTGGTTTAGCACGTTCTCCTCTCAGCACTAGGGATTCCCGGTTCGAATCCCCATCTGGGTGGAGTTTCCATGTTCTCCCCGTGTCTGCGTGGGTTTCCTCCCACAGTCCAAAAACATGGATCAAGTCAATTGAATTCTCAAAAAAAATTGCCCCATATAGAGTGTGTCTGTGTGAGTGAGTGTGTGCCCAGCGAAGGATTGGCGCCCTGTCCGGGGTGTATCTGCCCAGCGCCCGAGACATTCTCCCCTGGATGGGCATGGGGAACCCCCCACCGCAACCCTAATAGAGGATAAAGCGGGAGATAATGAATGAATGAATTAATTAATTTAATTTAAAAATAAAAAAAAAATGAAAATAAAAAAAAACACTATCCAGCTGAATAAAGCTCAGACTTGTCGTGACTATTCTATGCGTATAAACCCAAATTGTCCCTACTTAGCGGCGAGCTTCATGCCACAGTCGTCGGAACAGTATTTGGAGTTGGGACGTGCCGCCTCCACACAGCCGGGTCCGAGACACTGTTTGGCGTCGCCGCTGTCCCGGGCTTCGGTTCTCTCGCTGTGCCGGACCTTTTCCCGGTGCTTCTGCTTCGGCTTGTGCTTACGGGACTTATTGTCTTCCTTCTGGTGACAGACAGTGACAGAGAGAGGGACGCTGGGTGAAGGTGGACGAAGGTATAGCCTGGACTTTACCGGCGAGCCCACGGCGGATGCGCCGGACCTTTTTCTCCGAACGTTTCTCGCGCCTCTTCACGTTCTTCACCTTCACGGCTTTCTTCCTCACGGCGGGACTGAGGTACGGGGCGTCCTCATCGTCGCTGTTCCATGCCTGCTAGAGAACATACAAAAGCTCACGCGGATTAGACGTTCCTAATACAAGACAATACAGAAAAGTGCGTCTCTCCGTTGACACCATACCGGGATCCCCCACGGTACTTTACAGTTGACGGCAAACGTCAGAAAACGTCACTGTCGAGGTTCTTACCTGCTCTTTGTATTTCCCAGCGCAGTACTGCTGGTAGAGCTCCAGCTCATTCTCGCTGTACTCATCCGACAGCGGGTAATCGGGCTGGAACCGGTCCCGCCCTTTAGACATGCGGAACTCCTCCTCCTTGACCCTCAGCATCTTCTACAGGACAGTCAGACATATGATGTTTTTATATATAATTATAATTAATTTACAGTATATTTATGTTGTTTCCTCAAAGCAGCTTGTAATGTCTATAGGAACAAGCGCTCACCCGGGCGCGCACTTCACACTGCCTGAGACGACACTTCTGCCTGATCCTGTTGGGACCCCCGAACTTCTTCATGTCTTTACAGAAGTCGCACTGAGCGCAGTCCTCGGTCCGCAGGCAGGGCTCGCACTCGCCGCACATCCTCGCCGAGCGTTTGATCTGCGCAGACGCAGACCGGAGTTCTCAGCTCGGAGAACATTCAAATGCTGCAAATGCTGCGGCTCTCGTAGGAGGCCGTCGCACTTTCTCCCTCTCCGTCCTCTCGTTCCTGCTCGGCTTCTCTGTCTTGTCTGTGTGTCTGTGTCTCTGTCCTATGGACTGCCCCTCCTTTCCGATACCTTTTGGACACGTCTCCTACAGCTTCTTGTCCATGTCTTTACGGTTGTGTTGATTGTGTGCTAAAAGGTGTTTTTTTTCGGGGGGTTTTCATTCATTCATTATCTTCCGCTTTATCCTCTATTAGGGTTGCGGGGGGGAGGGGGGGGGGGTTCCCCATGCCCATCCAGGGGAGAACGTTTTGGGCACTGGGCAGATAGACCCAGGACAGGGTGCCAATCTATCGCTGGGCACACACTCACTCACACAGACACACTCTATATGGGGCAATTTGGAGAACTCAATTGACTTGATCCATGTTTTTGGACTGTGGGAGGAAACCGGAGAACCCGGAGGAAACCCACGCGGACACGGGGAGAACATGGAAACTCCACCCAGATGGGGATTCGAACCGGGAATCCCTAGCGCTGAGAGGAGAACGTGCTAAACCACGAAACCACCGTGCCGCCACAATAAAGTATCCTTGTATTCAATTCAATTACTTATTAATTAAATGGCGTGCGGCGGCACGGTGGCTTAGTGGTTTGGCACGTTCGCCTCTCAGCGCTAGGGATTTCCCGGTTCGAATCCCCATCTGGGTGGAGTTTCCATGTTCTCCCCGTGTCCGCGTGGGTTTCCTCCGGGTTCTCCGGTTTCCTCCCACAGTCCAAAAACATGGATCAAGTCAATTTTTTCTTCGTTTCTGTTTCTTTTGAGGGGTGTCCGGCTTCCTGATCTTCATCCATGGCTCTGCTGACGAATACTGGATGGAACCTGAATATTAATTGGACTGGCGGTGCTGCAGGACGCCCCCTAATGGACTCACATATAGTTTTCCAGTTGTTAGTTTTTCCATTGGTTAAATATCTGTACATGGCTGTCCTACACTGTTGTTGCTGCCTGGCCGCTCAAGGAGGACGAGTCCCTCACTGAGTCTCGGTCCTCCCAAGGTTTCTTCCTTAAATAACAACATAACAGGGAGTTTTTTCTTGCCGCTGTCGCTTCGGCTCGCTCTTTGTGGGTTTAAAGGCTTTTCATTCTGTAAAGCTGCTTTGTGACGATGTACTGTTGTAAAAAGCGCGACATAAATAAATAACTTGAACTTGAACTCCTAAGCCGGACGCGGGTGCGGGCGGCTCACCTGAGAGCCGCGTCTCCGATCCATCTTATCGAAGGCGTCGAAGTCGAGCTGCTTCTCCATGTCGTCAGTGTCCGAGTCCCTCTCGCGGGTCTTCTTGGAACGATATTTGGGCTCCAGCGTGCCGTCTTTACCTAGAACGACGGGCGAAGCCAAGTGAGTTCGAGGACTTGCAACATCCTAAAAAGTGCCTTTCAACAAACTAAAAGATCAACTTAAAACACAGTCGCGGAAGAAAGAACGAGCGAACGTGTTGAAATGACGTTCTCGCACGGACGACACACACAAACACTTTATGAGGCGCGTCGACTCCCATTCACAGTCTGGCAAACAGGTCTAATTCCACCTTAATGACGTCCCTTTAACATCGGGATGCTGCGGAGACCCCCGAGAACGTCGGGTTCATCTGCAGATCGGTATAAGACCAGCATCGCTGATCATACAGATGGACGTTATGCTTCTACAATTGCACTCTGTAGTCCATCCATATCTCTACATTCCGTACTAGTCCTGTTCTTTAATGACGGGCAGGTATGATTAGGGTGGTGGATGCCTCTGCGCACTGCCGGTCAACGTGTGTCGAGCTGCTCCACCAATCAAAACTGTCCTGCGAAGCTTAGAGAGACCCAGATAACGTCACGACCCGGTCACTGGACTGTGAATGACGGCCGTTTTGAGTCCTCGGTTCGGTCTGGTTCAGTCAGGCGGCCGATCGGATCGGATCGGATCGCGAGCTCATTTCAACAGGTTCGCCCGCGTTTCTGCGCAACTGTGGGACCTATCAGATACTCACTGCGACATTTTTCACAGTACCACACCCTAATGGTCTTTGCCATCTTCTCTGATATTTTAATGCAGTCGCCATGAAACCACTCATTGCAGTTGTCACAACCACTGTATAGAAAAAAGTAAATGGGCAATTCCAGCATTATGAACGTGACAACGTTTCCCGTTCACACCCGCCCGTTTCACACGCCTGGCGTCCTCAGAATTATATCCTGCACTGCGCTTCCAATGCGTCCACCACAGGTCGCTGGACCTCGATCGATGTGTGCCGACCTCCCGAAAGGAGGTCCCAGCAGGGAGGTCCCGCGCTCCACGCACTCTGCTCAGATGCAGGCGGGACGATCACATTCGATTGCGCGTGGACGCATTTATCCGAATATAATCCTAACACTCGTGTGTGTGAAACGGACGGGTGTGATCGGGGTCTTAATGAGCTAAAACAAAGGGTCTCCGGGTCTGTAAACATCAGTGAGACACGTCTACATGTTCTAGTGTGCAGAGGGAAGACTTACAGATGTTACAGATACAATGTGAAGCCTATATGGAACATACATTAGAGAGTGAAACCCGCAGAGAGACATTTACATTTACATTTAGGGCATGGTTCAGTGGTCAGCGTGTTGGGCTGTCAATCTGAAGGTTGGGGGTTCAAATCCCAGGTCCACCGAAGTTACCAATGTGGGTTCTTGAGCAAGACCCTTAACCCTCATTGCCCCAGGGGTGTTGTGATGAACCCTGTGCTCACCTTGTAAGTCGCTTTGGTCCAATAAATGACCAAAATGAGAGACGGATGAATAATAATAATAATAATAATAATAACGGGCGCCACTTAAGCAGAACCCCAGCTTGATCACAGTAATGGAATATAAGCCCCTGCGAGACTTTTGCACCTAAGTGCTCTGCCACAGAGAACGTCAACCTGTATTTGGAAGGGCGCGCGCTCGTTTAGTGAAGTGACATCGGCTTACATCATGAAACAGTTGATGTCCGGTTTGCGACAGATGCAATAAAGCGGCGCGTTTCCAGGGTTCGTGCTCATCCCTGCTCCGGAGTGTCGCTCAAACTTGGATTTTTCACTATCCTGCTGGAAGAGACGGAGGGTCAGTGGCTTCATTCATTCATTATCTCCCGCTTTATCCTCTATTATATATTAGGGTCGCGGTGGGGTTCCCCATGCCCATCCAGGGGAGAACGTTTCGGGCGCCGGGCAGACACACCCAGGACAGGACGCCAATCTATCGCTGGGCAGGGTCAGTGGGTTTAATACATAATTTGTCGGTTCTCTGTTCTCTGTTGGTCAAGAGCATCACAGAACAGGTTTCATTTGGGTGGTGGATTGTTTATGGTCAGTTCTGCAGTGACACTGATGTGGTGGTGGGGGGGGGGGGGGGGGTGCAGCAGTGCTGCTGGAGTTTCATTTCTCCACCTCAGTGACACTGCCGGGATAGGATCCAAATAACCCCTGCTCTGTGGTGGTACTATTGGGGTCCTGACCATTAGAACAGAGAACACGGTAAACAGATGGACTACAGAATGGAACTGTAGAACTACAAAGTCCATCTTTACAGAAAGTGGAACTGGGCATATGTAGAGCAAAAAAAAGGGGGCGTGGTCAAACTTTTGACTGGTTACCGTAAGTTTAATAGTTGTAATTTTTTATATTATCTCCACAACAAAGCGGCAATACAATTAAAAACATCGTAACTGCAACTGACGTTTAAACAATAATTAACGGTATACTTATGTTATTATTATTATTATAAACAATTTAAAAAAAAACACACGATCATGGCACTTAACTCATAATGTTACTATTAATATAATACCAATTAACAAAGGTTTAACAACTAACCATCATTAAATGGTATTAACGCCGTTATTACACAACATTTATATTGTACTTATACCATTAATATTATACATATTTAATGAATATTAGTAATTAGTAGAGTTTTTGTTGTTGTTATTAATGTATTCGGAACTAAAGTAAAATATGACATTATTTTGGAACATTTTCGAAGCGGAGACGCTTTGAACGTCGAGCCCGGTGTGAATGCCCCGCTCACCATGCTTTGTAAGTCTGTAATTTAATCTGAGGAAATTAAAAGTCGGATTAAAAAGCCGTCAGTTGATTAAAACTCATCCCGTCGCTCCGCTGCCCCTCCGTCCATTGTGTTTATTTTCCAGCAAAAAGAAAGACCCCCGCTTCCGCTTCCGACCGTCGGGCCCCAGCTGTGAACGCGACCACACCGCCGCCTGCCGGACGAATCGAGAACTGTCCGTCTGACGATTTGGTTAACTCGTTCTACATTTTACATTTACATTTACATTTACATGGGCGGCACGGTGGCTTAGTGGTTCAGCACGTTCGCCTCTCAGCACTAGGGATTCCCGGTTCGAATCCCCGTCTGGGTGGAGTTCCCATGTTTTCCCGTGTCCGCGTGGGTTTCCGCCGGGTTCTCCGGTTTCCTCCCACAGTCCAAAAACATGGATCAAGTTAATTGAGTTCTCTAAATTGCCCCATATAGAGTGTGTTTGAGTGTGTGAGTGTGTACCCAGCGATGGATTGGCGCCCTGTCCTGGGAGCCCGAGACGCTCTCCCCTGGATGGGCATGGGGAACCCCACCGTGACCCTAATAGAGGATAAAGCGGGAGATAATGAATGAATGAATGAATTACATTTACATTTACATTTACGTTTGGTCATTTATCGGACACTCTTATCCAAAGCGACTTACAAGGTGAGCACAGGGTTCATCACAGCATCCCTGGAGCAATGAGGGTTAAGGGTCTCGCTCAAGGACCCACACTGGTAACTTCAGTGGACCTGGGATTTGAACCCATCCTGACCACTGAGTACTGACTACTGCACCCTCCGATCATTTTGATAAAAAAACGTAAATGTGGAAATTAACAGAAGGACACGTCCTTTAATCACCGAAGTGTTTTCTTAATATATTCATTCATTATCTTCCGCTTTATCCTGTTTTAGGGTCGCGGGGGGGGGGTTCCCCATGTCCATCCAGAGAAGAACGTTTCGGGCACTGGGCAAATACACCCAGGACAGGGTGCCAATCTATCGCTGGGCACACACTCACACTCACTCACACAGACACGCACGCATACACACTGTTTATGGGGCAATTTGGAGAACTCAATTGACTTGATCCATGTTTTTGGACTGTGGGAGGAAACCAGAGAACCCGGAGGAAACCCACGCGGACACGGGGAGAACATGGAAACTCCACCCAGATGGGGATTCGAACCGGGAATCCCTAGCGCTGAGAGGAGAACATACTAACCACTCAGCCACCGTGCCGCCCGTTTTCTTAATATACCACTATATAATATATAATATAATATATGAACTATAATATATATATATACAGTATATATATTCATTCATTCATTCATTATCTCCCGCTTTATCCTCTATTAGGGTCGCGGTGGGGTTCCCCATGCCCATCCAGGGGAGAACGTCTCGGGCGCTGGGCAGATAGACCCAGGACAGGGCGCCAATCCATCGCTGGGCACACACTCACACACTCAAACACACTCTATATGGGGCAATTTTGAGAATTCAATTAACTTGATCCATGTTTTTGGACTGTGGGAGGAAACCGGAGAACCCGGAGGAAACCCACGCAGACACGGGGAGAACATGGAAACTCCACCCAGATGGGGATTCGAAACGGGAATCCCTAGCGCTGAGAGGCGAACGTGCTAACCACTAAGCCACCATGCCGCCAGTATATATATATATATATATATATATATATATATATATATATTATATATATATATATATATATATATTATATATATATATTAATCTTAATGTAATTTTCTTTGCATAGGGGTTTATAAAAATCACAAATATGTCCATGAATTTTGAATCTGTAGACTTCCTTCTTTGTGAGAACAGTTTTCGGGATTTTTTTTAATTCCCAAAAATAAAAAACAGAGTACATAAACGCATGGTTTGGGGTGAGATTGGTTTGGAAGAACACTTTGGGATGAACTGGAACAGAGACTGTGAGCCAGAACCTCTCATCCAGCACCAGTGTCTGACCTCAGAGATGCTCTTCTGGATGAAATGCTCTTCTGTAAAATTGGGACCACCTTTTAAGTTTATTAAATAATTTAGTATAATAAAGAGTTATTTTACAGTGTCGGTCAAATGTTCAAAAATTCCCCCTTTTTGCTGCACTTATTGTGTTCTCACTTCCACTTTCTTTAAAGGTGGACTTTGTAGTTCTACAATTTCAGACTGTAGTTCATCTGTTTGTGGACTATATTACATACCGTGTTGGTGCATTAGTCCTATCCCAGCAGTGTCACTGAGGTGTTTAAATGAAACTCCAGCAGCACTGCTGCACTAAACCCCCCCCCCCCCACCACCACATCAGTGTCACTGCAGAACTGACAATAAACAATCCACCACCCAAATGATACCTGTTCTGTGATGAGCCTGACCAACAGAGAACAGAGAACCAACAGAAAACAAAGATCACAGAGGGTGAGGGTAGACTCAGTCCTCAGTCGCTAAATAAAGAAGTGGGAGGATTCAAACTTGGTCACTTTAATATCAACCTGGCAACCCTCTATCTGTCACTATTACAGAGGTCTGGGCTGCAGTCAGTTTTAACAGGAACCACAGAAGCTTCACTCCCTCACTCCCTCACCAATACTGGATCTGTACAGAACAAGGTAGGAGCATGTGCTCGCGGGTTACACTTAACGTTTTAACTTAATAATACACTTTTGTAAATTAACTTTATTACTTTAAACACACAGTTCATGTTGGTTGTATGATGGAGTGTCTGAATGCTTGGAATCAGCATGTGACATTTAGTACTGTCCTCATGTTAACAGTGAAACGTGTGTGTGTGTGTGTGTGTGTGCTTTACATGAATACCAATACAAGCCTAAACTTATGACATTCCCTCCACTTATCATATAGATGGACTTTGTAGTTCTACAATTACAGACTGTAGTCCATCTGTGTTCTGTTGTTGTTAGTCCCCTGTTGGTTCTCTGTTCTCTGTTGGTCAGGAGCATCACAGAACAGGTATCATTTGGGTGGTGGATTGTTTATTGTCAGTTCTGCAGTGACACTGATGTGGTGGGGGGGGGGTTTAGTGCAGCAGTGCTGTTGGAGTTTCATTTAAACACTTCAGTGACACTGCTGGGATAGGACTAATGCACCCACCAAATAACCCCTGCTCTGTGGTGGTACTGTTGGGGTCCTGACCATTGTATGCTTGTAATGTAATGTAATAGTGGGAGGTGAAAACCGAAGCGTAAGTGAATCTGCAACAGAGCGAAATCTCTAGAACTCTCTAGAAAGTCTCTGTTTATGATGTCATAATGACTCGGCATGTCGTACCGATGAATGAAGATGCTTGGCTTTAGACAAACATGTCGGCCGAACGGCAGGAGAAGCCGCAAAAATGTCTTGAGTTCGAGTCCAAGGCAGGACGGACATGCTTTCTTCTGTGTGGAGTTTGCATGTTCTCCCCAGGAGCTCTGCTTTCAATAGATCGGTGCTCTGGTTCAACACTGCAAACACTCTAACTGAGCAGGTTATATTAATAATTAAAAAACAACCATATATACTTATAATTTGTTCGGTCTATCATGATGACAAACTGCATCTGAGATTTGTAAAAACACAATGTAAGGTTTTTTTTTTTGTTTTGTTTTTTTAATGTGTGTGTATGTATATATATATATATGTACTGTATATATATAATATGTATGGGTATGTATATGTGTATGTATGTGTATATATATATTTTATATCTATCATTAAATAGCTGCCTTTAGGTGTGCTGGTGTGTGTGTGTGTGTGTGTGGGGGGGGGGGTTTGTTAGTTGGGTTTTTTTTTTTTTTTTTTTTTTTTTTTTTTTTTTAAAGAAAAAGGAAAATGTGTCAGGAAATGTCAATCATTTGTAATATCTGTATTGTGTTATACCTTTCAAAATAAAATAATAAAAAAAATAATAATAATTAAAAGCCAACTCATGTATTTACAGATCCACACATGGAGACAGAGGTCATGGACGCCCACCAGCAGGACGGAGCCATGACCCAAGGCCAAAGGTGTGAAGCCCACGGTAACCACCACGGTGACCACCCGGAACATCCTGGCGAAACGAAAGTCATCGTGCAAGAGCCAGGTCAGCATTCTAAAGGATTTCCCCCGAAATGCAGCGTCTTGCGTGACCATTTGCATTTTTTAATTTTTTTCCAACCGACAGCTTCGGTTTTAGCCGAGTTTCCACGTGCCGGCGGAATCGGACACGCGGGAAGTGACGAGTCTTTGGCAGACTCCTCGGTGATCACGAGCGAAGATGCCCTGCTGCTTCCGGATCACGTTCCAGTGATCGCACACAAACTCGGCAAGGGTGGTTATAACACACAGGGAGGGGGGGGCACTTTAGTTACCACTCAAGACCCTGCCTCTGGTCAATGACACCAATCTTCATCTGTATTCCAGAGACTCCCAGCCCTCAGGCCGGTCCCGTTCATTCGGCCGGCGCCTCAAATGGCTCTCCACCCGTCTGCACACCTCCCACTGCGACGCCCAGCCACGGGAGGCCTGACGCCGCGCAAGGACACAAGTGCAACGGGCACAAAGCAGCTCAGAAGAAGCGCCCACCCTCCACCTCGAAGAGCCAGCAGAGCTTAAAGGCCGGCAGCAGCCAAACCCCGCAGGCAGCTGACAACGGTGAGGAGGCTGATCCCCTTACTCAGCGTCCTGAGGGCGCCACAACATGGATAAAAGTCTTAATACACACTTCTTAATCATTGAATTCAGGTGGTTGATTTCGATCTTATTGCCGCAGGTGAATAAATCCAAACACCTAGCCATGTTTTCCCAACGTTATGCTTATAACTTTAAGGAAACAGTTTGGGGAAGGCCGTTTTCTTTTGCACCGTGACTGTTCTCCCATAAAGACATGACTGAATAAGTGGCTCGATGGAGCTTTACAGAGCCCTGACCTCAACTGTACATCCATTCATCCATTATCTTTCTATTAGGGTCGCGGTGGGGTTCCCCCATGCCCATCCAGGGGAGAACATCTCGGGCGCTGGGCAGATACACCCAGGACAGGGCGCCAATCCATCGCTGGGCACACACTCACTCACACAGACACACTCTATATGGGGCAATTTGGAGAACTCCATTGACCCTGATCCATGTTTTTGGACTGTGGGAGGAAACCGGAGAACCCGGAGGAAGCCCACGCAGACACGGGGAGAACATGGGAACTCCACCCAGATGGGGATTCGAACCGGGAATCCCTAGTGCTGAGAGGCGAACGTGCTGACCATTAAGGCACCATGCCGCCCCATATTAATTATATTACTGATTAATAAAATAATGCTGCAGCTTTATTATATATATATATATATATATATATATATATATATATATATATATATATACAGTATATATATAATTTACTGGCGTTTTGCTGTATAATGGAAGAAACGTTTTCTATTTAAAGCAGAAAATCCAGTGGACCCCACCCAGCTCACCGTAAATACGCTTCCTCTTATCTTTTGGCCGCACCGGGCCGCTGACGTTTATCGGCGCGCCCCACGCTGTCTGGTGTTTCCATCCAAACACACATGCAGTCTGTTTTTTTGGACTGAATTCTGAACGTGTTTTTTTGCAGACTGCTGCGTGCACTGCGTCCTGGCCTGTCTGTTCTGCGAGGTCCTGCCGCTGTGCTCGGCCGTCGCCCGGTGTTTGGCCTGCGGGACGGAGTGCGACGCGCTGTGCTGCTGCGGCGAGGCGTGCGGCGGCGGCGGGGTCTGCTGCGCCGAGGACTCGTGCTCGGCCATCCTGGACTGCGCCATCATGGAGGACTGCTGCCAATCGGCCGACTGCCTGGAGATCTGCCTGGAGTGCTGCTCCATTTGCTTCCCCACTTAAAAGGCAAAGCCGAAAATGGCGGCGGCGGCGGCGGCCCACTTGCTCAGAAGGCCTGGAATGTTGACACGGTCACGTATTCGTTCTGTGGGCCGGAGACGGGATTCAGACGGAGGCGTGAAATTTAGGCGCGCTCCTTAATGATGATGTCACCGTGTGGCGTGCCAGAGGTGTTTGGACAATTAAAGCGGTCCTAACAGGGGGCCAGGGAAGATGTTGAGCACACTATTGCTCTATAATGGGAGACCTGTGTTCATGTTTACAGCCGCGACACGAATGGATGTGTATAATAGGGGAGGTTAAGGCTTATGGAGGGTCAAGGCTTAAGTCCTGGTGTCTTACAGCATCCTACAAATCCCAAAATATGGGTTAGAGGTTTAGCGTGAGTTACCGTGGCCCCTCGCTACAGAGGCTTCTGAACCTAAAGCCACCCAGTTCCAGTTGATGAGAAGAAATTATTATTCTCACAGAGTCTGAAGGGACTTCCGTAGTGTAAGGTTCAAGTTCCACACTGCTTGTCTTTGAAGAAGAGACATTTCGGACATTAATCCTGATCGATTGCTGAGGTCCCTCAGGTAAACTTGCAGTCGTGATGTTGGCTTCATGGGATTCGATTGAACACACAGTGGAAACACGTGGCAAGTTTGCTGCAGGAGTTACGCATTGCTTTGTTTTGCTGTGTTAATAAAACATGTCCTTTAATTTTGTCCCCTGCGTCACACGGCGGGGTCCGGTGTCCCCCGGAACCTCCCATAGCTTTCAAAATACACAAAACAAACCCCACTTCTAACCAAACAGATCCAGATCCAGCCATTTGTGCATGAGAATGTTTGTTGCATTTATTTTAATTAACTTAAGGTAGGGTGGCACGGTGGCTTAGTGGTTTAGCACGTTCTCCTCTCAGCGCTAGGGATTCCCGGTTCGACTCCCCATCTGGGTGGAGTTTCCATGTTCTCCCCGTGTCCGCGTGGGTTTCCTCCGGGTTCTCTGGTTTCCTCCCACAGTCCAATAACATGGATCAAGTCAATTGAATTCTCAAAATTGCCCCATATAGAGTGTGTCTGTGTGAGTGAGTGTGTGCCCAGCGATGGATTGGCGCCCTGTCCTGGGTCTATCTGCCCAGCGTCGGAGATGTTCTCCCCTGGATGGGCATGGGGAACCCCACCGCGACCCTAATAGAGGATAAAGCGGATGATAATGAATGAATGAATGAATGAATGAATGAATGAATGAATAATTTAAGGTACGGCGGTGTAGCGGTGAACACGTTCACCTCTCAGTGCTGGGGATCCAGTTTCGAATCCCAATCTGGGTGGAGTTTGCATGTTCTCCTCATGTCCATATGGGTTTCTTCCCACAGTCCAAAAACATGGATTTAAAGTAAATTGAATGCTTTAAATTGCCCCATAGAGAGTGATGTATTGGCGCCCTGTCCTGGGTGTATGTGCCCAACTCCTGAAACGTTCCTTGGATGGGCATGGGGAACCCCCCCCTCCCCTCCCCCATGCGACCCCAATAGAAGATTAAGCGGAAGATAAGGAATGGATAAATGTAATGAATCATCTCTGACGTTGCTGACACAGCACTTTATTGTTTCTAATCTTCCCTGCATCAGGAACCCTGACGGGTTCTGCCCCGACGGTGACGCAGGGGCAAAAATATCTGAGCTGCTCACCAAGTCAAACGGCCGCGTCCTCATTTGAGCTTGTAGAATTTCACAGTCCTCCTCCAGCCCTGCGTTTGGAGACGGGAGTTTTGCGCGCTCGAGGACGGAGACGGGTTCAGGGGGAGGTTTAGCACGACGGTTCACGAATACACGGTGTTCTGAAGGCATTGGGGCGTTTGTACTGATTTAAAAACAAAAACAACAACAACAACGTATATGCGAAGCTTTATACATTTGTGTTATTTAAAGGTGCAGTGTGTAGAATTTGCATGTTAGCAGCAGTGCATTCATTCATCCATCCATTATCTTCCACTTTGTCCTCTATTAGGGTCGTGCGGGGGGGTGGGGGGGTTCCCCATGCCCATCCAGGGGAGAACGTCTCGGGCGCTGGGCAGATACACCCAGGACAGGGCGCCAATCTATCGCTGGGCACACACTCACTCACACACACACACTCTATATGGGGCAATTTGGAGAACTCAATTAACTTGATCCATGATTTTGGACTGTGAGAGGAAACCGGAGAACCCGGAGGAAACCCACACAGACACGGGGAGAACATGCAAACTCCACCCAGATTGGGATTCGAACCCGGAATCCCTAGCGCTGAGAGGAGAACATGCTAAACCACTAAGCCACCCATGTATCAAACACAAATTAATTTAATAATCACTGAATATTACAAGGGTGGCACGGTGGCTTAGTGGTTTAGCATGTTCTCCTCTCAGCTCTAGAGATTCCCAGTTCGAATCCCAATCTGGGTGGAGTTTGCATGTTCTCCCCCTGTCCGCGTGGGTTTCCTCCGGGTTCTCCGGTTTCCTCCCACAGTCCAAAAAACATGGATCAAGTCAATTGAATTCTCCAAATTGCCCCATATAGAGTGTGTCTGTGTGAGTGAGTGTGTGTCCAGTGATAGATTGGTGCCCTGTCCTGGGTGTATCTGCCCAGCACCCCTAGTAGAATATAAAGCGGAAGATGATGTATGGATGGATGTTTGATACCTGTAAACACAAGTCAGTGTTTTCTTTACCTCAGCGAGTCGTCTTCCTGAAGTCTGCCGTGTTTCTTCAGCCATGTTGTCGATGTTTTTTTTTATAAGCGCTGTCATGTTGAATGGAGGACGCGGTCGCAATCCTCAAACCCGCCACTGAATCCCGCACACAGCTCCTTTAATGGAAACAACAATGTCAACAAATCTCATCTCATTATCATCTCTTAATCCGATACTGGGGACTAGGGTCAGAGGGGGGAGCGCTCACACACTATATAGGAGGACATTTAGAGCGGCCACTTCACCTTGAATCCATGTTTTTGAACATGGGGAGAACGTGCAAACTTCACCCAGATCGGGATTCAAACCCGGATCCCCAGCGCCGAGAGGCGGACGTGCTGCCCCTGTAGTTAAAATGAGAACATTTACAGAATGTGTGGTTCATCCATTCATTCATTATCTTACGCTTTATCCTCTATTAGGGTCGCGGGGGGGGGGGGGGGGGGTGGTTCCCCATGCCCATCCAGGGGAGAACGTTTCGGGCGCTGGGCAAATACACCCAGGACAGGGGGGCAATCTATCATTGGGCAAGAATGTGTTGTGTTGAATTAAATGTTTTGTCCCTGTCAAGAGTTTGGACAAGCCTCTTTTTAATGCTCCACTTACCGTAAAGATGGAGTTTGTAGTTCTACACTTACAGATTGTAGTCCATCTGTTTGTGGACTACAGTACAGTGCCATCAGGCAAACAACCAATCAGATTTCGGATTGTGCGACTGATGAGAACCGGATCTTTGCGTTTGAAAATGTCTCGGGGTGGGGGGGGGGGGGACGAAACCCTTAAAACAGAGGGATGCTGGTTGGAGGCAGGATGTGGGCCCCGCTCCCCTCACTGATACGAGGCCCTGGGTTGTGGGGTCGCTGTGCTTCAGCCATGACCTTTGAGAGCGCCGGCGGAGGGATAGGCTCAGAGGAAGAGGCTGTGACTCAGCGGTTACGGTTCTCACAGAACACCAGTTCAAAAGAGACCAGCGAGCTGTAAACAAAGCGACGGACGGGCGGAAACCGACCAAACAGAACGCGGGGCGGGGGGGGGGGGATTTTATTGGTTTATTGTCTTTATCTGGGGCGGCGCGTTGGCTTAGTGGTTGGCATGTTCTCCTCTCAGCGCTAGGGATTCCCGGTTTGAATCCCCATCTGGGTGGAGTTTCCACCTTCTCCCCGTGTCCGCGTGGGTTTCCTCCGGGTTCTCCGGTTTCCTCCCACAGTCCAAAAAACATGGATCAAGGTCAACTGAGTTCTCCAAATTGCCCCATATAGAGTGTGTCTGTGTGAGTGAGTGTGTGCCCAGCGATGGATTGGCGCCCTGTCCTGGGTCTATCTGCCCAGCGCCCGAAACTAATAGCTAATAGAGGATAAAGCGGAAGATAATGGATGAATGAATGAATGAATATTACAAGGGCACTAATATTATTAGTGGTTAGCACGTTCGCCTCTCAGCGCTTGTGATTCCTGGTTCGAATCCCATTCGTGTCTGCATGGGTTTCCTCCGGGTTCTCCGGTTTCCTCCCACAGTCCAAAAAACATGGATCAAGGTCAATTGAGTTCTCCAAATTGCCCCATATAGAGTGTGTCTCTGTGAGTGAGTGTGTGTCCAGCGATGGATTGGCGCCCTGTCCTGGGTGTATCTGCCCAGCGCCCGAGACGTTCTCCCCTGGATGGGCATGGAGAACCCCCCCCCGCCCCGCGGGACCCTAATAGAGGACAAAGCGGAAGATAATGGATAAATGAATGTCTTTATCTGCTCCATGTAAACTCGTTCCTCAGTTACACGGTGTTTCTGAAGGCATCAGGCATCGGTCCAGCTGTTGGACTGGAATCCTGGGGGGGATGGGGGCAGAGATGAGGGGCAGGGGGGGGGGGGTACTGTGTTTGGAATAGAAATGTGCCAAACAGGATGTGGAGGAAGCGACTGCGTTGAGCGTGTCAGGGTGAGGGGATAAGACCCGGTGTCCCACCCCTGCGCCGGGCTTCAAAGCCACTGGCGCTCCGGGGCCACGCGAGCAGGAAGCAGCTTGACCAAAACAACGGCGTGCGATACTAACTGACCCGAGATCAGGTCCGGGCGCCGGACCGCACACGTCACAGACGTCAAAGGAGCTTTCGTGACATCGCACTCTGCATCGGTTGCTATTATCCAAATATAACAGGGTCCACTTTCCTAAAAAAGGCTTTCTATGTGATGTCAGATGAGGGAGACCTGGCTCATAATCGCTGTCCCGATTCGCCCCAAACGTGTCTGATGGGGTTACTGTCAGCGCCCAGGGGCCTTGCTTCCCTGAACACAAACACGAGAACACAAACTGTTCCCAAATCGTTTGGCGCATACATCCACAATGCTTCATGTTGCTGATCGAATAAAAAAAAAAAGAATTATTATCGTTAAACAATTAACAATAATTAAAATAATTGGGGCGGCACGGTGGCTTAGTGGTTTAGCATGTTCTCTTCTCAGCACTAGGGATTTCCGGTTTGAATCCCCATCTGGGTGGAGTTTCCATGTTCTCCCCGTGTCCGCGTGGGTTTCCTCCAGGTTCTCCAGTTTCCTCCCACAGTCCAAAAACATGGATCAAGTCAATTGAGTTCTCCAAATTGCCCCATATAGAGTGTGTCTGTATGAGTGAGTGTGTGCCCAGCGATGGATTGGCGCCCTGTCCTGGGTCTATCTGCCTAGCGCCCGAAACGTTCTCCCCTGGATGGGCATGGGGAACCCCCCCGCCACCCTAATAGAGGATAAAGCGGGAGATAATGAATGAATGAATGAATGAATGAATAAAATAATTGGGGTGGCACGGTGGCTTAGTGGTTTAGCATGTTCTCCTCTCAGCATTAGGGATTCCCGGTTCGAATCCCCATCTGGGTGGAGTTTCCATGTTCTCCCCGTGTCCGCGTGGGTTTCCTCCGGGTTCTCCGGTTTCCTCCCACAGTCCAAAAACATGGATCAAGGTCAATTGAGTTCTCCAAATTGCCCCATATAGAGTGTGTCTGTGTGAGTGAGTGTGTGCCCAGCGATGGATTGGCGCCCTGTCCTGGGTGTATCTGCCCAGCGCCCGAAACGTTCTCCCCTGGATGGGCATGGGGAACCCCCCCGCGACCCTAATAGAGGATAAAGAGGAAGATAATGAATGAATGAATGAATGAAATAATTGGGGCGGCACGGTGGCTTAGTGGTTGGCATGTTCTCCTCTCAGCACTAGGGATTCCCGGTTCGAATCCCCATCTGGGTGGAGTTTCTATGTCCTCCCCGTGTCCGCGTGTGTTTCCTCCGGGTTCTCCGGTTTCCTCCCACAGTCCAAAAACATGGATCAAGGTCAATTGAGTTCTCCAAATTGCCCCATATAGAGTGTGTGTGTGTGTGAGTGAGTGTGTGCCCAGAGATAGATTGGCGTCCTGTCCTGGGTGTATCTGCCCAGCGCCCGAAACGTTCTCCCCTGGATGGGCATGGGGAACACCCCCCCCCCACCACCCCTGCGACCCTAATAGAGGATAAAGCGTTAGATAATGAATGAATAATTAAAATAATTGATGTGTGTTCAAATATTTAATGTTCATAAAGTGTGAACAGTGCGAAGATTAAGTTTATAGAGATTGAAATCATCTAAAGACTGCGGCAGCCATTATTCCTCTAAAAAAAACGAGAGGTGCTGCCACCTGGTGGTCATCTGCCAACAATGCACTTTATAACGTACACTATAACATGAGGCAATTTAATTTTTATACCAACAGAAACCTAAACTCTGGTATAGAGGATGAGGAGCGTGTGAACCCCGGCCCTCCAGAAACTGTGGATGTTCCCTGAAACGACCCAATGAACCCTGATGAAACTCATGACACGCCACCTGGACTGTAATTAGTGTACTGCACACCACGTTCACTCCAGCAGTCCAGACGGGTGGAGAATGTGATCTGTAGGATTTCAGAACGAATAAGACGTTTGGCAGTGATCACTCTTCCTGTACCTGCTTAAGCAGGCTTTGGAAGGCGTTCTGGGCACATGTGGTGATCAGGTAATGCCTCGGCGTCTCAAATGGATTAAGGTCTAAACTCTGACGAGGCCGTTCGGACTGAGCTCCACGGGAAACAATAAAGTTTAGAGTGCTATTATAAATGTGTCGGCTTCTCCGGCGGGACAGTGTTAATCGTGGGAGGAAACGAAGTGCAGGATAAAACGCAGCGTCAGCATAACAAACATCAACAACTAAAAGTGTTGTGAGTGTCCCATCGGAGCTGCAGAGAGACATTAACATTTACATCACAAAGACAGAAGGTTCAGGACAGATATGTAAATTACTGCTAATGTTTTAAATTATTATTTTAATTATTGTATTATAGTATAGAATCATGTTAGGCAGGGCAACCATTGTTTATGAGGGATCATATGTTATAATCATTGTGACAACCATTGTTTTTTAAGGGATTACAGTAGTTGTGGCAACTGCAGTATGAGGGATTACGGTTGTCATGGCATCTTATGCTAATTAAGGATTATATTAGTTAGGTATAATTATTCATTCATTCATTATCTCCCGCTTTATCCTCTATTAGGGTCGCAGTGGGGGGTTCCCCATGCCCATCCAGGGGAGAACGTCTCGGGCGCTGGGCAGATACACCCAGGACAGGGCGCCAATCTATCGCTGGGCACACACTCACTCACACAGACACACTCTATATGGGGCAATTTGGAGAACTCAATTGACTTGATCCATGTTTTTGGACTGTGGGAGGAAACCGGAGAACCCGGAGGAAACCCACGCGGACACGGGGAGAACATGGAAACTCCACCCAGATGGGGATTCGAACCGGGAATCCCTAGCGCTGAGAGGAGAACGTGCTAAACCACCGTGCCGCCTTAGGTATAATTATATTAGCAACTATTGTTTTTAATAAAGCAGCGATTGTCAGAAGCCCAATATAATAATTAATAGATTTTGATCAGATAAAATAAACATGTGGATGCCGTTTAACAGAAAATGTGCATATATTTATTTATTTACAACAATTAAAGGTTCTGTCAGAATAAAACGTCTTCGATGAAAATATAGAACAGCTCGTTCTGCACGTAATGTAGAGATCGATGAAGACCAAGTCTCTTAGCAAGTAAACGTACAGAAGGTCTGATGCAAAGCAAACCAATCAGATCGGTGTGTTCCTGCAGATGTGCACCTCAAACAGCTGTATACGGGACGAATCGAAATGAAAACCCCGGGCGAGCGAAGGAACCAAGGCGGTCCGTCTGAAGCCACGGACGGCGTACGAGGACGGCGTACGTCTAACGTTCCTCGAGCTTTGCATAGAACTAAAGAAAAAGTGCACAGGACTTCGCTTTCGCTTTCGTCCACACGGTTCCTGCGACGGACCGCAGATGAGTGGCGGCTGTCCGTGAGGGAAGGCGGTCCGTGTGAATTTCCCCACACTGAGGAAACGGCGTCCAATATCATTGTTATTCAGTTCTCCTGAAAGTTCCACTTCTCTATAAGCCGCAGAATCACCGATCTGCAGTGAGTTCCACCGCCTACAGAACCCGTCCATTACGGTGTGGAACATCATCAGGTCCCTTTTTAAGGCTGAAGTCTGCTCACGCTGTTTAAAGTACATTCTGTATTACACAAAACACTTTAGGATCTTTTTATGGCTTCAGTTCAGTCAGTTTATAAATCACAAAATCACCAGCGATGGATTTCTACAAGGTTTTGGAGCGTGTGCGCGAGGTCGAGCTCCGATCAGGGTTCCATCATGGATTATTTCACTGATGTTCCACCAGCAGCAGATTACAGGAACATCTTATAATGTCTGGATTATTAGAACAGGCAGCTTGAGTAGGGGCGCGTCAGTGCGTCATCGCTATCGTGAGGCGGAAACAGAACGCAGAAGGCACGTCCTAAATATCTTCCATCCATCCTTCCATCGATTAGGTTCATGGGGGGTTCCCCATGCCCATCCAGGGGAGAACGTTTCGGGCGCTGGGCAAACACACCCAGGACAGGACGCCAATCTATCACTGGACACACACTCACACAAACACACTCTATATGGGGCAATTTGGAGAACTCAATTGACCTTGAGCCATGTTTTTGGACTGTGGGAGGAAACCGGAGAACCCGGAGGAAACCCACGCGGACACGGGGAGAACATGGAAACTCGATTCGAACCGGGAATCCCTAGCGCTGAGAGGAGAACGTGCCAACCACTAAGCCGCCCCTTAATTATCTTAATTATTCATGGGTGTGTTTCGGGTGTAATGTGCAATAAACCAATCAGCGTGTCACATCGGTGGCGCTCCGTGTTTGGCAGATTGCCATTTCAACGGTGCAGCGTTGTGTTAATGCAATTAAAGTTATTTTATATCGTATTTTGTTTATTTTTGATGTTAAAGCCGACGGGGTTGTGCACGCACTGATGTTGAAGGTTCACCGCCGAAATAGTGCCAAACGTCCGGCTGTCGATGCCTGGGGGGGTCGTTTTCAGTCGGCGGTGAACTGTACCTGAACACGCCTCATTTCGATATTCAACAAGCAGAGAGCGAAAGTGGACTGTTGGCGGGGTGTTGCACCAAAATATCGTAAGTACAAGCAGAGTGCTGCAATGTTCCTGGACAAAGTTATATGTTGAAAAGCGCCGTGCTAAATAATTCCCTACCGTCGTCACAACAGCGGCCTCTACTGACTAACGCTGATATTTCATGCTGAGCCTTACGACTACCCCGAAATAAAGTCAGCCGGAACTTAGTTTTGTCCGAAACCCGAAAATCCGAGCGTGTTGAGGGCGTGGTAACCGGACGTGGCATTTCGAAACATATCCCTTGTATGTTGTAATTAAAAGTGTCCAGTTCTGCGTCCTAATTTGATATCTATTGACAAAAGAGTACAAACAAATCCCATCAGCATGTTGACAGTTGCTTATTGTCGTTTGCCCACCCCCTAGTGGACAGACGGGGTAATACAGGTAGAGTGAGTTCAGTTTCGAGGAATAAAATGTCAAATCGCTTTTGTAATAAAATAAAATAAAAATAAAAAACAATATATGAAAACTAATCTGTACTTTCGGCTCATTCGTCGACGAGTAAAGAAAATAAAATGCCTATTGCTGAATCTACAGTAGTACAATTAGGAGAAGGCGGCTGCGCGTGAGCCGTCCGCGGAGCGGCTCCAGCCGAATCTTCGGAAATAATCCCCAGCCGTGTCTTTTACAGTCCTGACTGCAGGTGTCCTCGCGACTTAGTGAAGGCCACTGGGTCGTGCGCGGGCCGGCGATGACCGTTCCCTCACACCGCCTCACGTCGGTCACAAATCCTCCTCCATGCTGAAGCTGCTGCGGCGGCTGCTGGTCTTCGAGGCGCCGGGCGAGACGGAGGAGAGCAGCGGGTCGTGGCCGCCGTCGTCCATCAGGATGTCGCACAGGCCCATTTCTCCGGCCATGAGGGCGGAGTCGAACATGGTGGAGGCGTGCTCGTCCAGCTCGCCGAAGTTCAGGGCCCCGAAGTCCACGGGAACGTTCATGGTGCCGCCGACCGGCGAGGCCGAGGGCGGGGGGGAGAGGAGGGCGGAGACCGTGGAGTGGTTCAGGGCGGGTCCACCCAGCGTCAGCAGAGTTTTAGACTCTAAAGACGTGACTTGCTGCTGCTGCTTGATGCTGGAGTCGGAGAGCTGAGTGGACACCAGAGTGTGATGATGAGCCTGCATCTCCAACTCCTTCAGCCAATCAGAGAACGGAAAGAATTAGAACCTCGAAGCTGCTGCCGCCGGTCAGGTCATTGTTTTATCTCTTTGCTTTTCTTGCGGCCTGCAGCGTCTGATTCATCCTCCCTCTGCGCTTTCTTTTTAATCCTACGCTCATTTCTTCATCCAGCTGATTCATTCCTCTGCCTTCATCTAGTTTTCGTTTCCTTGCTGATAAACTTTGACTTCGCTTCCTTTAAATCATACTTTTTTTCACATTTAATTTCTTTTCTTTCTGTCCTGGAATTTCTTTCTCCTTACCTGTTTTTTCCCTCTTATAATTTTTTTAATGTCCCTTTAACGTGTCCTTCTCTCCTCATAATGTTTATTTCTCTTTTTTTCTTCTTTTATTGTATTTTCTTTCTCCCCTTTTCCTCTCCGTGTATTTTTTGTTTTCTTTGCCTCATCTTTTCTTTCCTCTCCCTCTTTTTCTGTATTTTTCATTCTTGCCTTGCAATAATTTATTTATTTGTTTCATCCCTCAGATTTCTCATCCATTTTTATTTATTTATTTTTTTTAAATTTTTCCCTTTTCGTTCTATCAGTTATTTTCAACATTTTCTTACTTCTTCACTTTCTTTTCTTTCACTACTTATATTTATTTGACTTTTCTCGTTCCTCTCCTTGCTTCTCTCAGCATTTTTCATTTCCCTCTTGTGTTGTTTTGTTAAGTCTTTATAGTTATTTTTTTCATCTCATTTTCTTTCTTTTAATTTTTTACTTTATTCTTTTCTTGTAAATTTGTTTATCTATTTTTTTTTTATTTTGTTCCTTGCTTGATATATATATAGTCTTTATTTATTTGTCTTCTCCCCCTTATCCTTTCTATTTTTTTCATCTTAAAGCTTTAGGATTAATTTACTCTATATTTTCCTTCCTTTGTTTTTCTCCCTTTGACTCCTGCTTTACATTTCGTCACCGTTTCTTACATTTTTCTGAACATGTCGAGCAGACTGACCTGTATCCGCAGCAGCAGCGCTCGGTTGGTGGTTTCCAGTTTCTTCTGCCTCTGCTCCATCTCTTTGGCTCTGTGCTGCTCCTTCTGCAGTTTACGGATGTAATCCACCGAGGCCTTCAGGATGGTGCCCTTGTTCCAGCGCATCTCACTTCAAATGAAGAGGAAAAAAAAAAAAAAACGCTCATTATAAACACACTGGCTTTGCTCACTGTGCAAAAAAACAAAACAATCTTTTTTAAATAATATATTAATATATTATGTAAATAATACTGACGGGTCTGTGGCCTTTGGAACGAGTTCTCCCAGCTCCTTTATGCGATCGTTGATGTTAAATCGTCTCCGTCTCTCAACTACAGAACGAGAACGTGGATTAGTAAGACGCTTCGTGATGACGTCTCTGAAGAGGCTATTAAAACAGCTGATGTTTAAACACTCACTGAGGTTGTGGTTGTCTTTCTTCTGACGTTCCTTAATGATAGCTTTGGCCTCGGCGTCTAAAGCAATTAAAACATAAAGATACGTCATGGGCGGTTGAGCATGTTCTCCTCTCAGCGCTAGGGATTCCCGGTTCGAATCCCAATCTGGGTGGAGTTTGCATGTTCTCACTCATGTCCGCGTGGGTTTCCTCCGGGTTCTCCGGTTTCCTCCCACAGTCCAAAAACTTGGATCAAGTCAAGTGAATTTTGTGCGAGTGAGTGAGTGTGTGTCCAGTGATGGATTGGCGTCCTGTCCTGGGTCTATCTGCCCAGCTCCCGAAATGTTCTCCCCTGGATGGGCATGGGGAACCCCCCCGCGACCCTAATAGAGGATAAAGTGGAGGATAATGGATGGATGATGGGTCATTTCAGACTTTGTATACACAGTATGCACTGCTCCATGAGGTTCTCCGTGTGAGCGTGAATGGAGAACCCCCAGTATAGTGTGGACTCTGCATTCTCTGTACAAATGTGAACTGTGGGTGGGGTCGCTTTGGTAACATCCACAAGGTGGAGCACTAATAACGAGGTGGAGGAATAAACTGGGTGGAGGTTCTCTGTGTCACATGTTCGTGGTTCAACAGAACGGAGCTGTTATGCTGAGTGCAGCTCTCTCAGTGGAACCGGCGGCGGGCGGGCGGGACGGAGAATGTTCCACGCGAAGGTGAGGGTCGGTGCCAGGGTTGGACAGGAGGTGGCGCAGCGCCCCATACACACCTGTGAGCTCTTGCTTGACATTGTGCAGGTCTGCAGGACAGGAGTTGCTGACCGTGATGGTGGGCGTCGTCATCCCAACACCGCTGTACACGTCCAGGTTTCCCGAGACTGGCAGCTGTAGACAAGCGACAGCAGGGGGCGTTAAAGCGGGCCGCCGTGATGTTAGTAAACAAACTGCACCGTGCTTCAAATTCAGACGCCGAGTCGCAAAGAAGGCACCGCGGTTCTGACAGCTTCATGTCAAAAGTCCGGTCCCAAGGCGTCTTTAACAGACGACGAGCCGCGGTTTGGAAATCCGAGCCTGTCCGCAATAAGGAACTCCCTACACGCCCAGCCACGGATTATTCACGTCCTGTGCGCACTCGCCGGCGAGCGGGATTTGCATACGCCGACAGATTCAGGGTTCTGACTAAAAACACTGTTCACTGGAAGGTTTTGCATTCAACACAACTTCAGTCTCCGCTGTAACGATCTGGACCGTCGTCATTGGGGAGGCGGATCATCCTCAGCACCGCAGATACACTCAGATGGTGGTGGTGGTGGTGGTGGTGTGTGCATCATGTCATGCAGGCAGCATCTACAAGGTGGAGCGTTAAAGGTGTGTAACAGTGGACACAAGTTTAAAACCTCCAGCAGCACTGCTGTGTCTGATCCACTCAGCACCAGCGCAAGGTCACTGCAGTACTGGAAATGATCCACCACCCAAAATAATACCATACATCTACAGCTACAGATGGACTACAGTCTGTTATCGCAGAACTACAAAGTTCATCAGAATCAGACGAGGCAATGCAAAATGTACGACCCGGAGTGACCTCACAAGAGAACCAATGACAATAAGCACAAAGTTAAAGTTAAAGCGCAGAAATGAAGAACTCTTCCACCCCACCATCTCTACACAATGACGTTTGGCTACACAAAAGGTTCTGCTGCACACCTCTGCAGCTTTAGTGCCGAAGCAATTCACAGATAATAACAAAAAAAAAAAAAAAAAAAAAACGTCCATCATAAACAGAACAAACATAATATTCCGTGGGACCTCAGACTTCCTGGCGTACGTCCTCTTTCTCCGAGGTTGCCCCCGCTGTCCTCGACCACCATGTGCTCGCATCGCAATCCCATCGACTTCAGCGGCGAAACGACTCTGCCCCGCCGAAACTCCACCGAGTCGCTCGGCGTCCCGAGATCAAAGGCCAGAGACGTGAAACCTCCGACCGCGCCGTCCACGTCCACGCACGAGACACTGGAGCAGCCACGGCGATAAGAGTTTTAAAAGTTACCTCCGCTTTAATTTTGTTCTTTTCATTCTCCGGCACTAAAACCAGAATCCTCATCTTCCTCTACTGAGAGAATAAACCTCTTCCTCTTTCAGCCTCGTTTAAAAAAAAAAAAAAAAAAAAAAAAAAAGGAACGTTGAGAATGGGGAAATATCTTTCAGAGGGAAAAAAAAAAAAAAAAAAAAAAAAAAAACCTTTCACTGTCGGCTATCAGCTTTAAAACACACACTTGCCAGTGTGCGAGGAGTGTGTGCGAGTGTGTGTGCGCGTGTGTGTGTGTGTGTGTGTGCGCAACCCCCTCCGCCCATCGCGGTCTGTTGGTAGCCATGTGTCAGAAGTGTCTGTTGGCTTCCAGAGAAGTTCGGGATTCCACGAGCTCCTGCACAAACTCAAGCGCGAGCATCCGAACGCGAGAGCGCGGACGCATGCCGAGGCTTGATGGCTCGCCGAGCGACTTATGAAGCAATTATTGACGGGAATTACAGCCACGGCAGATTCTTCCTTAATTCCTGTTAAAGCGCAGAGTTCAAACCCGGCTGAGGACAAAGCTCATTGATTTACATCATTGAGTTAAAAAACAAAAAAACAAACAAAAAAAAAAAAGAAAGAAATTGCTGGGTTTCAGAAGAGGTTCGTAAAGTGTTCACACGTTCGATTTAAGGGACGGTCCGATGCCGACAGGCGAGAACGCCATTTAAAAGATTTATATTGTCTGGATTGGTTCCAATGAAATAAACAACGATTTGAAATGAAGATCGAATTGACCTTTTTTCAGCCCAGGGGGCGTTTTTAGGGTTTGGTAACATCAGGGGCTTTAGACCAGATCCCTTATTCCCCCTGCTGTCCTCTTTAAAACGTAGGGGTGAGCTGCAATATTCGCTGATTCGACGATTCGATTCGGAGAACCGTAGTCGACTATGAACCTCATAGTCGAATGTACCATTTTGACCACATGGGGGTGTCCATGGCTGCTGCTAAGCATTAGTTTTTACATGAAATGTCTTTGTTTTCGTTATATATATAGCCTTTTGTCAAATAAAATCATCCTAAATTCTAGAAAAAAAAGAAAAAACAAAAACAAAAACAAAAAAAGGTTTTCTTTTGTTAGAAAAACAAGTAAAATATATAAAAAAATATTTTTTAAAAACCACGCCCTTAGCGCCATCTTGTGGTGAAATTTTAACAGATTCGACTATCAGTCGACTATAGGGAAAATCTGACGAATCAGATTCGACTATGAAAATCTTTAGATGAATACAGCCCTATTAAAAAGTGCCCTTTCATGAGAGCATTTATACATTTTTCAAACTGTTGTTACATTCATTTAGTTTGATCATTCATTAGTTATCCATCCATCCATTATCTTCCGCTTTATCCTCTATTAGGGTCGTGGGGGTGGGGTTCCCCATGCCCATCCAGGGGAGAACGTTTTGGGCGCTGAGCAGATACACCCAGGACAGGGGGGGGGGGGGAATTTTTTTTCTTTTTTTGCAGTGTGTACACATATCAGGATCGAGGTCCTCTCATCCCAACATCAGTGTCTGACCCGGTGAATGCTCTTCTGGATGAACGGGAAACAGATTTGCCCGCGCCCGCTCTTAATCCAGTAATAATCGTTTGCGGAACGGGAAGCCGCGCAGCTCCATGTGTACGCCGCATTTCAGCGAGTTTGGCGGACGTTGGGCAGGGTCGGGGTTCTTGCTCAACGGTGGGGCTGTGCCAGCGTTAGAGCTTTACACTTTAGCTGTCTGGTCCGCAGTCCAGCAGCATAATCTCTAATCCACAGCTAATCCCCCGTCAATCTGAAGCCTTCGGCGGTGTGGCCACGGGCTGGAAGTCCGGTAGCACAGGTAAAATAAAAGCACACAGCAACCCCTTCCCCCGTACAGGGTCAGAGTACAACCTACCACTCGGGATTCGAACCTCCGCCCTTCCCGCCGGATGTGTGGTGTCATATTGGTGGATGATATTTACCGTGTTGGGCATCTGCAGGTGGGAGTCGATCAGCGTCATGAACTCGTCGTTGTTGAGGCTGGACTCCAGACTGATGATGTCTTCGATCACGCCCTCCATCTGCGCGGGGATGCAAAAAATAAAAATAAAAATTTTTTTAAAAAAAGGCGCAGAAATTCAGCCAGCGGCCGATCGCCGAGGACCGGACCGGACGGAACGTGAGCCCGACCGCCGGAGCGTGTGTCCGCGTTCCGAACGTGTGCTCTGAACGTGTGGGTCAGCCGTGGTCGGCGCTGAGTCACAAAGAAGAAGGAGCTAAAAAAGGCCGACGCGCAGCAGTTTCACAGTGACGCACCGGCCACGCCGCCCTGAGCCACGGAGAGCGCCCGCGCCGACGCCACTCCAAACCCCGGGGCCGAGTGCGGGGCTCCCGCTACCCGAGGGGGACGTGGGGGACGTGGAACTCATGGTGTGATATTTGCCGGCACGTTGCGGCCTGCCCGCGAGGACCTGGCCGACCTCACACGGGCCCGACAAAGCACGCTATTGTGTTGACACAGGGAACTGGACACACTTCTGAAGGAACTGGGCAATAATGCTGATGTAATCAGCCGCAGCAGCACAGTTATCTACAGGCACCTCAGCATTTTATAGCTGTGTACGGGGGGGGGGGTAAATAATTAAATCTGTGCCCCTTTAACGCAGTGTGAAGGGTTAACGGCGATAAGACTCCCAAACCCCATATGGAATCATATCAAAAAAAGCATCAGCCCTAAACCCTCTTACAATGGCACTAATCAGCGACTGGCACAAGCGCCCGCGTCTACGTGTGGCAACAGAGGGCAGCAGGGCGGCGGGGTCACCCTGTAAAGCCTGCGCTCCTACACTGCCACACTGTACAGGAGTCCGGCATGAGCTGGCGGGGCGTCAGGGGACGGAAGCCGAGGGGAAGGGGTGGTAGATACGTGCATCGCCCTTAAACTGGCACCTCCTCAGATTTGTGTTTAACAGAGCGGGGCATTTCGATTGCCCCCATTCAAAAAGAATGAGTTATTTGTGTTTAATAGAGAGGGGCATCTCGATTGCCCCATTCAAAAAGAATGAGTTATTCGGAAGGTGCGCATGCGTCTGACCCGCGGTTGGCATACGCTGCAGGTAAAAACGTTACGATGTGATTGGAAGGTGCTCACGAGTTCTACCCGCGGTTGGTAAAAACGTTCCGATGCGATCGGACACGGAGCCGGCAACCCGCGTGACGAGAGGATTACGTTCATTACACTAGTTCACGACCGGGCGGCTGAGTGGTTGGCATGTTCTCCTCTCAGCGCTAGGGATTTCCCGGTTCGACTCCCAATCTGGGTAGAGTTTCCATGTCCTCCCCGTGTCCGTGTGGGTTTCCTCCGGATTCTCCGGTTTCCTCCCACAGTCCAAAAACATGGATCAAGTCAATTGAATTCTCCAAATTGCCCCATATAGAGTGTGTGTGTGTGAGTGAGTGTGTGTCCAGTGATAGATTGGCGTCCTGTCCTGGGTCTATCTGCCCAGCACCCGAAACGTTCTCCCCTGGATGGACATTGGGGAACCCCCCCCCCTCCACAACCCTAATAAAGTGGAAGATGATGGATGGATGAAAATGAAGTTACCTCCTCTTTATTCGGGTTTAGACTCAGCACGGCCAGGGGGCTGCTCGGGGTGCTGCTCACAGCCGGGTTCAACGCGGGCGCGGACGACGGCGAGGTCACCGGGCCCTGGCTGGCCGCTTTGCTGCCGAGAGTGTGGGAGAGGTACTGCTTGACCTGCTGCCGCTGGGCCTGCTGGATGTGGTACTTGGTCGGGTTTTCCAGGTGAGTCTGAACCTGACGACAGAAGACACTCATCATCCAAAACATCAACGCAGCGAGGTCTCCGTTCCTTCACGAATTCGCCGACACGCGTGTTTCCCGACGCAGTACTGCAGTCGATAACTTACTCAACGCTAAAATGAGAGCAGTTTTAAGGAATTTAATTCAGATTTGGTGAGGTCACAAATTGCACCCACTTCCCCTCAGCAATATGGCTGACACACTGCCAATCATAGCAATAGCGGCCAATGTGGCTCGTTGCTTGAAAAGATGATTAAACACCAATTAAAACATCCAGCCATCCATCCATCATCCTCCACTTTGTCCTCTACTAGGGTCGCTGGGGGGGCGGGGGTTTCCCATGCCCATCCAGTGGAGAACGTTTCGGGCGCTGGGCAGATACACCGAGGACAGGACGCCAATCTATCGCTCACACACATACACACACACTCTATATGGGGCAATTTGGAGAATTCAATTGAACTTGATCCATGTTTTTTGGACTGTGGGAGGAAACCGGAGAACCCGGAGGAAACCCATGCGGACACGGGGAGAACATGGAAACTCCATCCAGATTGGGATTCAAACCGGGAATACCCAGCACTGAGAGGAGAACATGCTAAACCACTACGCCATCATGCCGCCCCAATTAAAACATTCATTCATTCATTATCTTCCGCTTTATCCTCTATTGGGGTTGCGGGGGGGGGGAAGGTGGTTCCCCATGCCCATCCAGTGGAGAACGTTTCGGGCGCTGGGCAGATACACCCAGGACAGGACGCCAATCTATCACTGGACACACACTCACTCACACACATACTGTATATGGGGCAATTTGTAGAACTCAATTGACCTTGATCCATGTCTTTGGACTGTGGGAGGAAACCGGAGAACCCGGAGGAAACCCACGCGGACACGGGGAGAACATGGAAACTCCACCCAGATGGGGATTGGAACCGGGAATCCCTAGCGCTGAGAGGAGAACATGCTAAACCACTAAGACCCCAATTAAAACATAATTATAAAAAAAAAAACGTTTATGCCAAACTCCTGCAGGATGTTGCGCCTCATTCTAAAAGGACCAATCAGGATGGAGGATGCAACACATCTGCTCTTTCGAAGACTTGGCTAGAACATGGGCCGTACGTGATGACGTACCTTTAGCACCTCCATAGGGACCTGCGTGGGCCGAGCGGACGGCAGCGAGGAGCCGACGGAGATGGCGGGAGAGGAATCGGCGGCCCGGAGCTGAGCGCTGGACGCCTGCTGCTGGGCTTCCCTCCTCTCCTGGTCGTGGGTCTGCTGCCTCATCAGCTCCTGCTTCATCAGCACGCGGGACATCATGGCGGAGGTGCCCAGGGTCACCGCAGGGGTGACGGGCGCGAGGGAGCCACTGAGGAGAGGGTGGAGTTCAGGTTAGGTAGGGTGAGCAGTCACGCAATTTCGTTACTTTTCAGGCGTCCCGCAAATCGAGACGTCGTCTCGCATTGTTATTGAAAGTCAGACTCCAGTTTACAAACACGTGTTTTATAATCTGCCATTGGACGGCTGTGGTGTCGGTTATCGGGGGAGGGGCGGGCTGTTTGAATGCCAACCAATCGGGAACGCGGACGCATGTTAAGGGCACGCCCACCAACACAAACAATGCAAATTAGGTCATATGTAGGTATATATTAGGGGTGAGCTGAAATATTCGCTGATTCAACGATTCGATTCGGAGAACCGTAGTCGACTATGAACCTCATAGTCGAATGTACCATTTTGACCACATGGGGGCGCCCATGGCTGCTGCTAAGCATTAGTTTTTACATGAAATGTCTTTGTTTTTGTTATGTATATAGCCTTTTGTCAAATAAAATCATCCTAAATTCTAGAAGAAAAAAAAAAAAAAGGTTTTCTTTTGTTAGAAAAACAAGTAAAATATAAAAAAAAATCTTTTTTAAAAACCACGCTTATAGAGCCATCTTGTGGTGAAATTTTAACTGATTCGACTATCAGTCGACTATAGGGAAAATCTGACGAATCAGATTCGACTATGAAAATCCTTAGTTGAAGACACCCCTAGTATGTATATATATATATATATATATATATATATATATATATATATATATATATATATACACACACATACATTCATTCATTCATTATCTCCCGCTTTATCCTCTATTAGGGTCGCGGTGGGGTTCCCCATGCCCATCCAGGGGAGAACGTCTCGGGCGCTGGGCAGATACACCCAGGACAGGGCGCCAATCCATCGCTGGGCACACACTCACTCACTCAAACACACTCTATATGGGGTAATTTGGAGAACTCAATTAAATTGATCCATGTTTTTGGACTGTGGGAGGAAACTGGAGAACCCGGAGGAAACCCACGCGGACATGGGGAGAACATGGAAATGTGTGTATATATATATATATATATATATATATATATATATATATATATATATATATATATATATATATATATATATATATATTGGTGTCCCACATTGTCCCACATAAAAATAGTCTTTGTCCCACATTTGGTGAATTGGAATCTGGTCACCCTTAAGGTTAGGTCACTGGCATCCTGATAGATAGACCTGATCAGGTGTCTTGACCTGACAGTAGGGGTCACTGTTGTGGTGGAGGCTGATTTCAGTGTTTGGACTTCACCGTAACGGACGTCGTGTACATCATCGTTTAATTTTAATCCCCCGGGGATTAAATAACCTTTCCGCAGGCTCCTCCCTCACCCAAAAGACCCAACTACCTCAGAAAACTTCCCACAAAAGCCCCATGTCTGCCGTTACACAGCCGTGGAATTGTGCTGAGTCACAGCGGGAAGTCCCGGTGCGCCGAGCGGAGCAACAACAACAGTCGTGATGAGGGTTAGGAGACGAGGACAACGAAAGTCAATCGATTAGAAGAGAATCTTCAGCCCAGCGTACAGGAAACATTCCCCCGTGGGGCGGGGCGGGGTGGGGCATGTTCATAAGCTTAGCCCCTCTGCGTGTACATGGACAAAAAGTATGGGGACACCTGCATTTTGTGTTTTTATGTCCAATAGGGGCCTATTGTTTTCAAAATGTGGCCTGAAGGTCCAAAGTTGCCCCGATACGTTCATCCTTATCCATCCATTATCTTCCACTTTATTCTCTATTAGGGCCCCGGGGGGAGGGGAGGGGGGTTCCCCATGCCCATCCCGGGGAGAACGTTTCGGGCGCTGGGCAGATACACCAGGACAGGACACCAATCTATTGCAAACACACTCTATATGGGGCAATTTGGAGAATTCAACTGACCTTTAGACATGTTTTTTGGACTGTGGGAGGAAACCGGAGAACCCGGAGGAAACCCACGAGCACACGGGGAGAACATGCAAACTCCACCCAGATGGGGATTCGAAATGGGAATCGCCAGCGCTGAGAGGAGAACGTGCTAAACCACTAAGCCACCGTGCCGCCCCAATTATTTTATTCATTCATTCATTATCTTCCTCTTTATCCTCTATTAGGGTCGCGGTGGGGTTCCCCATGCCCATCCAGGGGAGAACGTCTCGGGCGCTGGGCAGATACACCCAGGACAGGGCGCCAATCTATCACTGGGCACACACTCACTCACACAGACACACACACACACTCTATATGGGGCAATTTGGAGAACTCAATTGACTTGATCCATGTTTTTGGACTGTGGGAGGAAATCGGAGAACCCGGAGGAAACCCATCCTTCATCCTTATGGAGTTCAAAGAGTCAGAGTCAGAGTCGACTCCTTGAACAGCCCACGTTCGGCTCACTCGATCGGGCCGGAGGCTAAAAGTGAGTCGGGGCAGAGATTTGGATTAGGGATTAGAGGGGCTGCTTCAACAGGATTTGGTAAAGGCTGAACAAACCTGACAAATAACCAAGAGGGGATTATTATTATTGAGCCGTCCACATTCGCCGTCGTCCGGGCTGAGGGGGGCGCCAGCGCACCGATCCCGCGCCACTTTTCCAAAACGCGGGAACGAGACGGACTCATCGGCGGAACTCATGTGTTTCGTGTTTTCACGGCATTCCTTCGGGAGACTCACGGCAGAGGAATGCCCGCGGTCGGCGTAACTCCGGGCCAAACCAGAGATCTGGATGAGCAGCTCATGAGCACAGAAGTGCCCCCTTAACCCCCCCCCGCCCCCCCGCCCTCCTGCCCCCGGAATTCAGAACTTGTGGTCGCTGAGAGGCATCTAATGGAGAATCGTTGGGTTATTATTTAAGCGCTTTCTATTATTATCCGGCATCACACATTCCGGCTCTCGGCGGCGGCGGATCACGTGCTCAGACACCTCGAATCGAACCTGCGACGGCTGGAGCGAGGAGTGCAGGTGTGAGATCTTACCCGACTGTGATTGGCTGACTCTTGAGCTGGTAAAAGGTGTCGGGATCAGACGTCAGGACGCCCTCCACCTCGATGTCAGCCACGATTCCCGACTCGGGGAGGAGGGGCTCCACGCTGGGAGGAGAAAAGACCGACGTCATGAGTTCACGGGCAGAAAAGACACGTTTTAAAAAGCTCCAGCAGCACCACGGTGTCTGATTCACTTGAACAAGTGCAACACACCACCACCATCACCACCATCATCATGTCAGCGTCACTGCAGAGCCTGGAATGCTCCCCATCCGGAAAAGTACCGTATTTTCCGGACCATAAGGCGCACCGTACGATAAGGCGCAGTCTGAATTAGGGACTCTATTTCTGTACGGTACTTATTCTGTACGGCAGTGTATTATAAGGCACTCGCTAAAACATACGATCTACAAGAAAAGTAAAGGATGCAGAACGCTGATTTATAATTGAAGTTTATTCTACTACTTGATAAAACACACATTATTTTAATCTCTCTTCTCCCACAAATCCATCAGCGTCCTCGTCTTCTGAGTCCGAATTAAAAAGCTGGTTCTCTATCGAGCACTCCGGTGTTCCCTCTCATCGATGTCCGAGTCCGTCTCGTCTCCGGGCGGCCGGAGAAAGCTCGGACGACGTGAAAGCTCGGACGACGGTCACGGCAGAAACCTCAGCCCGGGCGTCCACAACCCATTCACAGACGGTGGCGTAACTCGCCCCGCCGCCGCCTCCCGAGTTTTAGTAAACGTGTGTTCGCCGTCTATCATCCATCGCTCCCACGCCGCCCGCGACTTTACTTTAAACGCCCCGTTTACGCCGATGTCCAGCGGTCGGAGTTCTTTATTTAATCCTCCCGGAATGACGCGAGCTCCCGATTAATTTTCTTCACTCGGCTTTTCTGTGAGATGAGCGCGCATGGAGTCGCAGACCAGCAGGGCGGCGATGTGGGGAACAAAACCACCCACTCAGACAACAATACTGTTATAGAATTTGGAACTCAGTACACGTATAAGGCGCACCGGATTATAAGGCGCACGTCCGATTTCTGGGACAATTTTAGGCTTTTAGGTGCGCCGCATAGTCCGGAAAATACGGTACCTGAGTGGCAATGTATGGACTACAGTCTGTAACGGTGGAACCACAACGCGTCCTTACGATAAGTCCGCAGTCATCACTTGTGTTCCGCACTGAGAACCACCGCTCAGAAACACCCTGCAGATGTTGCAGCAGCTGCGCGGTGGTTGCGAGGGGCCTCGGGACTTCGGCAAAGAAGAACCCCGAAATAACACGCCGAAGGTGAGACGTTCTTAATCTGTCCTCGTAACTTCCTCATTCGGTCTCGTCTGCTCGCCCACAGAGTCGACTTCCTCACGCGGTCCCGAGGCGCGCCAGCCTCGCGTTTGCGCCGCGCCCTCGGAGGAACGTCCTCGACGGACGCCGCCGTCCTCGTACCAGTTTGGAACACGTCACACAGACAGGCGTCACGTCCAGAATCCAGAGTTCCATGAGACGTTACATCAGACAAAGGGGCTGCAGACTTCAAAGCAATCCGGAGGACGAGAACGGGGGGGGGGAGGGGGGGTTTAGCTACATCCTATTATAATTTTGGGAATGAGATTGTGTCCTGTGTGTGATGTCATCAGACTCTGATCCTGTTCGTATGGCATATATGACTATATGGGCGAAAGTATTGAGACACACTGATTTATTATGGTGGGTTCTACACCATGACTATGCAATAGCTGTTCATATGGTAGGCCCACACACACACACACACACACACACACACAAACACACACACAAACACACACACACACACACCATTTATTACTTGATGAGTGTAAATTCGCACACACTACCCGTTCTCACATACCCATCCATCCATTATCTTCCCCTTTATCCTCTATTAGGGTCGCGGGGGGGGGGGGGTTCCCCATGCCCATCCAGGGGAGAACGTCTCGGGCGCTGGGCAGATAGACCCAGGACAGGACGCCAATCTATCACTGGGCACACACACACTCACACAGACACACTCTATATGGGGCAATTTGGAGAATTTAATTGACTTGATCCATGTTTTTGGACTGTGGGAGGAAACCGGAGAACCCGGAGGAAACCCACGCGGACACGGGGAGGACGTGGAAACTCCACCCAGATGGGGATTCGAACCGGGATTCGAGCATGTTCTCCTCTCAGTACTAGGGATTCCCGGTTCGAATCCCCATCTGGGTGGAGTTTCCATGTTCTCCCCGTGTCCGCGTGGGTTTCCTCCGGGTTCTCCGCTTTCCTCCCACAGTCCAAAAACATGGATCAAGTCAATTGAGGTCCTCAAATTGCCCCATATAGAGTGTGTGTGTGAGTGAGTGTGTGCCCAGTGATAGATTGGCGCCGTGTCCTGGGTGTATCTGCCCAGCGCCCGAAACGTTCTCCCCTGGATGGGCATGGGGAACCCATGTAATGTCTAGATATTCCACACACACAAACACTACACACACACACTCTACACACGCACATTACACTCTCTACACTCTACACACAACACACACACACTACACTCTCTACACTCTACACACAACACACACACACACACTACACTCTCTACACTCTACACACAACACACACTACACTCTCTACACTCTACACACAACACACACACACACACTACACTCTCTACACTCTACACACACACTACACTCTCTACACTCTACACACAACACACACACACACTACACTCTCTACACTCTACACACAACACACACACACACTACACTCTCTACACTCTACACACAACACACACACACACACACACTACACTCTCTACACTCTACACACAACACACACACACACTACACTCTCTACACTCTACACACAACACACACACACACACACTACACTCTCTACACTCTACACACAACACACACACTACACTCTCTACACTCTACACACAACACACACACACACACACTACACTCTCTACACTCTACACACACACTACACTCTCTACACTCTACACACAACACACACACTACACTCTCTACACTCTACACACAACACACACACTACACACACACACTACACACACACTACACACACACACACACACACACACACACACACACACACACACACACACAAAACAAAACAAAGCACAGTTTGGTTTACCTTTCGAGAATCTGCGTGACAAAGTGAAAGTGAATAACATCCCAAACTCTGCACAGCCTTCCGAACGGCGTCGGCTGAGCTTTAAAGCGTCGCCGCTGTCATTGTCATGGCCATGTTTTGCCCCAAAGGGGCGTAACATCTAATGTCACTCGAGCAAACTTCGTCTAATGAAACGGCGAGCGTCACTTTAACTTCGGCCCATAGAATTAAAATCCGCTTAATCCGCCGCCATCCGCTCACAGAGCACAGCTCACACGCCGCGCGCACACCCAAACCCAACGGCGAGACGAACGTTAGGAAGCTGAGCTCAGAACGCTTGCGCCGTTTCACCACTAGAGGGCGAGCGCAGACCGGGACATGTCAACGAGCGGCTCACTGATTCCCGCCGCGCCGCGTCACAAACACCATCGCGCACCCTGCTCCCTACGGACGGCCTTGGTGCCTCCAGGGCAGCCTGTACGCTTTTATAAAGCTGCAATAAACTCATTAAAGATTATAAACGTTTTTCTTCTTCTGTTTTGTACGTTTTACGTGAAAACGCGTGACTGCGTGAAAATAAAACGTAGGTCGGCGCCTAAACTAGTGCACTTTGTAGTGACGATTGTGCCATTTGAGACACTCTCGATAGATGACTGACAAAACCCACCCCACCACCGATCTCAAGAGATGATTGGTGAGGTAAGATCGTCCCGCGCTCTGATTGGCCAAGCGAAACGCACAGCTCTTTTAAAAACCAATCACAACTCAATAGGCGGGTAATGGAAGGAAAATAGGTGGAAAATGACAAAAATAAATCCTGGTTCTCTATTCATTCAAACGTCATTTATGACACATATATAATATAAATAATATAAAAAAAAAACCTACGTATTATATTAAATACAGTAGTATCAAACACTATGATACAATTTAAATGTATAATTAAAAACTAGTTAAAAATTGGGTCATTTAGTTAGTTAGTTAAAGATAATGTGTAACTCGGGTATTTATTAAAATTTTGAGGTAAATTATGTTAATGAGCTTGTTATTAATCATTCATTACCTCCCGCTTTATCCTCTATTAGGGTCCCGGTGGGGGGGGGTAGAGTGTGTGTGTGTAGTGTGTGTGTGTGTAGTGTGTGTGTGTGTGTGTGTGGAATATCTAAACATTACAACTATAATTCATTCATTATCTTCCGCTTTATCCTCTGTTAGGGTCGCGGGGGGTAGAGTGTGTGAGTAGTGTGTGTGTGTGTGTGTAGTGTGTGTGTGTGTGTGTGTGTGTGTGTGTGTGTGTGTGTGTAGTGTGTGTGTGGAATATCTAAACATTACAACTATAATTCATTCATTCATTATCTTCCACTTTATCCTCTGTGGTAGAGGGGGTAGTGGGGGGTAGAGTGTGTGAGTAGTGTGTGTGTGTGTGTGTGTGTAGTGTAGTGTGTGTGTAGTGTGTGTGTGTGTGTAGTGTGTGTGTGTGTGTAGTGTGTGTGAGGAATATCTAAACATTACAACTATAATTCATTCATTCATTATCTGAATGGGGGGGGGGTAGAGTGTGTGAGTAGTGTGTGTAGTGTAGTGTGTGTGTAGTGTGTGTGTGTAGTGTGTGTGTGTGTGTGTGTGTGTAGTGTGTGTAGTATGTGTGTGGAATATCTAAACATTACAACTATAATTCATTCATTCAATCTTCTGCTTTATCCTCTGTTAGGGTCGCAGAGGGGGGGGGGGGGCAACGTTTCGGGCGCTGGGCAGATACACCCAGGACAGGGCGCCAATCCATCGCTGGGCACACACTTACTCACACAGACACACTCTATATGGGGCAATTTGGAGAATTCCATTGACTTTGATCCATGTTTTTGGCGTGTATGAGGAAACCCGAGAACCCGGAAGAAACCCACGCGGACAAGGTGGAGAACATGGAAACTCTGAACGTGCTGACCACTAAGCCACCGTGCTTGTTATTAATGACATTTAAAACAATTAAAAGGGCCGATCTGTAGGACCGTCACTGAAATTCATGTCAACAAGTCAAAAGTGGAGATAATAAGCCCGAGTATTTTGTTGACTGAAGTAAATGAGTGCTAACAACGACATTCCTTCAGGTCGGCCGAAAGTACACGATTCCCCCGAATCAGCAAACCTTCATCCTTGAGAGTAAAAAGCTTTGGCAGCTCTGCTGAGTCACTTCCCTAAAAACAGACGCTCAGGATCCAAAGATCAAACAGATGGAACCACATTTCAGAGCAGACATGCGCCCTGCGCTACAGCACATGGGTTTTTTTTTTTTTTTTTTTTTTTCCTTTTACAAGTGGGATGTTTTCCATTAACAGGTCTGTTTTTTAACTTTCTCCTAAACCAGTGTGGAATTCTGAGAAAGAGCAACAACGAAACTGCGACTCAACACCAAACACATTCAAAAAGTTTAACCAACCAACAAACAACAAAGGAGCCATGACCCTGCGTCTTATTTCATATTATTCACTATTTGATTAACATAATGCGACCATTTAAGGTTAGGACACGCCCCCTTCTGTCTCCATTCTCTCCTCCACTTACCATATATTACATTTACATTACATTTTGGTCATTTATCAGACGCTTTTATCCAAAGCGACTTACAAGGTGACACACAGGGTTAAATTTAACATCTCTGGAGCAATGAGGGTTAAGGGCCTTGCTCAGGGACCCACACTGGTAACTTCAGTGGACCTGGGATTTGAACCACCAACCTTCAGATTGATAGCCCAACACCCTGACCACTGAGCTAACGCGCCCTCATATAGATGGACTTCTATAGATGTAGTTCTACAATTACAGACTGTAGTCCATCTGTGTTCTTTGTTGTTGTTAGTCCCCTGTTGGTTCTCTGTTCTCAATTCCATCACAGAACAGGTATCATTTGGGTGGTGGATTGTTGGATTGTTGATTGTCGGTTCTGCAGTGACACTGATGTGGTGGTGCTGGTGGGGGGGTTTAGTGGTTTCATTTAAACACCTCAGTGACACTGCTCCGATAGGAATAATGCACCCACCCAATAACCCCTGCTCTGTGGTGGTACTATTGGGGTCCTGAGGATTAGAACAGAGAACACAGTATGTACTGTAAAACACAAACAGATAAGTATAGAAGCCCATCTTTACGGTAAGTGGAGCAAAAAGAGGGCATGTCCAGACATTTGATTGGTACTGCATATACATAAATAGGGGAGAAGAGAGAGCGAGAGAGAGAGAGAGAGAGAGAGAGGGAAGTAGAAAAACAGAACATAAACAGACTTCCTGTCTTGTTCCTGGAACCAATCCATGATTACAACCTTTGTGGCACAGTGCTTTGTTTTGCTGAATCTATTCTTCCGTCATCGGATAAACAGATGATAAGCAACGAAGTCGATCAGCCACAACGCTGAGCTCAGGCACATTCTATTTATATAAACACATAAACAGTATCTTCCTCTTGCAGTTGCCCCCAGTAGGAGGCGCCACAAGAGATCACCTCCACCTGCATGTCCTATCTCACAACAACCATAAACCTCCTCTTTGTCCGTCCTCTCCTCCTGTGCCGATATGAAAGTGTGTACATGTCCAAACCTCATCAATCTCACCTCTCTAACGTTGTCTAAAGCATGTCCTCCCTGTACCATCCCTCTGATGAGCTCATTCCTAATTAATTCACCCGCTTTATCCTCTATTAGGGTCGCCGGGGGGGGGGGGTTCCCCATGCCCATCCTGGGGAGGACGTCTCGGGCGCTGGGCAGATACACCCAGGACAGGGCGCCAATCCATCGCTGGGCACAAGCTCACTCACTCACACAGACACACTCTATATGGGGCAATTTTGAGAACTCAATTGACTTGATCCATGTTTTTGGACTGTGGGAGGAAACCGGGGAACCCGGAGGAAACCCACGTGGACACGGGGAGAACACGGAAACTCCACCCAGATGGGGATTCGAACCGGGAATCCCTAGCGCTGAGAGGAGAACGTGCCAAACCACTAAGCCACCGTGCCGCCCCCTCATTCCTAATTATATACACATAAATAAGTGTATTTGTGCAATTGATTCACTCAGAGGATCGTTAGAGGCGTCAGACTGACCAAAGAACCTGGATCCTGATCTCGGTTCTACCTCCCAAAACATGTTCATAAAGGTTGGGATCAGGGTTCTGCGTGCATCAAGTGCCGGAACAGCTCAAACATGGCTTTCCTCAATCTGTTCCCACAAATTTGGGAGCATACAATGGCTCGGCGCTTGATTTTCTACATCCATGGCAACCGAATTAATCAATATCAACATCTAAATCCAATAATGAAGGTTTAAAACGATCCATACAGTGTTTACATGAAGCCCGGTGTCATGGTTTTCACAGGTGATCCGCTGTAATTGCTGTTTTCGGTGCTCGAGGGTAAATAATCATATATGTAAACAAGGCTCTTAACCGATTTGACGAGACCAACAGAAACTATGTGAAACAAACCTAATGTTTATACCCACAGGAGAGAAACCCAGATCAGAATTAAAGAGGATCGTTGAAAGATTAGGGGTCCCGTTCAGCAAGGGACACTTAAAAGTCTTTGTGGCGTGTGTGGTTCTTAAATCCTCACACATTAAGGACAAACGGGCCCCTTGTCCTCCGGGTCATTATGCATCGCGGCGTGAGAGACCTCCTCTCATTCGCACCGCTGAGGATGTGAAAGCAAGCCCAGCTCGGTCATCGGCGCTGACTGCAGGGTCATACCGACCGGCGCAGTTCCTTTTTTTTTTTTTTTTTTTTAAATTTTTTTTTTCTTCCTGCGGGGACAGAGCGCTTACTGTGCATTCCGTCTGACCGTTCGGTCGATCCAAGGGTCACGCTGAGTGACTGAGATATTTAAAAAAAAATATTAAAAAAAAGAACTGTTCTGCTGAGTATGTAAGTCATCAGTCAGATGAGACGGTGTGACGGGATCAGCTGTAATCAACGGGGTGAAGGTTTGTAAAAATAGATTAATAAATAATTAAATAAATACATAAATAAAAAAGCGGGAGCACGGTGGCTTAGTGGTTTGGCATGTTCTCCTCTCAGCGTTTGAGGATTCCCGGTTCGAATCCCCATCTGGGTGGAGTTTCCGTGTTCTCCCCGCGTCCGCGTGGGTTTCCTCCGGGTTCTCCGGTTTCCTCCCACAGTCCAAAAACGAGGATCAAGGTCGATTGAGTTCTCCAAATTGCCCCATATAGTGTGTGTATGTGTGCGTGAGTGTGTGCCCAGCGATGGATTGGCGCCCTGTCCTGGGTGTATCTGCCCAGCGCCCGAGACGTTCTCCCCTGGATGGGCATGGGGAACCCCATCTGGGTGTAGTTTCCGTGTTCTCCCCGCGTCCGCGTGGGTTTCCTCCGGGTCCTCTGGTTTCCTCCCACAGTCCAAAGACATGGATCAAGGTCGATTGAGTTCTCCAAATTGCCCCATATAGAGTGGGTCTGTGTGAGTGAGTGTGTGCCCAGCGATAGATTGGCGCCCTGTCCTGGGTCTATCTGCCCAGCGCCCGAGACGTTCTCCCGAGGATGGACATAAGGGGAACCCCCCCTAATATAGAATAGAGCGAAAGATAATGAATGGAATAATTTTTTTAAATAATAATAAAAAGGAGGCCTTGCGAGGTGGACGGACGCAGATGGACGCTCCTCACACACCGAGTCGAGGCTTTGATGAGAATTCAATGGAATCTTGAGCTGACCCGAACACGTGGGGAGGGTGCAGGTTTATCTTTAGGAGCTCGATCGACACATTCCGAGTTTCGTTGGCCTTCCACTGACCCACCGTTGAGGGAAATCAATTCCCGAGTGCGCTCAGTCGCTCGCCTTTAATCAGCAGTGCTGCGCATACGAGGCACTGCGTTCGATGGCAGTGAAACGGCTCCAATTTGCATGAAAATGCAACTGTCACTGTGAGGTCATTTACAGGAAGGAAGGAACGATGGCATGGTGCGCAGGGTTAAACACACACACACACACACACACACACACACACACACACACACACACAAGTTGATTACAGAGCCTCGGGGCTGTGTACTATAGGTATATGTATATACTTTTATACATACTAAAAACATGTGGACTTGTTTTTCTGGGATGGGAACGGGGCAAGTACTGACCGGCCCCAAAAAGATTCCACCGAGAGTGTGACTCCCTTCTCACGTTTACATTACATTTACATTTTGGTCCTTTATTGGGGCGGCACGGTGGCTTAGTGGTTTAGCACGTTCGCCTCTCAGCGCTAGGGATTCCCGGTTCGAATCCCCATCTGGGTGGAGTTTCCATGTCCTCCCCGTGTCCGCGTGGGTTTCCTCCGGGTTTTCCGGTTTCCTCCCACAGTCCAAAAACATGGATCAAGTCAATTGAATTCTCAAAATTGCCCCATATAGAGTGTGTCTGTGTGAGTGAGTGTGTGCCCAGCGATGGATTGGTGCCCTGTCCTGGGTCTATCTGCCCAGCGCCCGAGACGTTCTCCCCTGGATGGGCATGGGGAACCCCCCCACGACCCTAATAGAGGATAAAGCGGGAGATAATGAATGAATGAATGGTCATTTATTGGACGCTTTTATCCAAAGTGACTTACAAGGTGAGCACAGGGTTCATCACAGCATCCCTGGAGCAATGAGGGTTAAGGGTCTCGCTCAAGGACCCACACTGGTAACTTCAGTGGACCTGGGATTGGAACCCCCAACCTTTAGATTGATGACTCAACGCCCTGACCACTGAGCTACCGCGCCCTCACGCCGGTTTTGTTGGCATGTCGAACAAACTATAATACACACAGTGACCACTAAAAATGAGACACCTCCAGTTCCACCTCACATACGGGATTCAGGACCACCGCAGTCACAAAGTGTTGCACGGGTACGACTGAGTCACGCACATCAAACACCGCCGTGTCAGTGGACTGAGAACCATCCACTCACCTGAAGTCCTGACTGTCACTGTCTCTGATTATAGACCCACAAGGTGGAGCAATAAGGTAAGTTAGATTAAGCGTACAGAGAATGGACGCACACTAACACACCACCACCACCACCACCACCACCACCGCGCATGTCCACAACACTGTAGGTTTAACATCATCCACCACCCACATAGCAGTCCTGACTACAAGAGAATAAAGTATGTTGGTACACCAAAAACTGAGAGGGTTCAGGAGGAGCCTCCAAAGCAAACTGATATTGTAATTACAATGTCATCCAGGGGCGGCACGGTGGAGTTTCCATGTCCTCCCCGTGTCCGCGTGGGTTTCCTCCGGGTTCTCCGGTTTCCTCCCACAGTCCAAAAAACGGATCAAGTCAATTGAGTGTTTGTGTGCCCAGCGATAGATTGGCGTCCTGTCCTGGGTGTATTTGCCCAGAGCCCGAGATGTTCTCCCCTGGATGGGCATGGGGAACACCCCCCCCCCCCCCCCCAGAGCGACCCTAATAGAGGATAAAGCGGAAGATAATGGATGGATGGGATGTCATCCAGGTTCATCCAGCCATGAAGACAAGTGGACACTGTACGGGATGGAGAGGACGTTGAGACAGGACTCACCTGATCAGATTGAGAGACTCGGTGGAGTCGAGGATGACGTACACGGTCTGCGGCTGCTCTCCGGGTGGAAGCGGGACCTGGCCGCTCGGCTGCGGATCCGGATTCTCTTTGGCGTCTCGCTGATGTCTCGCACGCAGGCCGGACATTTCTCCACGAGCTGGACCCGACCCCGACCCGAACCGACCCGACCAGACCCGACCCGACCCACAGCAGCTCCCCGACGATTCACCGCCGAGGTCCAAAAGAGACGCGAGAAGCCGCGCGCACTTCCCCCCCCCGGCGCGCGCGGAGCCTCAGAGCCGCCGCGTAAACAACGAGATAAACAGCGCGAATAAACGAGATAGCGCGGCTGTCATCACCCGCGCGGAGGCGCACTGTCTCGCGAACACACGCACTGTTATTGTAAGCTAACGAAGGGCCTTTGGTCGGACGTTAATTCTGGATAACGGCATTACGGAGCGACTCGTCCGGCCGGCGCGGCGGGGCAGGAGGCGGCGGGGCAGGAGGCAGCGGGGCAGAAGGCGGCGGCACTCTGAGCACCTTCCCAACTCCGACCGAGAACTGGGTCCGACAGGAGTCGACTCTCTGATTCGAACGCTGCCACCTAGAGTCGATTCAATACGGCTCGCTTCAATTTCATCCATCCATTATTTATTCATTCATTCATTATCTTCAGCTTCATCCTCTATAGGGGGGGGGGGGGGTTCCCCCATGCCCATCCAGGGGACAACGTTTAGGGCGCTGGGCAGATACAACCAGGACAGGGGGGCAATCTATCACTGGGCACACACTCACTCACACACGCACACACATTATATGGGGCAATTTGGAGAATTCAATTGACCTTGATCCATTTTTTGGGGGAGAACATGGAAACTCCACCCAGATTGGGCCCTGCTCACTTGAATAAATGAACTTTAAGGAACGTGACTCATAAGAGGCGATAATATATATATATATATATTCATTCATTCATTCATTCATTATCTCCCGCTTTATCCTCTATTAGGGTGGCGGGGGGGTTCCCCATGCCCATCCAGGGGAGAACATCTCGGGCGCTGGGCAGATACACCCAGGACAGGGCGCCAATCCATCGCTGGGCACACACTCACACACTCAAACACACTCTATATATGGGGCAATTTAGAGAACTCAATTAACTTGATCCATGTTTTTGGACTGTGGGAGGAAACCGGAGAACCCGGAGGAAACCCACGCGGACACGGGGAGAACATGGAAACTCCACCCATATTGGGATTCGAACCGGGAATCTCCAGCTCTGGGAGGAGAACATGCTAAACCTCTAAGCCACCGTGCCACCCTATATATATATATATATATATATATTCGAATCCCAATATGGGTGGAGTTTCCATGTTCTCCCCGTGTCCACGTGGGTTTCCTCCGGGTTCTCCGGTTTCCTCGGTTTCCGCCCAAAGTCCAAAAACATGGATCAAGTCAATTGAGTTCTCCAAATTGCCCCATATAGAGTGTGTCTGTGTGAGTGAGTGTGTGTCCAGCGATGGATTGCCCCCCTGTCCTGGGTGTACCTGCCCAGCGCCAGAAACGTTCTCCCCTGGATGGGCATGGGGAACCCCCCCCCCCTCCCCAACCCTAATAGAGGTATATATAATATTTATATATATATATACAACCAAGACATTATAACATTTTTACTTTGGTTTTAAATAATTAAATAATGAACAGGGTTTTGTTTAAGACTCGACTCCGGAACGCGCCTCTCATAAGTAGCGCTTTTGAAAACGTGACTCGGAATCGACTGACTGAATCGAATCTCTTTGTAAAAGCAACGGAAACCCCCAGGGCATTATAGGAGGCTCGAAAGGGGGCGGGTTCATAGGGCCAGTCAGCCAATAGAAACGTGGAAGGCGGGGCGTCCAGATGTTTACAACTCGAAGCGTTGAAAGGCTGACAGTGAGAAAGGAGTCGACTGTCGGAATCGGTCCGTTGCGCATAGAGTCGAATCCAAAGGTGAAATGTCGATGTCGTGCCGTTCATTGTAATTAAGAGACTTTTCTAAACATCAGCAGAAAGTTACGCTAAACGCACAAAAGCGGGGTTCTGATGAAAGCAACCGCCGCCGACTAAAAGCTTTGATATCCAGATGGACTCAGAGGACTCGGCTCTCTGACTCGACACCTCAATAATTAACTGTTTCTTTAATGAGTTGGAATCGACTCTTCTGAATCGAAAAAAAAACAAACGCTGGAAACCCCCGACGTGACGTAGCCATAATACGAGACATCGCGAGAGGGATGATAGACATGCCGAAGAACCAATAGAAACGTTGGCGGGTGGTGCTGCATGTCGTCCCAACCAATCATACGGCAGGTTTCGGCTGTACCGTTAAAGGGGGCGGGTCCTCACGTCAGTTTTACCGGCAATTTCGTCATCCGAGCGGCTTCCAACAAATCAGTTTGTTATTCTGCAGTTTTAATGTTTGTTTAATAACGCAACGAGAATTCATTAAGAATTAAGATTTGGACACATGTTCACTCAAAAGGTTCAATATTTTAAATGTAGCTTTTCAAAAAAATTATTTGTTAATAATTTTTTGTTAAAAATTTTTTTAATTATTTGATTTGTAGGGGAAATGTCTACAAAACAAATATAAATAAAGTTGGTATAGCTGATATCTTGATATCTATTAGCTGATATCTTGATAAACATCTTCCCCATTCATCCATTATCTTCCGCTTTATCCTCTATTAGGGTCGCGGGGGGGAGGGGGGGGGGGGGTTCCTCATGCCCATCCAGGGGAGAACATTTCGGGCGCTGGGCAGATAGACCAGGACAGGACGCCAATCTATCGCTGGGCACACAGTCACTCACACACACACACACACACACACACACACACACACACTCTGTATGGGGCAATTTGGAGAACTCAATTGACCTTGATCCATGTTTTTTGGAGGAAACCGGAGAACCCGGAGGAAACCCACACGGACACGGGGAGAACATTCGAGCCGGGAATCCCCAGCATTGAGAGGAGAACATGCTAAACCACTAAGCCACCGTGCCGCCGCATCTACCCCACATAGTGTAAACAAAGATTGGTATGTTCTCCACACATTATTAAACATGCTGAACTGACCGCCCCACACATGCACAGCAGTGACCTTTCCTTATCTGACATCATTAAACACATTCAAAGTTTTTTTTTTTTTTGTTTTTTTTTAATACCTTTATTTCATAAACATTTTCATGATCTTGCACAGAATTCATTGGGTTATCAACATACAATGGTACCCAGTGGCCTGCCACTAATATAATTAACGATAATAATTAGAATAGTACTTGTAATAACAGTAATACTCGTCATGTGTACAGCAAATTTATACAGATGATATCCGTGAGGGAGCACTGACAGTAATGAAGCTCAAGCCGGACTGGGTTCTGAGGGAGAACGGCACACAATGCAAATATTTCCCGGCTGATTTTGCGGCGGTCAGATCGGATCGGATTCTTGCCCCTTTTTCATCGGGCAACTTTTGAAACGGTGCCCTGATTAATGCCACTGTGGACGGACAGAATTATTTACAACCAGCAGAAAATAAGCATGACGCAGAGCGAGTAGCATTCGCACGACGCCCGGCCAAAGCAAACATTTAGAGAGTCGAGACCCCTGTGATTTATCTATCTGAACCGTTGAAAAATCACAAACCCACGTGGGTCGGTGCTTCACAGCTGCCTGGGATTACGATTTGCCGAAAAGCAACGGGACCGAAATGTCATTTCTAAAGCTTCTGGTGGAGCTGGATGCTTTCTGGCCCATTTTTATTTGGCTGCGTGTTGCAGCTTTGACCTCACGTACAGGAAGCACCTTCTGAACTGAAGCTGTGGGAATGCACGGAGCCGGTTGACGTCATCAGATCACAGATATTTGTTAGTATTAAATAACTTTGAACAGAAAAATACTGCTTTAGAAGAAGGTTCCAGTGCTTTAAACATGGTTCTGAAACATACAGCGAAACACCAGCCACTCAACAGATTCACTATTTTAGATAAATGGACTTTGTGGTTCTATAACGACGGACTGTAGTCCATCTGTCCGGGTGGTGGGTGATGCTCTGTATTGACATGGTGGTTGTGAGTTATGTGAGTACGAGTAGATCAGACACAGCAGTGCTGCTAAACCCTGTATCCATCCACTGTACAATATTGGACACATCCAGCTTATTGCTTCACCTTGTGAATGTAAAACCAGAGGCAGTAGCCCATCTGTTGTTGTTAGTCATCCTCTAATCCTTCGTCGGTGCTTGAAGGATGCTGAACCTTTTTTGATCTTTAAAGTACAGAGTGTAAAGTATGAAGACATTTACATTACATTTGGTCATTTATTGGATGCTTTTAAAAAAGCGACTTATAAGGTGAGCACAGGGTTCATCACAACATCCCTGGAGCAATGAGGGTTAAGGGTCTCGCTCAAAGACCCACACTGGTAACTTCAGTGGACCTGGGATTTGAACCCACAACCTTCAGATTGATAGCCCAACACCCTGACACAGATGGACTGATGAACGTAACAGTCTAAATGCAAAGTGGAAGTGAATGAAATAAGAAGTTGTACCTAATAAAGTGGCCGGCGAATGAATTATGCCTAAAATAACGTTAAGCCAAAACAAGAGCAGACTCTGTGCTGGTTTCACAATGTTGCCTAACTGCCCTCATGTGTCTGTTCTGGAATGAAAAGCGCTGAAACTTGTTTACACCAAGTCTTAACTTTCAGGCGGGCGAGTTGCCAAACATCCATCGGGGAGGAGCGAAATCGATACAGGTATCCACATCCACTCCCTTCTCTGGAACCCATCAAACCAAGGGAGGCGGGTTCCGTCCCAAAAAGTGGTGCAGATTGAATCCACTGACTTGGCAAATTCTTTTGGTTAAATACGCAGATGCTGTGGTTGAGCCGCGGAAATATTTGCTTTGTTTGAGGCCAGAACATTAAAAAAAAAGACTTTTCCTGGCCCCTCAGATGGGGGGAAAAAAAGGAGAACACTCAAAACCGAAGCCCATCACGAAAAATACTGCAATAACAGCAGAGGATTCCTCATGAGCCGGAACCTCTACTGCTCCGTACCAATTCTTATAGAAAGAACAGTATGAAAGAAGGATGGAGACAATAAATATGGGTGGTAAAAAAAAAACAAAACAACAGGTAAACACAGTAACACACAGTAATACAAATCTCCTGCAGTATACTTTGGCAAAAGCGGTTAAACTAAAGGCAAGATGTCGATATGTCAGGAAAGGCAGAGATGGCGAAACCCGGTCCGGTTTAGTCGTGGACGGGACGCGCCGGGTCCGAACGAGTGGCAGGCTCAACTGAAGACTAGACAAATGATCAGAATGAACTATGAACGCACGCACACCCACATTCACAGAGGAACGACCGCGCCTCTTTTTACAGCCTTCACTTCATAGTCAGTACCATATTTTCCAGACTCTTTCAGTTTGTTCTACGGCGTTCAGGATTCACGCCTGCGCACGGATCGCATGCTGCAGTTGCTTTGGACACCTAAAAACATATACTAGCTTGTCCCGCACTGAAAGGCCACTTCATCGGGGGACTTCAGGGGGTTAACGTATGAACACAGAACGTGTGACCCTGGAATTCCAACACGGCATGATCGAAACTGGACCCAGTGGCGTCCAGTGAGCATGAGTGTGAGCGAGCTGCTGGTCATCAGCAGTGCAGGGCGATGTTTTTATTTGGCATATCTTCTTATCGGCGGCATGGGGGCTTAGTGGTTTAGCACGTTCGCCTCTCAGCACTAGGGATTCCCGGTTCGAATCCCCATCTGGGTGGAGTTTCCATGTTCTCCCCGTGTCTGCGTGGGTTTCCTCCGGGTTCTCCGGTTTCCTCCCACAGTCCAAAAACATGGATCAAGTCAATTGAATTCTCAAAATTGCCCCATATAGAGTGTGTGTGTGTGAGTGAGTGTGTGCCCAGCGATGAATTGGCGCCCTGTCCTGGGTCTATCTGCCCAGCGCCTGAGACGTTCTCCCCTGGATGGGCATGGGGAACCCCACCGCGACCCTAATAGAGGATAAAGCGGGAGATAATGAATGAATGAATATCTTCTTATCAAGATATTTACAGTCCGGCAGCACGGTGCATTGTACCGCATTGGTCATCTTGCAGACAGATTTATCTAAAACAACTTACTGGTATACTCACTGGATGGTGGGGATCAGAGCACAGGGTCAGCCATGATTCAGCACCACCGGAGCAAAGATCAAAGCATTACGAGCCTTTTTGTAGACAGTGGGTTTGAACCGCTGGCCTCATGACTGATAGCCCAACAGCGTAATCACAGGGACCAGGATATCGGTCAGCTGCAGGGACATGACAGTAAATGTTATAGAGCATCTCTGGGACGCGGTAAACCACATGAGCCAAAATTCCCGAAAAACAATTCGTATGGCCGACGGTGCCTCTAATGAAGTGGTCAGTCAGTGTACGTTGGGACATTGGGTACATTTGGCCCTCCATAAGAAAAAGCTGGCAGTAGTGGAGGAGCTTTGAGGAGAATCCAAATTCATTCTTTCATTCATTATCTTTCGCTTTATCCTCTATTAGGGTCGTGGGGGGGGGGTTCCCCATGCCCATCCAGGGGAGAACGTTTCGGGCGCTGGGCAGATACACCCATCGCTGGGCACACACTCACTCACACAGACACTCTATATGGGGCAATTTGGAGAACTCAATTGACTTGATCCATGTTTTTGGACTGTGGGAGGAAACCGGAGAACCCGGAGGAAACCCACGCGGACACGGGGAGAACATGGAGACTCCACCCAGATGGGGATTCGAACCGGGAATCCCCAGCGCTGAGAGGCGAACGTGCTAAACCACTAAGCCACCGTGCCGAGAATCCGAATTAAACTCTGGATTTCGGGTCGGGGGGTTCAGTCCTGATTACATTGGGCATCGTATTTTCCCGACAGCTTTCCTGTAACATTACCTCCGGGAGGTTAAATCCACACGAGGCTTCACGCAGGTGCAGCTTTTCATTTCTTCCGATGTAAGTGAATACCAAAGAAAACGAGGCAGGTGTGGCTCCTGCTGAGACGGAATGAGGAACGAAAACACACAGGGATTTAAGACGGGATAAGCTGAGCTTTCATACTGAACCAGCTCGCGAAAGTGCATTAAAGCTTCCATCCAGCTCTCAAAACGTAAAGGAAGCCAAGCCAGATCTCGACTCTGCTCCAAATGAGGGTTTAGTTTTGGTGATCCTGTGATCTCTGCGCATGAAGTCTGGAAAACATGGTAACCACCTGCCTGGTTCTCTGTCTAAATCCGGCGAGTGTCGCTGTCTTTTTCATTCTATTGGAAGAAAACCTCCGACGACACAAACGCAGCAACCCGTCCCGGCCGATCGGCCTCGGCCGGCGGGGGGGACTCTTTTAAAAACACAGATTCATCAACCCGAGGATAACAGGCGCCGAAAAAGGAGACACTATATGCACGTACTCTCCATAGGATGCTCGAAACACCATGAGTGGAACACCGAGCTCGGAGATAAAACACCCGACCCACAAAACTGGGTTCTGAGCAATAAATTATATTTACAAACGCAACCGTCTTTCAGCCGCTGAGCACTTTTTCCATACACAAATACGACACTGTTTTAAAACGCTTAAAAGTCTCATTAAAACCTTCCACAGACGTTTCTCTCTCTCTCTCTCTCTATATATATATATATACTACTTATTTTCTTATCAAAACCCCTGTGTTTCTGAGATATCACAGCTCCTATAACAAATAAAAACATGTGCGCACACCTGCGGCACATCTCGCTCGCTATATAAAGTCTCGCAATATCCAAATCTAATACAACTTTTATAAAGAGCCAATAAAGAACAGTCCAAATCAGGGATCATTAAGAATACACGAGGCCAAAACCGTGCTCGGTTGCAGTGCAAAAAATTCTCCACCAGGTGGCAGAGGGGAGCTGTGGTGATCTTTAGCTGTCTTGTTTCACACTGGGACTGGGTTCTGTGGTTGGGGTTCTGGGGCTGCCAGATTTAGGACTGATAAATGTTCCAGAGTGTTTCATTATAAGGGCTAATAAAGCGTAATATTCCATGTATGTAGTCTATATACAGCATGTGCTTCTTGACAAACATGTGCCTTATTTATAAAAACACTCCTGAAATATGAAAAAATTAATAAAATCCGGTGTGTAAATATTACATGTCATGTTTAGGTGTAAATCTGTTACATCACAGTCAAATGGTCTATGATGCTTAGAGAACATTTGTGCTTAACGGAACCTTTTTACTGGCACATTTTCGACCCTCGCTGTAAATCTGCTTGATGAGGTTCACCTTGTAACAGCCCTTTCAGGTGCTGAGCATGCGTATCAGTATGGGTTCATTCATTCATTCATTATCTCCCGCTTTATCGTCTATTAGGATCGCGGTGGGGTTCCCCATGCCCATCCAGGGGAGAACATCTCAGGCGCTGGGCAGATAGACCCAGGACAGGGCGCCAATCCATCACTGGGCACACACTCACTCACACAGACACACACACTCTATATGGGGCAATTTGGAGAACTCAATTGACTTGATCCATGTTTTTGGACTGTGGGAGGAAACCGGAGAACCTGGAGGAAAGGGTTCCGACACGCGGAGTCGCATGGTGACGCCTCCGTACTGCTGTGTGAGCCTGGATGGTGATAAATGGAAGTTCGTTTAAACCGTCCCCTCAGCCCTGTGTTGATCCTGATGACAGAGGACCGGAGTAAAGGAGACCAATGACGGAGTAGAGACTGTAATCCCAGAACTACCAACCCCATCGATAAGATAAGTGGAGCTGAGGAAATGGAGAAGACGTGTATAAAATATAAATGTATATGAATGTGAGGAGGCCATAATTAATTAACACATGCTGTATATATTCTGAAGTACACGGACGTGTCAATGGTTTTTTATTTTTCCCAGAGCCCAGGCTTCCTAAACACTTGTGCTCTTTTGTTTTCTTCACCGTCTGTAAACTGAACCGAAACGTTCGGCTTCTCCACACTGACGTCGACTCCATCCCCTGCACCGAGTCGCTCGGTCACATTGCGCCGGGGGTCCTGCGCCGTTTCCCCGAGAACGACACCTACACATTAACAAGCAACGAAGTCTGTCATTTAAAAACACAGCCATGATTGGAGAACGACGGGGAACCCGCCGCCGGGCAGAGGACAGACGATATGCAGAGCACCGTGTGCGGGTCGGACACACTCACAGGTGATGGGCAATACACAGAGAAACGAACCTGTAGATATCTCATGCAACTTACAACTGACAATTAGAAGAGACCTGTGTGTATGTGTGTGAGTTAAGGTGTGTTTGCGCCTTGTGTCTGTGTGTGTGTGTGTGTGTGTGTTTCAGAATCATGTCCTTGCTGTCACATTACAGTTCATGTGTGCAAAAAAAAAAAAAGGTAGATGTATCAACCGATCATGTGCTTTCTCCGAGAGAACTAGGCTCCTCCCCCTCTTCCTCCAGGGCCTCTGAGATGGAGCCATGCACTTGGAGCTCTTCTCCTCGTCCAGCTCTGGAGAGCACCTCCATCCAGCGCCGCTGCAGCTCCTCCGCCTCGGCGCTGAAGTAAACAGTCAGGTGACTCTGGCTCATCTTGAAGGCGTAGCGCCGCTCCAGACGGTCACATGACTCGGGAAGGGAGACTTCGAAGCCGATGAGAGGGATGCTGCGCTGGGCTTTGACGTCCTGTGTGTGACAGTGATATATAACGTATATCAGGACTGGTCATCCAAAAATAAGCTTATAGGGGTCACCTTGCCACCTGAGGGTCAGGGAACGCACACCTCACACCATGGTGCTATACAGTCACATGGTGGGATGTGATGTCACAAAGTCTCTTCATGGATAATCTTTAGATTTTTGTTAAATTACTGAAGAAATAGAAACATATTTATTAATCTACAGGAGTTTACTGATAGCGGCACGGTGGCTTAGTGGTCAGCACGTTTCCATGTTCTCCCCGTGTCCATGTGGGTTTCCTCCGGGTTCTCCGGTTTCCTCCCACAGTCCAAAAACATGGATCAAGTCGATTGAGTTCTCCAAATTGCCCCATATAGAGTGTGTCTGTGTGAGTGAGTGTGTGCCCAGCGATAGATTGATGTCCTGTCCTGGGTATCTGCCCAGCGCCCGAGACGTTCTCCCCTGGATGGGCATGGGGAAACCCCCCCCCCCCCCCCCCCCCCCCCCCCCCCCCCCCCCCCCCCCCCCCCCCCCCCGTGACCCTAATAGAGGATAAAGCGGAAGATAATGGATGAATGAATTAAATTTCACAGGCGGCACGGTGGCTTAGTGGTTTTGCATGTTCTCCTCTCAGCGCTAGGGATTCCCGGTTCGAATCCCCATCTGGGTGGAGTTTCCATGTTCTCCCCGTGTCCATGTGGGTTTCCTCCGGGTTCTCCGGTTTCCTCCCACAGTCCAAAAACATGGATCAAGTCAATTGAGTTCTCCAAATTGCCCCATATAGAGTGTGTCTGTGTGAGTGAGTGTGTGCCCAGCGATAGATTGGCGTCCTGTCCTGGGTGTAACTGCCCAGCACCCGAAACGTTCTCCCCTGGATGGACATGGGGAACACCCCCCCCACGACCCTAATAGAGGATAAAGCAGGAGATAATGAATGAATGAATGAGTAAACGGATAAGGAAACATCTCACCTGTGGAGCACCATATATGTAAAGCACCAGAGGTTCATTTTCAGGGATTACGAACCAGGCCTTCTGCCAACCGCGTCCACTGCCCTTCTCCATGTGGTGCAGGAAGCTGCAGAGGACGCTGTTTTCAGCCGCCACAGAGGCCTGTTTCTACAAAACAGAAGACCCGTTTTTACATTTATCATGCAACGGTATTTGACTTCTGCAGCATGCGGCCTAAAGCATTGAGACTCATCCTGTGGTTAACGTCATGGACTTTATAGCAAATAGTTTGGGGAAGTCCATGCACTACACCTGTGTGAGTGTAAAGTAAATACCTCCAGAATGGATCGTCGCCTTTGAGTGCTGCTGGTCAGACTGGCCGGTGACGGCGGGACTCCCACCAGCATTGTGTAGCAGTCTATACACACGCGATTCGCCCGATTGTTGTCGTACAGTAACCGGGCGCGGAACTCGGAACACTTCCCACAGACCACCTGAAACCCAGTTAAAACGTCCGTTGGAACAACTTGGAACGACATCCGCCGTTTGCCGTCGTGCCGCGTGCTTTGCGTGCCACCTACATGTCCACATGCTTTGCAGTGGTGGCGTCGCTTGGTGATGGAGTTGAACGGTTCCTGGCACTTCATACATAGCGTCACCTCTTTCTCGCGGATCGGCGTGGGCGCCCGCTTCCCGAGCTCGGTGCAGTTCTGAGAAAAACACACTCACGTTTCAAATGTGCAGCATTATAAAAAAAAATAATTCATTAATAGCGCGGCATGAGAGCAATGTGCATGTGATATGGTAATTGGGAAAGATGGGGGCTCTAACCGGAGAGTTGGGGGGCGTGCAGTCCTCCTCACGCACAGAGCAGTTCAACATGCGGAACGTCTCGACACTTTGCTCATGCCGCTGGATCGTAGCCTGGATTGCCTGGGAGATGAAGTCGAAGGCAAGACGTTAAAATACAGTTCAGGTGCCAGCAGTCAGAGGACCGGCGAGCATGATCCGTGTTACCTGAATCCAGTCCTTCTTTTCCTCTTCGGTCCTGAAATAAAGCGATGTACGTGAGTATGTTTCGGTTTATTTTACCGTACAGACCACTGCGATCGCACGTCACGCTCACCTGGCCTGCAGCTCAAGGGAGCGCTGTTTTCCCGACACCAAAAACGTCCGCGGGACGTTCATACTGCTCGCCTCTTTTAACTGCGAATCAGATGGTCACAGTGCTGAGTATCAAACGCCTGCCAAACATCTCCATTCCACTTTTTGTCCACTGTTTGGACAGATACTTTGGGACACACGTCTTAATCAATAAATCAGTTCGTGCGACGTCCTCTATGAGACAACCCACTTCTGATATACAAGGTACAGTTAGTTATACAATATAATATCAATATAAATCAGTGGTTTGGCACGTTCGCCTCTCAGCGCTAGGGATTCCCGGTTCGAATCCCCATCTGGGTGGAGTTTCCATGTTCTCCCCGTGTCTGCGTGGGTTTCCTCCGGGTTCTCCGCTTTCCTCCCACAGTCCAAAAACATGGATCAAGTCAATTGAATTCTCAAAATTGCCCCATATAGAATGTGTGTGTCTGTGTGAGTGAGTGTGTGCCCAGTGATGGATTGGCGCCCTGTCCTGGGTCTATCTGCCCAGCGCCTGAGATGTTCTCCCCTGGATGGGCATGGGGAACCCCCCGCGACCCTAATAGAGGATAAAGCGGGAGATAATGAATGAATGAATGAATCCTACATACTGCACCTTTAAAATGCTGACACATCAGATTATTATTATAAGTAATTATAAATGCAAGAAACAGCCATTAGAGTATTTTAAACTGCAAACAAACGGCGAAACAAATTACAGGTTTGAATCTCCAACATCTCGCTGACCCAAATTTCAAACATCTGGTGCAATAATGCGAGCGATAAAAAGAAATCAGGCACAAAGAAGATGTTTTTTTTTTTTTTTTTTTTTCTCTCATGCGGCAGACTGCCTGTCTGTGGAAATTCTGTCTTCAGCGCGCTGTCTGGAAAATCCAGTATTTATGGGAAGTTCACATTTCGAACTATTTTGGTCGCGACGGCACTCGACGGAGGCTCTTTGCTGGCAGCCGATGACGAACCCACCTCCATGCCATCCACGTCGATCCTCGCCCGCACTCCGAACTTCTGGCCGATCAGCCTCAGCTTCGGGACGCAGTACAGCAACCTGTCGTTGAACTGCGGGGATCCAGAGAGAGAGACACATGACAGCGGGGGGGAGGGGGGGGGGGGTTCTTATCAGGCAGAGGAACATTTAAGGCCAAGTGGAAGTGCAAGAGGGTGTGTGTGTGTGGGGGGTGGGGGGGGGAGCAGGTGGTACGAATCCCTTACCAGTATGAGGTATCTGTCCTGCGAGGTTCCGTTCTTGGCTGACAGTTTGAGGATGTGTCCCTCCTTGATGAGCTCGTTAGTCGGGTTGACGATGTCCTCCTCTCCACCGAGCAGCTCGTACACCTTCAGCAACTTCCTCATGCGCTCCTGAGAGACGGCGCAGACGCACAGACACGCTCACGGGCTTGTTAACACATCACGCTAACCAGCGCTCAGGTCAGTGTTAGGACTCGTACTCGTTGAGGAATTCCACATCTGAAGTTCACAGGTGGCTTAGAGGTTTAGCATGTTCTCCTCTCAGCGCTAGGGATTCCCGGTTCGAATCCCCATCTGGGTGAAGTTTCCGGTTCTCCGGTTTCCTCCCACAGTCCAAAAACATTCAATTGAGTTCTCCAAATTGCCCCATATAGAGTGTGTGTGTGTGTGTGAGTGAGTGTGTGCCCAGCGATAGATTGGCGCCCTGTCCTGGGTCTATCTGCCCAGCGCCCGAGATGTTCTCCCCTGGATGGGCATGGGGAACCCCCCCCTCGACCCTAATAGAGGATAAAGCGGAAGATAATGGATGAATGAATGAAATTTCACAGACGGCACGGTGGCTTAGTGGTTTAGCATGTTCTCCTCTCAGCGCTAGGGATTCCCGGTTCGAATCCCCATCTGGGTGGAGTTTCCATGTTCTCCCCGTGTCCGCGTGGGTTTCCTCCGGGTTCTCCGGTTTCCTCCCACAGTCCAAAAACATGGATCAAGGTCAAATGAGTTCTCCAAATTGCCCCCCCCCACAATATAGGATAAAGCAGAAGATAATGGATGAATGAATAAAATGAAAGTTCTCAGGTTTGACTCCTAACGAGATCCTGGGTGAAGCCTGATCAACGCGATCGATTGGAATTAAAAAGCAGCGCAGAGCGCACAACTCTCAGCTTTGAACTTCCACTCACCATTTTCCTGATGGCTGCGTTGGAATGTTCGGCCGCCGTGGCGATGAGCTCCAGTGATTCTGAGAGAGATGAGACAGACATGTTCAACAGACGGACAGACACCAGGAGTGAGTACAGCAGAGTATAGTATAGTATAGATCTTTTGTTCCGAGGGCCATCAGACTCTATAATGCTACTGTTTTGGGCGGAAAAACAAATAAAACAACAGGACATTTAAATACTGTATATTGTATCTTTGCATATGATCACTTGATCTCCATCCATACTGGACACTTTATTTTCACTTTTAGTTTTGATACCACTACACACACACTTGACACTTTATTATAGTAAATTGTAAATATTTGTTATAATATAACATATAATATTTGTTATAATATTCATTCATTCATTATCTCCCACTTTATCCTCTATTAGGTTCGTGGGGGGGGTTCCCCATGCCCATCCAGGGGAGAACGTTACGGGCGCTGGGCAGATACACCCAGGACAGGACACCAATCTATCGCTGGGCACACACTCACTCACACAGACACACTCTATATGGGGCAATTTGGACAACTCAATTGACCTTGATCCATGTTTTTGGACTGTGGGAGGAAACCGGAGAACCCGGAGGAAACCCACGCGGACACGGGGAGAACACGGAAACTCCACCCAGATGGGGATTCGAACCGGGAATCCCTAGTGCTGAGAGGAGAACGTGCTAAACCACTAAGCCACCGTGCCTTGTTATAATATATGTAAATAAATTGTTCCCCATGCCCATCCAGGGGAGAACGTTTCGGGCGCTGGGCAGATACACCCAGGACAGGGCGCCAATCTATCGCTGGGCACACACTCACTCACACAGACACAGACACGCACGCATGCACACATTAAATGGGGCAATTTGAAGAACTTAATTGACTTGATCCATGTTTTTGGACTGTGGGAGGAAACCGGAGAACCCGGAGGAAACCCACACGGACACGGGGAGAACATGGAAACTCCACCCAGATGGGGATTCGAACCGGGAATCCCTAGTGCTGAGAGGCGAACGTGAAGCCACCGTGTCGCCTATAATATATATATATATATATATATATATATTAAATTTCCCTCTTTTTTTTTGTACTGTTTGGGATGAATAAAGTATTCTATCTATCTATCTGTAGTACTACAGCCTCACGCGACTCATATTGTACTGATATTGATACACACACACACACACCCCCCCCCCCCCCCCGCAGGGTTTGTTGCTCCGAAAGCGTGTTCTTATAAGGTAACTTGGCAGGAACTCTTAGTTCGTTCCTCACATTCCCGTTACACAGGAAAGAGCCAACGTTTTGAAGCTGCAGCCTATCCCATCCACCACCCATCACCTCCACTGGAAGCAGATGGAGGTCTGTTTGCGGTTAGCGGATGCACACTCACTCTGCGCATCCTTAAAGTCCTCCGCGTCCTCGGGCAGCCGGTGCAGGTAGTCCTTCAGCAGGAGCTCGTAACGGGGGATCCGCTGCACGGGCTCCAACATGTGGTGCTGTAGAGTCAGGTTGCCGCACATCTCCTCTTTCTGCTCGTCCACACACACACACACACACACACACACACACACACACCGGCACACACACGGGACGAGAAGATCAAAGGCAGAAGATATGTATGAGATCATGCGCACAGTCAGGCACACAGTCGGGCACGGGTTCCGAATACAAAGACCATGCATTTGTATTCAGTCGACGAACAGCCTGCCTTCTCCACGGTTCCCTTCTGAAGGTTCTCTCGAAAACATCGAAGCGTTCGCCGGATTATTAACCACCTAAACATCGCTTCATAATTCAGGGGTAAAAATCACTCCCAGAGAGTTTTATTGGAAAAGCAGTTCATTCATTCATTCATTATCTTCCGCTTTATCCTCTATTAGGGTCGTGGGGGGGGGGGTTCCCCATGCCCATCCAGGGGAGAACGTTTCGGGCGCTGGGCAGATACACCCAGGACAGGGCGCCAATCCATCACTGGGCACACACTCACTCACACAGGCACACTCTATATGGGGCAATTTGGAGAACTCAATTGACTTGATCCATGTTTTTGGACTGTGGGAGGAAACCGGAGAACCCGGAGGAAACCCACGCGGACAAGGGGAGGACATGGAAACTCCACCCAGATGGGGATTCGAACCGGGAATCCCTAGCGCTGAGAGGAGAACATGCCAAACCACTCAGCCACCGTGCCGCCCACACCTTAAACACCTCCTAATATTTGTTCTGTCTTATAAACACAAGTATAAAGGTTGCTCTCTTTCTTTAAGGAAGACCTCGTATAACCTTAAAACCTAACAAACCCGGGGGTTTTGCAGCAGGCTCAGAGGTGTTGTCATAGAAACATCACTCTAATTAAACGAATCCAGCAGAATTCCGGATTAATTAGGGCGGGGTAGTTAAAAGGCACGATCACAGGTGCCAGCCGTGCGATCTGTCTGCTGATCAGACCTGAATGGCGCGTGCGTTCGTTTCGGTGAAGGTGTGAATTAGACGCGGCGCAATCCAATCAACGCCACAAGGATTTTCTCACATCGGCAGACATGTGATCGTCTTCCTCATCCTGTGCCAACAGACGGCCGCGCTTCCACTGTCTGGAGCTTCACACACCCACACACACGAACACGGACACGGACGCCGCCGCCATGCAGCCTGACGGAGCTAACTCTGAACGGGGCAGATATCGGACGCGCTGATTATCATCTCCACTACATCCACTGACCACCTGCTCGGTTCCGCGCGCATTGTTCAATTCAATTCAATTCAATTTTATTTATAAAGCACATTTAAAACGGCAGCGGACCAAAGTGCTGTACAGCTAAATAACAAATAATAAACGAGGACAGCAGAATAAAATACACATTAAACATATTAAAATGAAAGAGGGCCATTGTTCTCCACTGAACACACAGAACTTGGTTCTCTACATATTTCATTCATTCATTTATTATCTTCCGCTCTGTCCTATATATTAGGGTCGCGGGGGGAGGTTCTCTCGAAAACATCGAAGCGTTTGTCGGATTATTAACCACCTAAACATCGATTCATAATTCAGGGTTAAAAATCACTCCCAGAGAGTTTTATTGGAAAAGCAGTTCATTCATCCATCCATTATCTTCTGCTTTATCCTCTATTAGGGTGGGGGGGGGGGTTCCCCATGCCCATCCAGGGGAGAACGCCCCGGGCGCCGGGCAGACACACCCAGGACAGGGCGCCAATCCATCGCTGGGCACACCCTCACACAGACACGCACACGTACACACACCATATGGGGCAATTTGGAGAACTCAATTGACCTGATCCATGTTTTTGGACTGTGGGAGGAAACCGGAGAACCCGGAGGAAACCCACGCGGACACGGGGAGAACATGGAAACTCCACCCAGATGGGGCTTCGAACCGGGAATCCCTAGCGCTGAGAGGAGAAGGCACCGTGCCGCCTCTCCATATTTCAGTCTTTGAAGAACGATGTGCGGCCATCATAATTATAATTAATTCATCATAATTATAATTAATTAAATCATAATTAATTCGGCTGACCTGAATGTCGTGGACGATCGCTTTGAACTGCGACGAGCGCTCCATCCAGGTGTTCACCAGCTCCATGGCCGTGTCGAAGTTCTTCACGTATTCGCCGTACATCTTCAGGAACGGCGCCAGCTTCTGCAGGATGTCTCCGATCCGAGGGTTCGCATCCCTGAGGGCACGGGTTTGGAACCATGGGTTGAGATTATGTGGTCTTCAGTCATCTCCACCCCCCCCACCCCCCCATCACATCCCACTCACCATTCCTCCATTCGTTTCTCCAGGGCTGGCAGCAGGAACTGCTGGTGGAAGCAATAGATGGAGCAAATGTTGGAGAAAATGCCCATCACCACCTCGCAGGGGAAGGAGCCCCTCGAACGCGCCTCCTCCATCAGCTGCCCGCAGAAGACCTGGTCCAGGAGGTGAAGCCGGGACACGTATGCCTTCTCCGTGTGCAGGAGCTCGTTGGCGATGTTAAACACACGTTGCTGGACGGACAGCTGCGCACACAACATTCACATGATGAGCAATCACGCTCTACGTTTCCCACCATTCACCGCCCCGTCGTCCGCCGGTCAGCTCCACCTGCCATGTGGATGTAATCTGTAGTTCCAAATCTAACTTACAGACTGTAGTCCATGTGCTGCTACATACGCATAGAAAGTCACACCCCCAACACTCATCCACCACCCAAATGATACCTGCTCTGACTAAAATAGTGGAGAAACAGATGGACTACAGTCTGTAATTGTAGAACTACAAAGTCCATCTATACAGTAAATAAAGCGGATACAATGAATAATGACTGTGGAAAGACGGAGGTGGATCTATAAAGTGGACAGTGAGTCTGAATGTCATGTGATCGTGATGCCTGCTGCGATCGATCCCGAATGAGGACTCACACAATACAGGTAATCAATGGCTGAATTAATCGTGCGCACGCTGTAGTCTCGACTGTAAAAGATCGATGAGAAATAATAAACTATGTGAAAAGAATGAGGTGAGATCCCAAACATCCCATTGGCTCCCATTGGCTGGACCAGCGCCAAGGACTTTACCTCCACAGAGTCCTGTCTCTCCGTTTTGGGCTGAGGCTGCATGGCCATGGCATTCTCGCTCTCGTCACCGCTCCCTTCCTCCAAATCGCTGTCCCCTTCCGAGTCCCTGCCCCCCTGCTCCCCGGCGGCGGCGGCTCCCTCTCCGGCGGCGCCGTCCACGCAGCCGCACGAGGACGACGAGGAGAGGCGAGGGAGAGACAGGCACACCTCTCTCTCGTCCCCCGTGAAGCACAGCTCCTCGCTGTGGGACGGCGAACTGATGCTGTCGATCCCGCTGTCCCGATTGGTCAGCTTGCCGTCCGTCTGTGTCTGGGGAGGCAAGGACAATCGGTCCGGCGGGGTTTCCGACTGGCCGAGGTCCCGCAATTCCACGCCGTCCAGGAGTCTGTCCGAGGCGCCGTAGCCAGACTCCGTGGAGAGGCGCTTGGCGGAGCGGGACGTGGCCAGGTCGACGTCCTCGTCGGCCTCCTCTCGCGCCTCCTGCTCCGGCGCGGCCTCCTCCACGTCCCGCTGTCGCTCGTTGTCCTGCTCGGCCTCGGCAGGTAGGAGGTCCGTGGGTTTATGGAGCGGCTCGCAGGCCTGGAGCGGGTCGGTGCCGGGCTGCTGTTCGGGGAGCCGGGGTACACACATGGATCCGCCGCTGATGTCAGGAACCACGATGATTTGCTCCCTGCACAAAGACAAAGACATTCAGAATTATGTTGGACTTAAAATCGTTACACACGGGCTCCAACTGATTTAATTACATTAACGATCAGCTTATAGACAGTGACTGGAGTAAAGCTGATGCTCCTCTCTCTCTCTCTCTCACCTCTCGAACCTTTCGATGAGGGACAGGACGCAAGTCGGGGAGGAGCTGTCCTCTCCGCGTGGCACAGGGACCCGTGATTGGCGAGGGTCTGCCGGGAGTGGCCGGGATGGAGGTGGGGGGAGGGGCTTGTCCGGAGGCCGGGGTCGCTTGCCGCCCTGCTGTTGGAGATGTGGTGGCTTCGGGGGCACTGAGTGAGACAGAATCGATAATCACAATCCCTCCTGTCAGGATGCTGACGTCACAAAACCCTTTAACCTTAAAACAACTGTCCCGCCGTCATTCCCTATTCAGTTTCAACAACAAGATTAAACGACTCGATTAAACGGAATGTCTTCTACCTTGTGGTTTAGGACCGGGTAGCGGGGGTCGTGCTTTGGGGGGCACAGGAGGGGCCTCTTGTTGAATGTTCTCGCTCGTGCCATTACAATGCTGCAGCCCTAGTGGCCCAGGGTCCGAGCACAGGCGCTGAGGGGCTTCGTGGACTCCCAGGCTGGGACTCGGCTCCAAAGACACGCTCTTGGTTAGGAGCCGTGGGCTGGAGGTGGATGAGCCTGCGGGAGACGAGACGAGACATCAAGAGAGATCAGCTTTTAATCAACGATTTCATTCATTCATTCATTATCTTCCGCTTTATCCTCTATTAGGGTCGTGGTGGGGTTCCCCATGCCCATCCAGGGGAGAACGTTTCGGGCGCTGGGCAGATACACCCAGGACAGGGCGCCAATCTATCGCTGGGCACACCCTCACACACTCTATATGGGGCAATTTGGAGAACTCAATTGACTTGATCCATGTTTTTGGACTGTGGGAGGAAACCGGAGAACCTGGAGGAAACCCACGCGGACACGGGGAGGACATGGAAACTCCACACAGATGGGGATTCGAACCGGGAATCTCTAGCGCTGAGAGGAGAACATGCCGACCACTAAGCCACCGCGCCACCCAATCAACGATTTCAATCCTCTAATTTCACACTGCAGCAGACCGTCAGAGTCGTCGGAGCTCAGACTGGAGTTCAGCATCGTTTGTAAACATATGTTTGCCAAACGTCTGAAACACGTGTTATCAGTTATTGAATCCTTCTCCTATTTTATGCCTCTAATTATCTGCATCTGTCTCGTATCCTCTCTAATTATAAACACATCATCGTTTCCCGATTTAAAAATGGCACGAGGATGACGACGGCGAGGATGAGCAGAAAAAGGAATCGGTGGATCAAAGAACACCCCCCCCCCCCGCCCCATTCTTTAAATGCAAATCCAAATAAGCCCGGGTTTGAGGGAACTCGGTGTGCGGGGTGGATTATAAGGTTCGAGAGCTCGGCTGCAAAATCCTTCACACTTTTATCCTCTTAGGCGTGATTTCCCCCCTCATGCGAGCTCCTGATGTTGCCACGGAGGTTCGGTGACTATCAAAGCCGAAGGCATGATACGAAATGTGCCATTATGGTGAAAGCACTCTCGGCAGACTGAATACTTTCTGCAGTGTTGATCCATTATGGACGCTCTTGAGTGGAATAATCGTCCTCCGCGACGCGCCTCGTAAATTCTGTAATTATAAAGTGTAATGAAAGAAGAAATGAAAAAAAAAAATGTTACAGCTCTGCCATGTTGTTAAAGCAACTGTATTGACGCAAGTATGTGGACATCATTTAATTGTATGGACGCTACATCATTTAACATCACACACCCTTAACCTGTGGCTTAGTGTAAGGGGTGGAATGACACCCTTAACCTTGTGGCAGCACTTATCTCTACCGCTGCTTCTGTAGTAACCACCTTGACTGGTTGGTATAAAAGAGGTGGTGGGGTCTTTCTTCTGATTGACCTTCAGATTGAAGGCACTGGGATTGCAGGGCTGGAGTGTAAATCATTGAACCTATCGGCCCCTAATCTCTGAATTTGGATGTTCGAACGGGATTCTTTTATGAGGATAGTTTATGGAAGGCCCTTACTGTGTTAACATGACGGTGCCCCATCGCACAAAGCCAACTCTATAAGTGTTGTTGGGTGTAATGTGTAGGTGTGTTAATACTTGTGAACATCCCGTGCCCCGCTCTGACAGACATGCTAATGCCGGAGGGCCTTCAGGAGCTGAATTTCTGAGCGTGAGTGGTGAACGCTGCATGCGTGGGTCTGGAGTAGATTATGTAGGTCAGTGTGTTAGCGTCTGAGCTGCCGTGCAGCCCTGCTGTGTTATGATTTGAATGTTTAGTGACTCGATCAATCCCATTATTTCAGCGCCCCCCGGGGGATAACAGCAGAAAGATCAGGGGGAAGCACGGGAAAAAAAATAAAAAAAGGGCCACGTTGACGTACTAATGGAAAAGCACGCAGAGACTGGCAAGGGCCTTTTTTTTTTTTTAAAAGTGGCACAGACAGGTCGACCGGCCCCAGACGGCCCCTGCGTGTGTGATGTTGCCATTTTTAAAGAAAGCAGGGGGGGGGGGGGTGTGTGCTGGCATGCTTCCCATGCACAGATCTAACCGGTTCCATATGATGACACTCATACCCACTTTGGCGGGCGGACAGATGAAATGACTTCCACATGCTCCGCTGAAAAGGCCTTCAAGGAGAAAGAGGAGAGAATAACAAAGGCTTCCAGGCCACGGGCTCGATCGCTCGCCGTCTTCTGGGTTTGCTTTATTCGACGTTTGATTTACTTCTGAGACTCACCGTGATGCGGTCCAGTGATCGGCGCTATAAAGATGTTTAGACTGCACGTGAACAGATGCTTTGACCCACGAGTTCATCTTGGAAAATACTGAATGCATGTAAACAAACACCTTAACCATCTGTCTCACGAGCGATACAGACACGGCACTTAAAACCCTATACATATAAACTAAACAGCCTGCACAGACGAGAACACGAACTTCAACCCGAAATGCAGACAAAAATTTTAAACATCATTCGGAAGCTGTCTCGTCTGCGCTACATTACTTGCACAGAGTTTATTTACTCGGTTTTAACACACAGTTGGAATTGAAAGTGTGTGTTCTTATTGATGAATGGTTAGATATAACTCACGAGATATATGTAACGGAAAAATTATCTTCCTCTCTTAATATGCAAAAAGGGAAATTTATTCAGTTATGCAAAAAATTTATTGAGTACATTCAACTAATAAGACCAAATGACTGTTGGTCTTAGTAATAATACTATTATACTTAAATATGTAATGCTTAAATTTTAGTAGGTATGTATAACAAAACCTCGTTGGATGCGTGTAGGGTGTTTGTTTTCTTTGTGTGTATTTGTTGTTCTTTTTATTCATGTAAAAATTAATTCATTCATTATCTCCCGCTTTATCCTCTACTAGGGTCGCGGTGGGGCTCCCCATGCCCATCCAGGGGAGAACGTCTCGGGCGCTGGGCAGATAGACCCAGGACAGGGCGCCAATCAATCGCTGGGTACACACTCACACACTCAAACACACTCTATATGGGGCAATTTAGAGAACTCAATTAACTTGATCCGGCGGCACGGTGGCTTAGTGGTTAGCACGTTCGCCTCTCAGCGCTAGGGATTCCCGGTTCGAAACCCCATCTGGGTGGAGTTTCCATGTTCTCCCCGTGTCTGCGTGGGTTTCCTCCGGGTTCTCCGGTTTCCTCCCACAGTCCAAAAACATGGATCAAGTCAATTGAATTCTCAAAAATTGCCCCATATAGAGTGTGTCTGTGTGAGTGAGTATGTGCCCAGCGATGGATTGGTGCCCTGTCCTGGGTCTATCTGCCCAGCGCCCGAGACGTTCTCCCCTGGATGGGCATGGGGAACCCCACCGTGACCCTAATAGAGGATAAAGCGGGAGATAATGAATGAATGAATTAACTTGATCCATGTTTTTGGATTGTGGGAGGAAACCGGAGAACCCGGAGGAAACCCACCTGGACACGGGGAGAACATGGAAACTCCACCCAGATGGGGATTCGAACCGGGAATCCCTAGCGCTGAGAGGCGAACGTGCTGACCACTAAGCCACCGTGCCGTCCTCATGTAAAAATTGTTTATAATTTTGGAAAAATAGGGGAATGCCTTGTATTAATGTAAAAATGCTAAAAAAAAAATGTAATGTAACATTTAATGGGTACTTTTTTTTTCTTTATTCTTCCCCTAATAAAAATTTAAATAAAAAAAAAAAGAAAGTGTGTGTTCTGTGTTAGGTCTGCAGCAGTAAACAGAATGTAAACAGTAGACAGTGCATTTAACAGGCTGAGTGTCTGGATTATTGCGCGATACATCATAAAGGAAAGTGATTTTGGGATTTTGTGAGGTATGAGGTGATGTAAACAGTGGGGTGTGAAGAAGGGGGGGTGGGGGGTGACGTAGTCACGGGTCAAACTCTGAGCAATGAAAGTTTGCCGGGCGATAAATCCTCACCGGGGCCAGCGGAACTTGTAATTAATGACTGAGTGATGTGTAGCCAGAGAAAAGACTCTGATAATGATCCATGATGAAAAGGAAAGGCACACTGCTCTCTGAGGTGTCTACATAACGCTCAGCCATCTTCTGGATAAACTCTCTGGTAATGCTGCCTGCTTTGTGGGAACAGTTTGGGGAAGTCCGTTTTTTTTTTTTTTACAGTCCACAAATCTGTACTCGACTCAAGTCCTGAACTCAAGTCATCTAAGAGTTTATGACTTCACAAAAACTCACAGAAAAACCCAGACAGGCTTCTGTAGGTGTCCTAATACTTTTGCCAAGTATGGTAATTCATTCATTCATTCATTCATCCATTATCTTCCGCTTTATCCTCTATTAGGGTCGGGGGGGTGGGGTTCCCCATGCCCATCCAGGGGAGAACGTTTCGGGCGCTGGGCAGATACACCCAGGAAAGGGCGCCAATCTATCGCTGGACACTCACTCACTCACACAGACACACTCTATATGGGGCAATTTGGAGAACTCAATTGACTTGATCCATGTTTTTGGACTGTGGGAGGAAACCGGAGAACCTGGAGGAAACCCACGCAGACACGTGGAGAACATGGAAACTATGGTAATAGTTTTTCTAAATGTCTGCTATTAATGATGATAGTTGAAAGTTCTTCGTCCCAGCGATCAGACGACGGTGTGAGAACGTTAAATGCAGATAACTCTTTCGTACTCGGCTTGTTTATGCCTTAAATGGCATAAACACGCTCCCCGTGGTCGAGCAGACGGGAGCATCATGCTTCCTACCATCACCATAAAACCTCCTCTCTGTAGTAAATAAACCCCGTGTCCCCTCACGCCTCACGGCTGTGATGTACAAACAATGTGAAAGTCAAAATATCGTCGATTCAGGGAAAGCACTTCTTTCTGAAACAGTTGGATCTATTTATAGAGCAGCCGAAGAACAGATGTGTTCTGGAGCCCCTCGCTTCAGATGCAGTGGAGGAAGCGCTGCGTGTTTCCTGCTCAGAACAGGCGATCCAATAAGTCTGTTTACCAAATGCGGGTTCCGCGAAAGTCTGAAAAACAACACGGATGGAACCCTAGTTCTAAGAACGAGCGCCGCACAGCGAGCAGGTGACTCGGCGCACAGCTGGAGTCAGAGTCATACTGCATGGACTATGGACTAAGTATTGGGACGCTTATGTCCCATCCCCCACAGAATCACGATGAGTCTCACGATGAGTGTTCTAGCTCATCCCAAAGGTGCTTGATGTTCTTTCACATCAAACTCACTGAATTATAGCGCGGCGCGAGGGTGTAATTTGGAGTCTGCGAATTAAAGGCGAAGTCTGCATGCTCCGTCTCTCGCTGTCGTCCCAAATACCAGAACACAGACCATTAACGAAACCTCTGGCAGGTGGGATGATTGTCTTTAATTACGGTCCATTAGCCTCAGTTCCACCTTTCCGCCGCAGCGCCTGTGCGTCCATGCCCCCGAGGCACCCGACTTTTTGCTTTCTGTGGCAGGGCACAGTCATGCAGGAACAGAAAAGGGCCTTCCCCGAACTGTTCAATACAGAGCTGAATGAAGCACACAAGCGTCCCATTGTTTGAGGTTGGGTGCTTGAATTTACACACCTGTGGCAGTGAATAGAGGTGTGTCCTCGTATATTTGTACATACACCTCCTGCACTGAATACAGACCTCCACAGGTCTATAGAACCAGTTGCTGCTTTGTGTATCCACAGATAAGGCCTGGATTTTCTGGCGGCAGCACAATTATCAAAGCATTGGAACGGAGTTGATGTCAACTTTAAATAACAATGTACCTCCTTCAGTGAACTCACTGGCTGGAAGAGCATTAAAGGCAGACGGGCTCCAAGGTCAGGCCTTTGGGAAAAACAACATCAAACAGGGGAGCAATATTCACACATCCACTCAGCTCCCCGCCTGACCGAACAGCACACATCAAAGCAGCGCGGAATCGAGACCTGCAGAACACAATGCTCACAGATCCACGGCGAAAACGCCTGAATTCATTATTGTGCCCCGGGTGACACTCGGGTGGAGACGGACGAACGGCTGAGCAAGCGGGGTGGGGGGGGGTTTATGTGGCAGACCGCAGTTTTGATGAACGCGGCAGAAACGGCTCCCGGTGGGGCACGGCCATTATTCCCGGTGATCTGCCGCCGACTGGAGGCAGCGGGATGATGTATTCTGCGGTGGAGGATCTTTGCTTGCGCAGCCGGTTTCGCCTTTCCAGCCGGGCGCAATAACAAGTGTGCAGCGCCCCGTGATACGGACAAAGTGCCACTTTGGGATTCCACTGGGCGTTCCGGTGTTCCGGATGTGACTTCTGAACTTACATTGACTTGCAAAGTGTCTCATTTGAGACCCACGTTTAGCTGTTCAGAGGAACAGGGGGTATTAAAGAAAAATCTGAAGTAAGGGACAGACCTCTCTATGTGGAATTAACCAACTTCCAATTACACAGCCATGACCGTAATGAAGCGTCCTCGCTGTTCTGGGACAACTGAGTCACAATCAGGGCTGCAATTAATTCCCATCAATTTTAATGAAGTGACGCAAAGGTCCATCCACCGCAAACCTATCAAACATCCCGTTCCTCCTCACAGCCCTAACTGAATTGTAGTTATTAAAGGAGCACTGGGTGTGTTTAATAAAACACTGTCTCTGAGCAGCCGTGCAGGACGCTACAGAAGGCCATGTCCACGTTGGTACTGCTCCGTATTTAGGCTCCATATCAAAATCAAACTGTCCACATGTTCTGATTCAACAGCAAGCGCTGAAATCGGTTGCTTAGTGATCAAACCCCTAGTCATAGGGATTCCCGGTTCGAATCCCAATCCGGGTGGAGTTTCCATGTTCTCACCGTGTCCGCGTGGGTTTCCTCCGGGTTCTCCGCTTTCCTCCCACAGTCCAAAAACATGGATCAAGTCAATCGAGTTCTCCAAATTGCCCCATATAGAGTGTGTTTGTGAGTGAGTGTGTGCCCAGTGATGGATTAGGTGTATCTGCCCAGCGCCCGAAACGTTCTCCCCTGTATGGGCATGGGGAACCCCCCCACGACACTAATAGAGGATAAAGCAGGAGATAATGAATGAATGAATGAAAGTCAATTGAGTTCTCCAAATTGCCCCATATAGAGTGTGTGTGTGAGTGGGTGTGTGCCCAGCGATGGATTGGCGCCCTGTCCTGGGTGTATCTGCCCAGCGCCCAAGACGTTCTCCCCTGGATGGGCATGGGGAACCCCCCCCCCCCCGCCCCCGCGACCCTAATAGAGGATAAAGCGGAAGATAATGGATGGAAACCCCTAGTCATGCATTTTGGACTGTGTGCTCCCAACGCCTTTATCTGATACAGAATGACCAAGCAAGCCTTTCTAAAAAAAAATAAATAAAGCACAATGGCTTTACAACGTTCAGGAAGCAACCACGAATGGGGGGGTAAATGTGTGTGCATGTATGTGTGTGTGTGTGTGTGTGTGTGTGTGTGTTTTCCTCCAAAGCCCTAATTAGTATATGTGCTTAAGATTTTTTCAAAATATATTCATAAATTATTGCAGGCGTCCCTTCAAAGTGATAAATCTAATTAAGAACCATCACAATCAGCCCTGAGTTTAGTTCACCGACAGAATGTAACTTCTTTACTAACCCGAAACCAGGTCAGCAACATTAACCAGCCATCCGTAAAGGACTCGAGTCGAGTCGAGTGAGATTCCAGGGCTTCGTTTCATTCCGCTTTCATGTGCGGAGACAGTGAGCGTAATTTGAGGCTGAAGGAACAAAACCAAAACACAAAAGCAAAACAGAAAAACCTCAGCGAGATGTTTGAAATGCCTCCGTCCTCCTGCTCCTGCTTCATGTGTTCCTTGCTTTTGGAACCAGGATTAACAAACTCGACCTCTCTGGGGATCTCTGGTTGGTTTTTTTAGACAAAAAAAAAAAAAAAAAAAAAAAAACGAACCAATCACAGCCGTCCACTCCGCCAGGTGGCCTTTGGATCGATGATCAATTTTAAGTGTCATCCCTCTGCTGACTGAAACATCCATCTTATCTGACCGGACATGAATATTTCATGAGTCTGTCTAACCCTGATGCTACGGCTGCTGACCCCAGAAGACCTCGCGCTAAAATACACGTGTACATGAAGAAGGAATTAAAGGATGGACACATTTACATTTTTTAGCGAGAGGAAGAAATGAATTCCTATTAGTTTAATGCTTCGAATCAGCCTCCGATGCTTTGCTGTGAAATTATAACTGCAGCACAAGATATTTTAGCGAGGGTTTGTTATTTAACATGTTTTTAAAAAACACTATGAGAGGAGGGGCGGCTTAGTGGTTTAGCACGTTCTCCTCTCAGCACTAGGGATTCCCGGTTCGAATCCCCATCTGGGTGGAGTTTCCATGTTCTGTCCGTGTCCACATGGGTTTCCTCCGGGTTCTCCGGTTTCCTCCCGCAGTCCAAAAACATGGATCAAGGTCAATTGAGTTCTCCAAATTGTCCCATATAGAGTGTGTCTGTGTGAGTGAGTGTGTGCCCAGTGATAGATTGGCGCCCTGTCCTGGGTGTATCTGCCCAGTGCCCGAAACGTTCTCCCCTGGATGGGCATGGGGAACCCCCCCGCGACCCTAATATAGGATAAAAGCGGAAGCTAATGAATGAATGAATGAATGAATGTCCGCGTGGGTTCCTCCGGGTTCTCCGGTTTCCTCCCACAGTCCAAAAACATGGATCAAGTCGATTGATTTCTCCAAATTGCCCCATATAGAGTGTGTCTGTGTGAGTGAGTGTGTGCCCAGCGATAGATCGGCGCCCTGTCCTGGGTGTATCTGCCCAGCGCCTGAAACGTTCTCCCCTGGATGGGCATGGGGAACCCCACCGCGACCCTAATAGAGGATAAAGTGGAAGATAATGGATGGATGAATGAATGAATAAAAACTATGAGAGGAAAGCAACCTGTAAGTGTGTATCACAAAGGAAAAGCATCACATGACAGGAGGCTGGCAGCTCCATCAGTGTACTGATTACTGACATGTCTTACAGACGAGCAGGTCTTGGTGTCTGACCACACACACACACACACACACACACACACACACACACACACACACACACACACACACACACACACACACACACACACACACCCCACAGCTACCACTGAAAGCCTTGCGTGTGTTAAACATCTGAGCTAAATCGCACCTCATGTCCTAAAAGTTCCAGGTGGAACTCTGTGTGTTTACATCTTGTCCATCCATTTGAATAAACCTCACAGGTCACGGTACATTTAGGGTTCTAAGTACGTCCACATGTTAAGAGCCCAGTGAAGTACCCTTTAGCACATCTGCTACGAGTAGCTCACAAAAGAAACGATTAAAATCTATTACCACCCTGATTGTTCAGGAGGCTTTACGTTTCAAGTAAGGACTATAAGAGGCACTCATTTAGAGCTGGGGCAATGCATCATAATTCATTCATTCATTCATTCATTATCTCCCGCTTTATCCTCTATTAGGGTCGCGGTGTGGTTCCCCATGCCCATCCAGGGGAGAACGTCTCGGGCGCTGGGCAGATAGACCCAGGACAGGGCACCAATCCCTCGCTGGGCAAATGCATCATAATCAATTATGAAATACATTTTGCATGTCGGGGCAACACGGTGGCTTAGTGGTTAGCATGTTCGCCTCTCAGCGCTAGGGATTCCCGGTTCGAATCCCCATCTGGGTGGAGTTTCCATGTTCTCCCCGTGTCAGCGTGGGTTTCCTCCGGGTTCACCGGTTTCCTCCCACAGTCCAAAAACATGGGTCAATCAAATGAGTTCTCCAAATTGCCCCATATAGAGTGTGTCTGTGTGAGTGAGTGTGTGCCCAGTGATGGATTGGCACCCTGTCCTGGGTGTATCTGCCCAGCACCCGAGACGTTCTCCCCTGGATGGGCATGGGGAACCCCCCCCCGCGACCCTAATAGAGGATAAAGCGGGAGATAATGAATGAATGAATGAAGGAATTAATAATTCCAAACATTACATAAGAGGAATAGTTAAATACGAACAAATCGAAAAACAGAAATGTAAGACTCATTGGCTGACTTCATCTCCAACAGATATAAAGGTAGAATCCAGCAGAGCCCTACTTTGCTGCACTAACGGCGGCAGACAGATCAGAGATTAAACAAACTGACATTTCGTCTTGTGCTGTCTGAAATAAAGGGGTCAGAACCGGCAGTCTCAGACCGTGGTGTGTCTCACATCTGTCATTCACTGTAACCCATTTGACACGCTAGACAGTCATTAATAAAACCGTGACGGGGTGGAACTCGAAGCAAACGGCTGGTATATAAAAAAAAACAATAAAAAAAAAAAGAAAAAGGAAAAGTAGGCCAGTTACAGGGACATCCGTGTTGGTGCAGATGGAGGGATGCTTAAATAAAAACAAAGGAAATAAATAGCAGAGCGGGAATGTGTGCTGCTCTCAGAAACTCCCACCACATGGCACAGAGGGAATGGAGGCTGGGCATTGTGCTGAGGTTCTTTTATGCCAGGACACTTTTTTTTACTTCAGAGGGAGGTTAGGTTTAAAGCAATGGAGCATGAGACATGGCGGGATCTACATCCTTGCACTACATACTTACACAACAGAATACACTCCCAGTTCACTTACATTATAATCTGCTTCTCTGAATACTCTCTATGATCAGGTGCTATTTAGGTGACAGATGATTCTTAACATTGTAATGACACTGATGTGGTGGTGGTGGTGGTGGTAAGTGTGTGTTGCTTTGATATGAGTAAATCAGGAGTACTCACACCCCTCAGTGTCGTAGCTGAACTAAGAATAGTCCATCAACCTAACAGCATCCTGTGAGCACTCATTATGGATTAGAGGATGACTGACACACACTGTACAGCAGACGACCTGCTGTCTCTGACTTTACATCCTTAAGGTGAAGCAATAAGACGGGTGTGTCTAATACCGTGCACAGTGAGTGGACACACTCTTTAAATACTGCAGCACTACTGTGTCTGATCCATTTAATCCAGCATAGGACACATGCACACCACCATCACGTCAGTGTGACGGCTGTACTGAGAATATATTACCATTTAAATCATATCAGCTCTCTGATCCTGTGAGAGTCTTCAATATAAAAAATATATGTATAATGCAATGAACAAAACCACATTTTGCAATTGCAGAGCTACAACGTGCCTCCTTATGGTACGTGAAGCTGCTTTATTGACATTAAAATTGAGAGGCGTTATAAAGTATTCGAACAATATTCATTGCCTTTTGTATAAATAACAGCATTCAATCTTTAAAAATGTAGGTCATTAGGATCTTGTTTTCTTTGCTTTTTGGCAGAAAGCAGCATGCCGGCCAGCGAAATGTCTCAACTGGGGCCGGAAAATAGAATTAAACGGTGATGTGCTGAATGAGTTTATAATGCCATACTACAATTCTCAAAATAAACCCCAATATTAAGTGCAGCAGAATGATGGCTTTACCATTTTGCTCACCTCTAGTCCCAGAAATGTCATATTTAATACATCCAATAGTCTGGCCCTTACTAGTGGGAGTGTCACACACACACAACCCCCCCTTCCCATTCTAACAAGCGGACACACAGCTTCAATATGGACATATGGACACCAGGGGATGCAGTCAGAATGATGTGACAGTTATGTAGATTTGTAATAATGTGTCGTGCGTTGGCCCAAAATGAATGTAGCTCTCAGTTGGACAGAATTGGTCAGAATTGCATTGCACACAATTGCATTGGTGTGGACCAGGTATATGCACACACACACACACACACCCACACCCACCCACACACACCCACACATCTGCAGCCAGCCTGCATCCCCCATCATGAGACTCCACATGCTACAGTGCCAACGTTGCCCATCTGTAACAGAGGTGTCATTGCTCGGATGTAGTAGGTGCAGCATGCAGCAGCAGCAGCAGCAGCAGCAGTCGGTCGTACGTGCAGCGCACCGAGCTGATGCGTTCGGGGCATCTCTGCAGCACCGAGGCGCCGTCGTGATGCGCGCATGGCGCAGGCGGACGCACCGAGCCACGTTCGATTCTCAGCATCACTGACATGGAAGCCACGCACGACGAGCTGCACTTACCCCGGAGCACGTTGCTTTTCTCCATGTACATCGCGCAGCAAAACACGAAACCGGTCATTAAAATACAGCACGGGGAGCCTGGCTTCCCCCCAAACGCTCAGATGACGGGAAAAAAAAAAAAAAAAAAAAAAAAAAAAAAAAACCAACGGGCTCTAGCTGCAGAGAAATGATGGGCTTTCTGAGAGCAAACCGAGGAGACGTGAAGAAAAGGTCGAGCCTACGATCACCGAGCTGCCGGCCATCATGGGGACGCTCCTCTCCTCTGCACAGGAACCGAAGCAACAGCGCGAATTCACAGAATAAAAAAATATAAAATAAAAATCCAGTTTGCTTTTCTGATGGCGTCCCCCCCCAAAAAAAAGCCCGCACCGGCCGCCGTGTTAACGAGCGCAGCGGCAGCGCTGTAACGCGGGGGGGAATCGCAGGCGCCCTGGCTCCGCCCATTTATGTTAATCACGCTGGCGGGACACGCCCACCAACTGCTCCTCAGCGTTAAGCGCCTCGGCTCTGTTGCCCTGGCGACGGCTCGACAGAAGCATCTCGGGTTCACACACCGTGCGGACCGACCACACATCACACCGACGGGAGGTTCACACCAAAGGCATGAAAACGAACCCACGGACATCTGAAGCATTTGAAGTTTGCACGGTATTTCCAATAAAATTAAATATAATAAAAAAAAATAATATGTGGTAGCATTCCTTTCCAAATTCCATCTCGGCAGTGACATCACAAGGCTCCACATTTATGAGCGAGCCACATCCGCAGAGTTGGAGGATAATGAGATCTCCAGAAGTCAGGCGGGATGCTGAAGACGAGTGGGTCACTCGAGATGGTGACTGCAGCGCTGCTCCATGCTGCAACCGATCCACGGACAGGGTACCGAATTAAAACCGTGTACCGATCCGTTTTGTGCACACCTACTCTCATACTTTCTGCTTGTTGTCTAACCTTTTCAAGTTTACAGAACTGTTTCGGCGTCCAGTTCTGGCGCATGTTGAAAGACTTAAATGGAGAGATTTAGCCCATGATTTCCCTGGAGAGATGGCCATCTGCCTCCTGTCACCCAGCCCACTCCTACTGATACACACACACACACACACACACACACACACAATGATAACAGCACATGATATGCTGCCACAACACATGCCCCAGGGTGATTAAGTTACATGTGCTTAGACAGAACAGTCTACAGTTCTACTTATAGCTATAATAACAACATGGTCGTCTGCCAGCCGTGATATAGATTCACACCCTCTCAAATACACACACACTGACTATACAGAGTAAGGGACATGTATGGTACCCCACTCTACAAAAGCACTGTTTAAAGGAGGTTCAATAAAACAAAAACACATACAAAGCTTCATGACATGCCTATATAAGGGGCAGAGTCATGCTGAAAGAGTAAAGGGACTTTACCCAAACTATTTTTACAAAATTCAGAAGCATACAACTGAAATTCCAAATGCATCATGTGATTGATGCATGTCAAACAACCAACACCTTATTTCGTGTGATTCTCTCTTGGAAGTAATGAGGAGGGACAAGATTACACATTATTTTTAAAGTATGTTGTAAAAAGAAATCTAGAGGATGGTGGAATTGCAGAGGAGGGATGTGCTTAGGATGCTGAGAATGGTGCCACCAGGCAGGAGAAGGAGAAAAGAAGTCAAAGGGGAGGTGGATGTGGTGAGAGAGAACACGCAGGTGGATGGAGTGATGGAGAAGCATATCCTCAGGACAGAGAAAGATAAAAAAAATAACGATGCACAGGGTGAGATAAAAAAAATTGAATACACCTACTGACATGAGTTTGGACTGTGAGACCCAAATCCATATAGGCACGAGGAGAACATGCAAACCGCAAAGAAAAGACCTTATCTGCCCTGTTTACTATTCACAGCGAGACCCTTCTTGCTTTTGAGAATTGAGGATAAAAATAATGATATGAAATTATTCATTCATTCATTCATTCATTCATTATCTTCCGCTTTATCCTCTATTAGGGTCGCAGGGGGGTTCCCCATGCCCATCCAGGGGAGAACGTTTCGGGCGCTGGGCAGACACACCCAGGACAGGGCGCCAATCCATCGCTGGGCACACACTCACTCACACATACACACACTCTACATGGGGCAATTTGGAGAACTCAATTGACTTGAGCCATGTTTTTGGACTGTGGGAGGAAACCGGAGAACCCGGAGGAAACCCACGCGGACACGGGGAGAACATGGAAACTCCACCCAGATGGGGATTCGAACTGGGAACCACTAGTGCTGAGAGGAGAACGTGCTAAACCACTAAACCACCGTGCCGCCTTGGTATGAAATTATGAATTATTAAATAATTTGAGTTTCTATGAGCTTTTTGGACTGACCCCAGTGAAGAGGTCAGTTCAGGTCAACTACACAACAGTCCCGACACAAAACAACACCGTGGGGGACGATACGACGAACATCATGGTGTGTGTGTCATCACAAAGGCGAATGAGGAACTCCATCAGGAAAGAGAGCTGCTGCGACTCCTGCACTAAGTGTGTAAACCTGATCTATAAACCGTGGGCTGGAGGGGGCGATCTTTTGTGTCTTGTGAAAGCTGGGTGAAAAGGAGGTTAATGGGCTGGACCCCCTGCTCTGCCCGTCCTCCTCGCTTTTATAGCCCTTTCACCGAACATGCATGTTATCTTTGAGTAATGAGCGGGACACACGCCGCACGTGGGGACCACCGCTCCAGTGTTCAGCTCGTACAAAGCGAAGTGCAATGAATCAAAGTCTCATACAGCCCACAGTCTGAGTCTGTCATTCACACTTTAATCCAGTGCTGATCTGAAGACGACACAAAGGCTTTTTGTATAAACCACACTGCAGTGAATGAAGAAGAGAAGTGGTTTAATAATGAGATCAGACTTCCAGGCTGCAAAACTACTGCCCGGCATCTCATCTGCTGCAGGATCGGACACGCCGACATGATTATCAACACTTTCACCCTCTGTGGTGGTTTCAAAGGAAACAATTAAAATATTTAATGACTAAAACATTCATTCATTCATTCATTATCTCCTGCTTTATCCTCTATTAGGGTCGCAGGGTGGGGGGGGGGTTCCCCATGCCCATCCAGGGGAGAACGTCTCGGGCGCTGGGCAGATAGACCCAGGACAGGGCGCCAATCCATCGCTGGGCACACACTCACTCACACAGACACACTCCATATGGGGCAATTTTTGAGGATTCAATTGATTTGATCCATGTTTTTGGACTGTGGGAGGAAACCGGAGAACCCGGAGGAAACCCACGCGGACACGGGGAGAACATGGAAACTCCACCCAGTTGGGGATTCGAACCGGGAATCCCGAGCACTGAGAGGCGAACGTGCTGACCACTAAGCCACCGTGCCGCCCGACTAAAACATTTATTCTTAGAATTCATGACCCAACCAAAGATTGTTTAAGTTAGTAGTTTAATGCCCAGACAGGGGGCGTCACAGGGACAGGGAGGACATGCAGACTTCACACAGAAAGAACAAAGCACCCTGTTTGCCCCAACCGAGACTCCAACCCGGAACCTTCTTGCTGTGGGTCAGAGACTCTAAACGCTGCACCACTGATACAAAGAAAGTGAACAGCTGTCACTCAGAGCACTTTTATATTTAGAAGAATGAAAAAAAAACTCCATAAGCACAGCATGATGTATACTCACGGGCTCATAATCAAAACGCTTGCTTTCTGTTGTGATCTGATCATTCAAACACAAAGTGAATTCTAAACCAACATACAGTACATACGGAATTACAATCTGTATGCATAGAACTACAGATGCATCACTATGGTTATGTGGTTATGTGGAATCGATGGAACGCCCAGTAGGTGGAGAAACAGAGACGTGTGCCTAATAAAGTGGCCGGATATAAATACCTGGTCCATGTAATGTAAAGAGATACAGCGAGCCGGGACCCTGAGTATTACAATAAACTGTAAATGCCGCAGACAAATTAAATTCGGTCTCACGAGGTCAGCTTGGTAAGCAACAAAGGCGGCTTTGTATTTCGCCCCTCTGGGGAAGATCTGTGGAGCAGTTTCAGGTTCGAGCTTCACCACGTCAATCAGAAAGCTTTTTAATTTACTGAAAGTGCTGATCCCACGAGAAAGGAACCGCGAACATATAACAAAAAAATTGTTCTAACAGAGCACCGGTATGGATTTGCACCCAGATGGGAACCGTGGAGCTGGAGTGGTGAGATGCTCAAGATGTCCAAGTCTCAGCTGTTTGCCGGGATCATGATCAACTTCGTCCCAGATGGACGGATCCGTTTCCTGCTCCCCCTCCGCAAAAATAAAGCGACTAACCCTAACCCTTAGCCCATGACTAAAACTCTAGGCTCCCCTATTGTTGTGGAGCTCAGCTCCATAAAAACAACCATCTGTGCGACATATCTAATTACAAAGCATGTGTTTCAACCACAGCACTCATTTTCTTTAAGTGATAAAAAAAGCCACTTCATTATGAATATAATGTGGCATTCAGTGTGGTTGAACATTAGCTTTTGATGTTCATTAGTTTGGAATTCTATGAAAAAAAATAAATAAAACATTTAAAGATAAAGAAAGTTAGGAATTATTTTGGTTAAATTGCATGTATTGAGTCGAACCGAAACAAATCAAGTAGAATTTTAACAAAAACTGAACAAAAGGTTCAAAAGAAAGTAGAAAAATCTTTTCCTGGCGCTTTCCAGTGAACCATGGTGATGTTTTTAGCATGTTCTCTCCACCTAAGGCATCGCTTTCTATTTAAAATCTCGAAGTGCCTATCTTAAGAATGAGGACGCGCCTTGTCACAAATTATAAGTCACCTTAAATGTATCAGGCAGAAGATCTGAAACCAAAACATCTCCTTTAAAATGAAGCAGATTTACTGAGGAATGATTGCAGGAGGATATGTTTTATTTAGGAATAAATTGAAGCTTTAGATGATCAGGTCTGAAAGCTAACCGAGTTAAAGTCAATTTTCCTGGCGGTTGGGTGTGTCCATGTCAGTGGGTGTGTCCACGTCCGTGGGCGTGTCCATGTCAGCACACCCGTAGTGCCAGGCCCGAGACGCCTGGATAAACAGGAGGGTTGAGTCAGGAGAGGCTTCCACTGTGCCGAATCTTCCCTCACATTATCCAGCGCTCAGGGCCGGGTCAAAAAACGTATCTCTGTGATTCAAAACTCATGACCCCTCCAAATGCCCTGCGCCACATCCCACGGCCGACAGTACTGCAGGGGTGAAGTAAGTGTAAGTGGCTCCCTTCATTCAGGGAGTGGTGTTCAGTAAGACACAAAGACTTGCACAACTCTAGCTCTTTAGGAGGGTGGGAGTGTTTATAGGTTTACAGTTCCCCTACTGCCCCTGTATGGCTGCTGGCTAGAGTGCCATGTTGGCACATACATTGAGTCGGTGCACAGTGTTCATTGTAGGGGCTCAGTGCCCATCATGCCCTATGGTACAGTGTTTTGTCTACAAGTTGGACTCGGATTTGTCACATTTTTTTTAGACTTGGGGTCTCAGAATGCTGTCTTTTAAAAATGCTAACAGGAGATTAACTTCACTCTCTGGATTTGTGTGGTTAGAGGATCTTCGTCAGTCACCCTCCCTCCCCATCCCCCAATAACTTCAGCTATTTATCAGCAAATCCTGGTAACAGCACACACACACACACACACACACACATATGAAGGTGAATCACTTTAATAAGCATTCTAAAGATCTGCGGTAATCCGTGGTACAGCTCTTCAGCAGGCGCTGACTTCACACAGACAGGAAATGCTTGTGGAATCAAATGAGTTGGTTAATTCTCGGTCCTGCTGCTTCGTGGTGATTAAGGTTTCCACAAACTCTCTCTTTGTCACACACACACACACACACACACACACACACACACAGGGAGCCTCTCCCCCACTATTGCTATCTCTTGCACTTCTTCTCCAGCCCTCTCTCACACACTCCCACTTCTCTGCCACGTTGCCTGTGGTTCCTGATGGCAGCCTGGCATTTCCCACTTTACTGACACAGTGACATACTTTTGCTCTCCTTTTTTTTCCCTCCACGGTAATTAATCATACTCGCGTCTTGACTTCACTCCTTTCTGTATTTCTCCTTCATTCTGTCCTCTATTTTCACCTTTCTCCCAGAGGTACTTTTCTTCTTCTCCTCCCCCTATCCCCTCGCTTTCCCTCGGCTGCTGCCGCATTCGTTCTCCTGTCCTTGACTTCAATGACTTCCACAGTCCGAATCTTCCTTATTGCACATATGCATAAAAATATCGTCATGAATTAAATCACTGCTGGATCCCCAAAAATCTACACCACGTCACCATGGAAACACAATAAACAACCAGCCTCCTTCTGATGAATTTTGTTTGATTAGATTCTAAGATATTTTTTACTATTTTGTAGTAAAGGAGATGTTATTTTATAAAAGGCTCATGTTATATAATGCATTCTTGGACTGTTTAATGGTTCATATATTTAAAAGTGGACTGCGTGTGGGATGTGGCATGTGTGCTGGTGCTACACTTGCTGATCTGATCTCAATGGTCTACAGAAAAGGGTCTAAAAAGAGGAACCATTCAGCTCAGACGGTCAGACCAGCCTGGTTTGAGCTGATGAAAAGGCAACGGTAACCCAATTAACAACATGATACCACTATGGTATGCAGATAAGCCCATCTAAGCTTATCAAACCTTGCAGCAGATGGGCTACAGCAGCAGAAGACCATCACAGCCGCCACTCCTGTCAGATAAGAACACACGACAAAGGCTACAATTCACCCAGGTTCACCAGAATGAGACGGAATATTGGAGAAACGTCACCTGGTCTGATGAGTCTTGATTTCTTGTGTGAATCTCAGATAGCAGGGGTCAGAATTTGGTGCAAATCCATTCTGCATTGTATCAATTGTCCGTTTCTTGGTATTTCCCTAATTGTAGATAAGCATCCTTTAAATACCTCCTGACCATGTCCATCCCTTCACACCCAACCTGGACACTTAGGACAATGCATACCATGTCACAAAGCTCCCACGAAACTCCAGTGAGTTTAATGAACATGAACAATCCTCTATTCAACACGCCGTTTGCATCATGAACATGCCACAACTGTGTGATGCAACCATGTCGGTAAAGAACAAACTCACGGAAGAATGAAACCCATGCACACTCCCTCAGCACCTGCAGCGTCTCTCTCTCATCAGGACGGGACATCATACGAACCGAACTATGAGACAGGCAGACAGACAGGTGGGCTTCAAAAGAATTCAGCCAGAGAAGGGAAAAGGAATTTGGACGCATGTTACGTTTCATAAAAAACGGTCAGAAGTCGGCGGTTTCGTTCCAAAATAATTGAATGCGTTTTACTGAATAGACAGTGTAAAATATCAAACAATGAAAATATGGGGAATAGCAACTCGTTGCCGTCCCCCGAGAGCTCTGCCCGAAGTCCTCTCGTTCGTCCATTTAAGTCCTTCAGGAGGGCGTGACCTGCTTCTTCTGTGTGTGCGCCCCCTCCAGACAACAGTCTTTTTTCTCATGTTTACATTGCCCAAAACATCTCTATCTTCAAACCCATCTGGTCCTGCTTTCTGCCCCCCTCAGGGGTATGAATTTATGACAGGTTCTTGTTGACTGTCCCATCATTCAAAACTCTCCGCTGACCCTGCAACCGGACATTCATACTCTTTCCCATGCTCATTCATCAAATAGTCATTTTCTCTGTTCCCTGAACTATTCAACTCATCATGAGTTTTACTCATTTTAATTAATTAATTCATTCATTCATTATCTCCCGCTTTATCCTCTATTAGGGTCGCGGTGGGGTTCCACATGCCCATCCAGGGGAGAACGTCTCGGGCGCTGGGCAGATAGACCCAGGACAGGGCGCCAATCCATCGCTGGGCACACACTCACTCACACAGACACACTCTATATGGGGCAATTTTGAGAATTCAATTGACTTGATCCATGTTGGGAGGAAACCGGAGAACCCGGAGGAAAACCTTACATTCTTACTTTTACTAAATTACTTAAACGTATTATAAAAACCTAACACGCATTAGAACAGTCCTCACATAATTTCTGCACGTTCACAGCTAACCCACGCACCCTCACAGTACCTGTTACAGATCACCCGGGCACTGCGATTTATCACCCCCTCACCAGGCAGAGGAGAGGACAGAAAGCGACTGAGACGCAGGCACAGGCTTTACACTCTAAGCTTTTGAAAGCTGCTTTTTGAACAAGCTCTATTGTTAAAGCCACTGTATGGATACAATTGACTCACAGAACTCGGGGAGGGCACAGAGACCAGCCTCTAAAAAAATGGCCTGAGGAGGTTTGGGGGTTGTGCAGAGGAGGAGGGGGGGGTTACTGGGTAGCCAGTAAACCTGCAGTGAGGGTTAAGTGTTTCGCTCGAGGATGTCATTTACTGGCACCGTATTAATGCCTTTAAAATGCTGAGTGAGCAGGAAAGCTATTACTGCGCGTCTTATTAGCCCAAAGCTTCTTTATACCGATGCCACGGACGAACTAGTTCTGGCTGAAATACCATTTAAATACCGAGCATCCCGAAAAGTTCAGTAGACACCAGTTCAAATTAATGTCCCAAATAGCAGATATATTCATTCATTCATTCATTATCTTCTGCTTTATCCTCTATTAGGGTCGCGGGGGGGTGGGTTCCCCATGCCCATCCAGGGGAGAACGTTTGGGGTGCTGGGCAGATACACCCAGGACAGGGTGCAAATCTATCGCTGGGCACACACTCACTCACACAGACACACTCTATATGGGGCAATTTGGAGAACTCAATTGACTTGATCCATGTTTTTGGACTGTGGGAGGAAACCGGAGAACCTGGAGGAAACCCACGCGGACACGGGGAGAACATGGAAACTCCACCCAGATGGGGATTCGAACCGGGAATCCCTAGTGAATAGCAGATATATGTGATATTAAAGAGATACTATGGACCATCTATGCAAAGAATGACATCTGAATTTGATTCATTGATCCAGGAGATGGAATCTGTCAGACCAGGTCCTCCAAAAAATTACTTCCTAACCCATTTTTTTGGTTTCATAATGCTATTGCAGTCAAATTAGTCTTTTTTTTTTCATTTCATTATAGCCCATCCATGCACGTGAGGTTAAACTACTATTTATACCAGTGTGACTGAGGCTGCTGTCAGTGATGCCTGATAGCTATTAGCTCTGAATGTAGCAACACCCCCCCTTCCCCACACACACACACACACACACACACACACACACCCACACCCACTGTGGAAAGCAACTGCTCGGGAGTGTAGAAAAGTGCCCTGCAGCTGCAACTCCGAACTGAATCCCATCTGAGCCGCACACTGTCTGGAGTTTGAGCTCTCGCAGGATATTATTAGCAGACTTCTGAATGGGAGAATGGACAGGAGAATTACTACCTTTTTTGTTTTAACCCCTTTAATGAGCACGTTATTCCAGTGTTATCACTAAAACGTACATGTGACTCGCATTAGGACGCATCACCTATCTGCAGTTGGGAACAGCTTATTTTCCAGGCTCCTCGACAGTAATGGACACCTTGATAACTACTGTGCCGCGCTGCTAAATCGACATGTTTAAATACTGCTGTAATGCAACATAGCCTTTTCTCCTGCCTTTGAGGGGTTTCATTACACAGAACAGTTTCTACGCAAGAATAAAGTGCTGAACTGACAAAACTGTGTTTTTACACCTGAAGCCAGTTATACACAAGCAGGAATGTAATTACACATGATACACTCAAACCGTAGGTTACGAGCTCAGTACTTTGGGTATCGCTCCATCAACACATCTGCTGTGTATGCCGACAACTGCGTGGTGAACAGGGCTGCATAGAGCCTACCTGGTATTTACTATGCATTGGATTGGAGGGGAAACAACCGAAGACACCCAGATGTGTATTACATGATGACAATCGATCATATTGTGATCAGTCCTTCAATCACACGTAATGCATCTTGTCTTAATTACTAGAAACGTGAACAACTGCAGCATCAAAAGGACAGAAGGATGTCCATAATGCATGAGCATAGTGACACTGATGTGGTGTTGGTGTAGTACAGGAGTATTAAAGCATCAGACTCAGCATCCTGTAGCACTGACGAAAGTGAGTAACACAAACCGTAAAGCAGTGCTTCTGAAATAGTGGGGGGCGCAGTGCGGCACCTGGGGGGGCGCATAACAAGATATCACAGATATTAAGTGTACTGAACAAACCCTCAAGAGACAACACGGAAAAATATTTAACAGAGACGGCGGAGAAAGATAATGAGAGAAACAAAAGTCAACCAAAAACTAAATGATGAAGTGTATGTAGCGCCTGGTTTCACTGTAACTGTAACTTCACTGTTAGGAAGAAAGACCGGCGTGTCTTCTGTGTCTTAAAATATTGGCACAAATAACGGGACAAATTCATTTTAGTTTTGTAGGTTAAAGGTGTTAATAAATTGTGTTCCTGAATGAATGTTGCTGATGAATTAGAATTTATTATTATTTATTGATTTTATTTCATTTCATTTTTCAGTATCAAATGCCAGTCGGTTCAAAAACGTTTCGAGTTTAAATAAGGATTTCATTCGTTTCTGTTACAAACTAAAAAAACAAAGTTAATAAAATGATTCTTCGTTCTAAGTTGATCTATATTTCTTTCTTTTTTTGTTATAAAAGAGCTGTACTTGGAACAAATTTATAGACAAATCATACTACAGTGGGCGTGTAAAATTTTTTTTTTTTTTCATGTACGGGGGGGGGGGCAAAAAGTTTTCTTCTTCCTAGGGTGGGCTTAACAGAAAATAATTGAGAATCACTGCCGTAGAGCAACAGATGACCTGCTCTCTTTGATTTTAATTTCAAAGTTTGGACAGGTGTGGGCGGCACGGTGGCTTAGTGGTTTAGCATGTTCTCCTCTCAGCACTAGGGATTCCCGGTTCGAATCCCCATCTGGGTGGAGTTTCCATGCTCTCCCCGTGTCTGCGTGGGTTTCCTCCAGGTTCTCCGGTTTCCTCCCACAGTCCAAAAACATGGATCAAGTTAATTGAGTTCTCCAAATTGCCCCATATAGAGTGTGTGTGTGAGTGAGTGTGTGCCCAGCGATGGATTGGCGCCCTGTCCTAGGTCTATCTGCCCAGCGCCCGAGACGTTCTCCCCTGGATGGGCATGGGGAACCTCACCGCGACCCTAATAGAGGATAAAGCGGGAGATAATGAATGAATGAATGGACGGGTGTGTCTAATATTCTAGAATAGATTAATTAACTGACTGTATTAATTGTAGCTGTTCCATTATAACATGCCGACAGTGTTCCTTTGTTGTGATGCTAAAGAAATTTCAGGGATGAAGCTCTATGAAGAGCGAGGAAGCAGATTTTTGATCCGAGCAGCAGTTGCAGACTGAACAGCAATACAGATTCCAGTGGTTGAGCGTCTTCTTTAATCTCCAACCACACTTTTATCCTTCTGCACCGTGCCCACGCATGTGTACTGAGTGAACGGCTTTAGTGAGGTTTGGATACAGTAAGAAGTGGTAGGTGGGGATCTCGTTTGGCAGGACCGCTAACATCGCTTAAGGCGGCTTCAGACAAGCAGTACAAATTTGCAGAGTTGTCACGGACCCTGCCAACACGAGGATAAGAACCAGGACTCCTGCAGTGACACTCAAAGCGGAATGAGGAGGCAAATCGAGCGTTAATCCGTGAAAAAAATTCGGCGAGCGCTGGAACGGCTGTCCATATGGTTCAGCTTTGGGGAAATCGTGATTTCGCTTTTTATTAAACCCTTAATGCGACTGTCAGCCCTTCTTATAAACATTTACAAAACACAGACATGTCTGAATTCTGCAGGAAGAATAGAACGCCGTCCAAAGGTAGCCAACGGCTCCAGAGGTGGTCGCTCTCGTTCCCACCCTATATAAGGACACACAGCTCAAGCTCCTTGGACATGATCAACGGTGGAGTGATATCCAGAAGGACTGACTCATTCACACAAGTGTTATTTTCCTTTCGCAGGCCAGTCTAGCTGCCAGACACACTTCCTGAGCGGCTGCGGACCAACAAGTGCCGCCGAGTTCCCGCGCTGTCAGGACAGCTGTCTCCTAAATCGCTCACAATTTGCTGCACGCAATCAAATACAGCTCAATGAATTCGATTCGCTGAGAAACTCATGGTGACCATCATTGCAAGGGGTTTCCAGTTGGCTCCAATAATGCCATGAGACAGCAATCAGGTGTGGTGGGCTGGCCTGTGTCCTCCATACACGTCCACAGTGGCGAAATAAAGACATGCGTCCTGGAATGATTTATTCATGTGAGAAAAATAAAATGATCTTAATATAATGAAGGTCCGCAGTGCTATATCATTCCAAATGCAGCTTACTGTAATCGACCACCTTAAATGACTAAAGCAGACTTTGGGTTATTAAGTTTGACTTTTATAAAGTTTACAGGGACAGAGAACGTGGACAAAAGTATCAGGACACACCACCAATTATTGAAATAAAAGGGTTTTCATTGGTTTGCCACAGGTGTATAAAATCAAAGTTAAGTTTGGGGAAGGTCCCATTATGTTCCAGCATTAATGAACCTCAGAACACAAAGCAAGGGGCAAGGTGGGTGAGTTTGGTGTAAAAAAACACTAGAATTGAACACCTGGCTTTTACAATGGTGTCTGACCACACAAACGTTTTTTCTGGGTGAATCGGCAAAACGTTTCCAAAAACACTCCTGACCCTAAATGAACATTTAACACTTGTTCCCTTAAGAGACAAAGTACTTTTGCTCTCATTATTGGACATGTACAAGACTTAGGGCTCATCGTTACCACTGAACTGAAAATAAAACCATAACATATGCACTTTGCTTTGTGCTGAGAAGTCTATGTGCGGTGGGTGGGAAGGTCATGGGAAGGCTGAGCTATATCTGGAGTCCCAGAAGCAAAGAAAATTTCCCAAACCCTCTGTTAAAACAAGCAAAGATGAAAACAAGCTGCCGTCGCTGATTTGGCAGAACAATGGATTAGCCCCGCATGCCGTGCCGGTGGCCACCGAGGATGAGGCCAAGACAGTACAATCTTAAAGTATACAAAATAATCAACGCTACACAAAAACTACCTACACATTACATCTTCTCCTTTAAAAAGACTTTCCACGTGATTTTAAAATGCATTCGGAGAGACGGACCTTGCTTTGTGGTTTTAACAAAGATGGTAAGATCATTACAGAACATTCATTCATTCATTCATTCATTATCTCCCGCTTTATCCTCTATTAGGGTCGCGGTGGGGTTCCCCATGCCCATCCAGGGGAGAACATCTCGGGCGCTGGGCAGATAGACCCGGGACAGTGCGCCAATCCATCGCTGGGCACACACTCACTTACACAGACACACTCTATATGGGGCAATTTTGAGAATTCAATTGACTTGATCCATGTTTTTGGACTGTGGGAGGAAACCGGAGAACCCGGAGGGAAACCCACGCAGACACGGGGAGAACATGGAAACTCCACCCAGATGGGGATTCGAAGCGGGAATCCCTAACGATGAGAGGCGAACGTGTTGAACCACTAAGCCGCCGTGCCGCCCATTACAGAACAGTGAGATTCAATGACACGGAGAGAACATGCAAACTTCTCACAGAATGGACTCTCCTGATCTATTATGTTCAGGAACCAAAGGCAGGATGCTCTTGTTCTACAGCGAGCACATAAAGCAGTGCGCCACTGAGACAAGAAATATATAAACTGACTGCAGTCTGTAATTATAGAAATGTCCAGTGTGTTAACTGAGGACATTTGTGACATCGATACAGCTGTTTTGGTGACTACACACATTAAAAACTGCAGATGCTTCATATTTTATTGTAAACTGTAAGCAAATACCCTGCGTTAGGGAAGCGGCTGCTGGTTTCCCTCCAGCTGGTGCAGTGGAGCGGCTCATATACTTGACGGGCAACAATGTGTTTGCTGGTCAGCACAGATGTGCCCCTCATGCATGCTTGTATTCCTCGGAGCTTTAATTGGATTTCACAGTGCAGTGCCTGAGCAAATAGTCCAAAGTGCCACACGCAGACACGTGAGGTTCGGAGAAACATCAAAAGCCACACTAGGCCAGCCTTGCTGCCTCCTCCTGGGTGCCTGAGCGGTGGGGCGTCACAGAGCGTCATCGCGGCCGCGCTGTGAGCGTAATTTGATTTATGAATTGCACGAAAAAAAAAAAGAACAAAAAAAAAAGCACTTAATATAGATCTGCTTTGAACTCGGGCTCCAGGTCCTGTTTATTCTCGCTCACAAGAATCTCATTAGTCTTATAAGACATGCACAGGATCATTAGAGGGCTGATTTCATCCTACACGTGACACGAACGAATATCACATCACATCAGGGCACCCTTCCCTTAGGGTTCAGTCAAGGGCAGAGGAGCAAGCTGTGGGGCTGCTGTCCCTGACATGGTTCAGATGAAGGGAGAACTCAAATGTATTTTCATCCCATGTGTGTGTGGGTTTTTTTTCTTTTTTTTTTTTTCTGCAGGACTCTGTATGCATTACAATTATGCATACTGTGCACGTCCGTCCATGAAATGCAGCGTAAATTTTGCAACCTGGTGAGATTTGCAAAACAGGTGAGACTGTATTAAGAAATGTAATCAAGGTGCAAATAAATGACCGAAATCTTATTTAGAACTATTGGTACTGCATATTTGAGTTATTAGATATTATGCAGGATATTCAACAGAGCGGGTGGCTTAGTGGTCAGCACGTTCGCCTCGCAGCGCTAGGGACTCCCGGTTCAAATCCCCATCTGGATGTCCGCGTGGGTTTCCGCCGGGTTCTCCGGTTTCCTCCCACAGTCCAAAAACATGGATCAAGTCAATTGAATTCTCCAAATTGCCCCATATAGAGTGTGTATGTGTGAGTGAGTGTGTGCCCAGCGATGGATTGACGCCCTGTCCCGGGTCTATCTGCCCAGCGCCCGAAACGTTCTCCCCTGGATGGGCATGGGGAACCCCACCGCGACCCCAATAGAGGATAAAGCGGGAGATAATGAATGAATGAATTAATTAATGAATTAATTAATTAATTAATTAAACAGAGCACATTCTGAGAATGAGAACCAAAATAAGTGCAGAGCTAAAGTGATGAAACTGAACACGGTAGCTCAGTGGTGGGGTGTTGGGCTATCAATCTGAAGGTTGGGGGTTCAAATCCCAGGTCCACTGAAGTTACCAGTGTGGGTCCTTGAGCAAGACCCTCATTGCTCCAGGGATGTTGTGATGAACCCTGTGCTGACCTTGTAAGTCGCTTTGGGTAAAAGCGTCCGATAAATGACCAAAATGTAAATGTAAATGAACACGTCGGGAGACAAGTGTATTGAGACAGGACATGTCCACCGTGTGCCCTTGACAGAATGTCTACACTCACACGGTACAACCCGGGAGGCTGTAGCGGGATGAGGCTACAGATGTGTCGGATCCCGCTGGAGAAAGGCGGCCGCGGGATGAGGACTCACCGGCTTTGCGGGCTCCGGGCTGCGGGCTGAGGTGGTAGGAGAAGCGCATCGATTTAAACTGACTGGAGAAGGTCGTCGCTGCGTCGGCCGGCGGTGAGCTGAACCCGATCAGCGCACTCCTCGGCCGGTTCAGCTGCATGCCTGCGAATGGAGCCGCTGGGAAAATTCAATATTTAAGGGCAAAAAATATCCTCACAATCCTCAAAATCCTCAATCCAGACCTCCGGTTCCCAAGCAAGGCGCCGCGCCGAGCTGCCCCTGCCGACCGGAGCGTCCTGGTCGGTCGGCCAGGAGCTGGGAGCTCAAACGGTAGCGATCCGCCGGTGTGCCATCCAGCTGCGGAGTCAAGAAAACGGCATCCACGTCGCTCCGCACGGCGGAAAACTCCATGAACGGGCAGGCAGGTTCACACGGTCGCCGGCGTGAAGTCGAGCCAAACTGAGTAACAGTTAACGCATGACGAACCGTTCAGGCGGCGTGTTTACACTTCAAAGTGGGCAGAAAGTCATTTTTAAGAACAGAGCTGTTCCCCAAAAACGTAAATCCCATTTTGGACGCAGTTAAGTACACGGTTTGACGCCAACGGTGCCGTTTTCCTTTGTTGCCATCGTGTCAGGAACACACACACAAAAAAAAAAACTCCAGGAGGAAAAAAAAACTGGAACAATCACTCAGCTACTGTCTGACACCACAGAGAGAAAGAAAAAAGTCCCGTCCATTAAACTCTTAATCCATATTCCTGCCACGTCTTTGTTCCGAATTTGGGCCAACGACGCGCTGAGGGGGGTGAGAAAGAAAGTCAACTTTGATGGGAAGTCGTCGCGGCTCTGAAGCGACCGTTAACGGCTTTTTTCCCGTTTGAATTCGGATCCGGGCTCCGGCGGCGTAACCCGTCACCCCGCGCCGACCAACGTGCACACTCAGCGGCTTCACCCCGGATCCCCGAACCCTGAGTCCCGGCTCCGGTTGTTCTAAAAGGCGTGTGGCTTAAAAAAAAAAACAAAGAAAGAAAGAAAAAGAAAAAAAACCTCGGGCTTTAAATCCTCCGGGTGTTGTGATCGAGCGCCGGTGTCGCGCCGCGGGCTGATCCGGCTTTCGAAGCGCGTTAAACGGGAGCAGTTCGCAGCTCCGTCCGTCCGGCGGCTCCGGCGGCTCCGGCTCCCGAGTCCTCTGCCATTTACTTTAATGGCATTGGCAATTCAATACGGAGTCGACTCGCTGGGAGTCCAGCTTTCGCCTTACAGTGGGCCGTTCGAATGAATCGATTCACGCCCCTCGCTGGTTAAGCGGCAGGTTCGTACGGTGTCGGGTGACTCGACTCAAACCGGACGAGTGGAGCAATAAAACTTAGAATAAATAAAGCAAGGCGGCACGGTGGCTTAGTGGTTTAGCATGTTCTCCTCTCAGCGCTAGGGCTTCCCGGTTCGAATCCCCATCTGGGTGGAGTTTCCATGTTCTCCCCGTGTCTGCGTGGGTTTCCTCCGGGTTCTCCGGTTTCCTCCCACAGTCCAAAAACATGGATCAAGTCAATTGAATTCTCAAAAAAAAATTGCCCCATATAGAGTGTGTCTGTGTGAGTGAGTGTGTGCCCAGCGATGGATTGGCGCCCTGTCCTGGGTGTATCTGCCTAGCGCCCAAGATGTTCTCCCCTGGATGGGCATGGGGAACCCCACCGCGACCCTAAAAGAGGATAAAGCGGAAGATAATGAATAAATGAATAAATAAAGCAAAATAGAGCGAATAACCCAAACTACAAAGACTTACCGAACTATGTGGACCGAATCTAATGCATCAATTACACAAATTCATCTCACTGGAAACAAATAATGATTTTGAGAAAGATTATTGCATTCATTCATCCATTATCTCCCGCTTTTATCCTATATTAGGGTCGCGCGGGGGGGGGGTTCCCCATGCCCATCCAGGGGAGAACGTCTCGGGCGCTGGGCAGACACACCCAGGACAGGGCGCCAATCCATCGCTGGGCACGCACTCACTCACACAGACACACTCAATATGGGGCAATTTTTGAGAACTCAATTGACTTGATCCATGTTTTTGGAGTGTGGGAGGAAACCGGAGAACCCGGAGGAAACCCACGCGGACACGGGGAGAACATGGAAACTCCACCCAGATGGGGATTCAAATCCATCCCCGGACCTTATCACTCAGATTACACAGAGTACAATAGACCTTTTTCGTTTGATTAATGGGGTTTGTATCAAGTTGAATATATTAAATACAGTATTAGATAATAAAGGGGTGGCTTAGTGGTTTAGCATGTTCTCCTCTCAGCTCTAGGGATTCCCGGTTCGAATCCCCATTGGGGTGGAGTTTCCATGTTCTCCCCGTGTCTGCGTGGGTTTCCTCCAGGTTCTCCTGTTTCCTCCCACGGTCCAAAAACATGGATCAAGTCAATTGAATTCTCCAGCGATAAATTGGCGCCCTGTCCTGGGTGTATCTGCCCAGCGCCCGAAACCGCCCACCCCCGTGACCCTAACAGAGGATAAAGTGGAAGATAATGGATGGATGGATAGGTAATAATGTTTAGCACAAGATAGGTTAACCACGTTAGCTCAAATCCAACCAGCACCAATGTTGGTTCATGCAGCAGTGTTGAATGAGAGGGTCTGCATGACACACAATCACCATTATAGTTCGTTTTAAAGGAGGTCATGACTTCACGCCGAGCTCATGGAATCCTGGTTTTATGGACTTGGCGGTGTGCAGATGTGCACCGTCCTGGTGCCTGGTGGTTATGCTGCAGTAAGTGAATTATATGTGGTTTATCTGAATAAAACATTCGTTTTGCTTGACCTTCCAATAAACCAAAGTGCTTTGTTCATATATTTATCTTCCCTAACAGCTTATCTTGCTGAGGGCCACATTGTGATTGGAATCTGCCCTGAGAAGACTGGATGGAGGAGGGGTAATCACCCAGGTCAGGTCACTGGTTCGGTCTAGTGGAACATACACTCAGTCATTGCCTTGGGGCAGTTCACACAATGTGTGCGCATGTGTTTTGGGAATTTGGGAGTAAACTGGAGGACCCCGAAACATTTGCCTCAGCACAAAATGTAACGAAGACTGAAGGTGAGCCATAAAATTGGGACAATATCAAAACCGCCAGTGACCGCCAGTTTTGCCACATTTAAGCCTCATTTTAAGTCATTAAGCACTGTGTAAATGGATATGAGTCAGGAAGCCGGAGGGGTCAAAACAAGAGGTGAGTGGTCACTAGTGGTACTGCAAAGGATATTTCAATCAATTCATTTACAATGGCTTGTTTAACAGAACTGAGTCAGTAAATTAAATCAGAATGCTGCACACTGTACTGAAACCCCGCTGCACTGAGCTGTGCAAGAAGCCAAGATAGCAGCCTGGTAGAATACTGTGTCTTTCCCGACATAGGAAACCAGCCCAAGGCCCATCCCTCCCCTTCTCCTTCTCCTCCTCTGCTTTTCCCAAAGTCTGTTTCTCATTTGGGGTTCCCCCCACCACCACCACCACCACCACCACCACCGCCGCCTGAAATCTGATGCGAAGCAAAACGCTAAAGGGATCTGAAAGAATCTCACCCTCCCTGTGTCTCGCTACCATTTAACATTTATATTTGAAATATTATGAGGCAGATATGAGCAAAATAAACACGATTTACATTCTGTAACAGACCCAAAGGCTACGATTCATGAGCTGGGAGGGGGAGCGGGGGGACGTGAAACAGAAGCATGAGAGGTCATGGCCTCCTCGCATCTGTCCCAGATTGCTCCAGGAACTCAGACTGGACGAAAAGGTCACAGACCCAAAAAAAGAAAGAAAAAAAAGGCCTGAGCAGAAAACACGGCGATTCAAACAAATGACAGAAGAGTTAAGAGAAAGAAATATGCAAAAAAATGGTGACGGGAGTAAACCGTTTAAAAAAGTCCCAACACAGATATGTAAGATTTGCGTGGACATCAGGGTCTCTCAGCTTCAGTCCTTTGGGGAATATAAAGTTGCCCCATGTTTGCTAGACGGCGGATGTGATCCTCCACTTATGGAGAGCTTTTTTTGGAGCCAGACTGTGGGAATTCGAGGAACATTTGAGGGACATCAGGCCTTGATGCTGCATGAGGAAACCCGCCTTGCAACTGATGATGATCCAATTATAGCCATACAGACTTTACATTCATTCATTCATTCATTATCTCCCGCTTTATCCTCTATTAGGGTCGCGGTGGGGTTCCCCATGCCCATCCAGGGGAGAACGTTTCGGGCGCTGGGCAGATAGACCCAGGACAGGGCGCCAATCCATCGCTGGGCACACACTCACTCACACACACTCTATATGGGGAAATTTTTGGAGAATTCAATTGACTATGTTTCTATGTTTTTGGACTGTGGGAGGAAACCGGAGAACCCGGAGGAAACCCACGCGGACACGGGGAGAACGTGGAAACTCCACCCAGATGGGGATTCGAACCGGGAATCTCTAGCGCTGAGAGGCCACCGTGCCGCCCCACAGACTATACAAATCATTCAGGTTAGGCATTTCAGCACCGCAAGTCATGCATTGCATGTTAAACAGTTTGGGGAAGGCCTATTATTATGTGTTCCGTCATGAATGTGCTCAAAGCAAGATTTATGATCCCAGGTCTGGAAGATCTTAAGAGGCTTGTACAGAGCAGCGACACTTAACCCCATCCTGCTGCATCCCTTTACCAATCAGGGTCACACTGCACCAACTCTCCACAGGATCAATCAACCCAGGACAGGGTGCCAATCCATCACTGACTCACTTATCCACACATACTGTTTAGATGGGGCAATTTAGTGCAATCAATCAATCAATCAATCAACTTGAATCCATGTTTTTGGACTGTTGGAGGAAATCGGAGAACCCGAAGGAAACCCACACAGACACGGGGAGGACATGGAAACCCAGATCGGGATACGAACCTGGATCAGCAGCACCAAGAGGTGGACGTGCTGACCATTATGCCACCGTAGAACCACTAAAGATCCATTCATTCATTATCTTCCGCTTTATCCTCTATTAGGGTCGTGGTGGGGTTCCCCATGCCCATCCAGGGGAGAACGTCTCGGGCGCTGGGCAGATACACCGAGGACAGGGGGGCAATCACTTGAATGTTTATTGTTAATTACTTGAATTTTCTTTGTTCATTACTTGAATGTTCATTGTTCATTACTTGAATGTTTGTTGTTTATTACTTGAATGTTCATTATTCATTACTTGAATGTTTATTGTTAATTACTTGAATGTTCGTTGTTTATTACTTGAATGTTCATTGTTCATTACTTGAATGTTCGTTGTTCATTACTTGAATGTTTGTTGTTCATTACTTGAATGTTCATTACTTGAATGTTTGTTGTTCATTACTTGAATGTTCATTGTTCATTACTTGAATGTTTGTTGATCAATACTTGAATGTTCATTGTTCATTACTTGAATGTTCATTGTTCATTACTAGAATGTTCATTGTTCATTACTTGAATGTTCGTTGTTAATTACTTGAATGTTCATTACTCATTACTTGAATGTTAATTGTTCATTACTTGAATGTTAATTGTTCATTACTTGAATGTTTGTTGATCAATACTTGAATGTTCATTGTTCATTACTTGAATGTTTGTTGATCAATACTTGAATGTTTGTTGTTCATTACTTGAATGTTTGTTGTTCATTACTTGAATGTTCATTATTCATTACTTGAATGTTTATTGTTAATTACTTGAATGTTCATTGTTCATTACTTGAATGTTCATTGTTCATTACTTGAATGTTCATTACTTGAATGTTTGTTGTTCATTACTTGAATGTTCATTGTTCATTACTTGAATGTTCATTACTTGAATGTTTGTTGTTCATTACTTGAATGTTTGTTGATCAATACTTGAATGTTTGTTGTTCATTACTTGAATGTTTATTGTTGACTGTACTGTGTATCGTCCTGTATTGATTGTGATCCTTGTGTTTGCACGTGTGTACTTTATGTTGGTTGTGTAGTAGCTGTTATGTGTAGCACCTTGTTCCTGGGGAACGCCGTCTCATTCCACATATACTGTACTGTATTTTATATTGTGGAATGACAAATAAAATACTTGAGTACTTGAGTACTTGCTGGATTACGTCCGTCCTCGCAGTGAGCGAGCAGCTCCCGTTTTTCCAAAGAACCCTCAGAATCTGCGCCAAACCCGGCATTTCCGCTCGATGTTTAGGTTCCGTTTGATTCATGCAGGTCGAGTAAGTAACTCATGTTAACGTCACCGAGTCCATCACTCCCCGGAACCCCCGTGGGAGCTGAGCGTGACTGGGAGTTCTGAAGTGTGAGGTCATGTGAGGTCGGAGTGAACATGCAGTGTTTATGATGTACAGCTGCTTTTCCAGACGCGCGTTCACTCTCCGCCCGACGCTCTCCGAAGGGTCCTTCTGCGTCCTTTTGATTTGGGGCCTGGGATCCGTCGAAACTACAAGACGCAGACGGCGTCGCCATTCTGCAGCTTCAGCATCCATCACGCCAGGCCTGACGGAGAGATGAAAGCATCTGCAGACAGACAGCCGTCTGATTTAAATATCTGAAAGAGCTAATGGGATTTGTGTGCAGCTTTGTGTGAGGAGTCGGTGCAGGAGGGGGAAGTGAGAGGCTTCTGCCAGAAGGTGGCAGACTTGCTGAGAGGTTTGGATCTTAAATGCGGGACGATTTTGTAAAATACTGTTTATTTCACTGTAGGCTTCATCAAATAGGACAGGTAACTGTAAAACACAAATCATACCTCACACACACACACACACACACACACACACACACACGGCTCCCGATCTCCAGAACAGACCGGTATCAATCTTGATCTCCTCTTGGCTCCGGAGCACATAAGGACTTCCTGCTCCTCAGGCTGTACCGCGGCTGTGAGGAAGCAATTAGAATGCTCAGCAAAGCTTTGTCTTTTAGGCGCCTACAGTGCAAAACCAACAGTTTACGCGATAACATCTCACAGACAACTGATGAACATCGCTGATCCGTGCTGCAACTTTCAACACGCCTGCCGCCGGGGATGGATTCCCAAAATGCCTGAGAATCGGGCCGGAATCCGTAGACTGTGGCGGCGGAGTCGAGTCGAAGATAACGCTTGGGTATTAATATCTTTGTTAATATATTAATATATATTTGTTTAATATCTGTACATGGCTGTCCTACACTGTTGTTGCTGCCTGGCCGCTCAAGGAGGACGAGTCCCCCACTGAGTCTTGGTCCTCCCAAGGTTTCTTCCTTAAATAACAACTAAAAAGGGAGTTTTTTCTTGCCACTGTCGCTTCGGCTCGCTCTTTGGGGGTTTAAAGGCTTTTCATTCTGTAAAGCTGCTTTGTGACGATGTACTGCATTTACATTTACATTTAGTCATTCAGCAGACGCTTTTATCCAAAGCGACTTACAAATGAGAACACCACAAGTCAGAAGCCATGGAGAAAACCAACTACACTGTAAATACATCAAACCTGATTGTTATTCGAAGCTGCGCCCCCCCCCCCCCCTTTTTTTTTTTTTTTACAACAACAGGTATTTGTTAAATACATGCGTCTTAAGTAGTGTCTTAAAACTGTTTAGAGATTCTGCTTTACGGACAGAGTTGGGAAGATCGTTCCACCATGTTGCAGTGGTGAACGCCACAGAATGAGAATTAGCTCCTCGGTGAGGTGGAACCACCAGGCGGCGATCATCACTGGAGCAAAGTGAACGAGTCGGAGTGTATTTTGAAAAGATAGAGTGAAGGTAAGAGGGGGAAGATCCAGAAATGGTTCTGTATGCCAGAGTCAGCGACTTGTACTGAATGCGAGCAGCTACAGGAAGCCAATGGAGGGAAGTGAGTGATGGAGTGACATGAGTTCGCTTGGGGGTTAAACACGAGTCGGGCTGCAGAGTTTTGAATCAGTTGAAGAGGTCTGATGGTGGAAGTTGGGATACCGGCAAGTAGCGCATTACAATAATCAAGCCGGGATAAGACGCGGGCTTGAACAAGCAGTTGGGTAGCATGTTCAGTCAGAAAGGGTCTGATCTTCCTGATGTTATAAATAAGGAATCTACAGGAACGGGCGGATTTGATCACATGATCAGAGAGTTTAAGGTGGGACTGTTGTAAAAAGCACTATATAAATAAATAACTTGAACTTGGTATTAAACCGAAGATAAACGAACATGTCACTACATTCTGATGGTTGTTTGTTTTAGTTTTTTTTAGCCGTCACATGGCCGAATTGAATTCATTACGCATTCAACTTATAGGAAACAGTTTGGGGAAGGTCCTATTATGCTCCCCGACTGGTCCTCACATCCAGCATCAGTGTCCGAGTTCCCAGATGTCCCTCTGGATGCACCGTCACACTCCAAAATCTTGTGGAAAGACTTTCAAACCGTCTTGACGCTGGTCAAAAGGTCCAGTACTGATTACAGATCCTTTTTACAGCCCACAGAGGTCACGGCTGAGGACGTCAGGGCTTTGTGTGGGCCAGTCAGGGGTAACTTTGGGCAAGCTGAGGGTCAGTGTGGGCAAGTCAAATGTTTGTTTGGGCCAGTTAGTGGTCCATGTGGATGATCAGAGTTGGGCCTGTAAGAGGTCCGTATGGGCCAGTTAGTGATGTGTGTGTATGGTCAGGGGCCAGTTTGGGCCAGTCAGGGGTCCGTGTGGGTCAGTTAGGGGTCTGTGTGGGTCAGTTAGGGATTTGTGTGGATGGTCAGGGGTCTGTGTGGCTGGTCAGGGGTCTGTGTGGATGGTCAGGGGTCTGGTTGGTGTGGATGGTCAGGGGTCTGTGTGGATGGTCAGCGGACTGTGTGGATGGTCAGCGGACTGTGTGGACTTTCAGGAGTTGGTGTGGATGGTCAGGGGTTGATGTGGATGGTCAGGGGTCTGGTCTGTGTGGATGGTCAGCGGACTGTGTGGATGTTCAGGGGTCTGTGTGGATGGTCAGGGGTCGGTGTGGATGGTCAGGGGTCTGGTCTGTTTGGATGGTTAGCGGACTGTGTGGATGGTCAGGGGTCTGTGTGGACTTTCAGGAGTTGGTGTGGATGGTCAGGGGTCAATGTGGATGGTCAGGGGTCTGGTTGGTGTGGATGGTCAGGGGACTGTGTGGCTGGTCAGGGGTCTGGTCTGTGTGGATGGTCAGCAGACTGTGTGGATGTTCAGGGGTCTGTGTGGATGGTCAGGGGTCTGGTATGTTTGGATGGTTAGCGGACTGTGTGGATGGTCAGGGGTCTGGTCTGTGTGGATGGTCAGTGGTCTGTGTGGATGGTCTGGGGTCGATGTGGATGGTCAGGGGTCTGGTCTGTGTGGATGGTCAGGGGTCTGGTTGGTGTGGATGGTCAGGGGTCTGTGTGGATGGTCAGCGGACTGTGTGTATGGTCAGCGGACTGTGTGTATGGTCAGGGGTCTGTGTGGATGGTCAGGGGTCTGGTCTGTGTGGATGGTCAGTGGTCTGTGTGGACTTTCAGGAGTTGGTGTGGATGGTCAGGGGTCGATGTGGATGGTCAGGGGTCTGGTTGGTGTGGATGGTCAGGGGTCTGTGTGGATGGTCAGGGGTCTGTGTGGACTTTCAGGAGTTGGTGTGGATGGTCAGGGGTCGATGTGGATGGTCAGGGGTCTGGTTGGTGTGGATGGTCAGGGGACTGTGTGTATGGTCAGGGGTCTGTGTGGATGGTCAGGGGTCTGTGTGGACTTTCAGGAGTTGGTGTGGATGGTCAGGGGTCAGTGAGGATGGTCAGGAATCGGTGTGGATGGTCAGGGGTCTGGTTGGTGTGGATGGTCAGCAGACTGTGTGGGCCAGTTAGGAGCAAAATGCAGTAATCTACAGTTGCACTTAAATACCATTCAGCACTGCTACCTGATTGTCCTCCACCACCAGACTGTAGACGATCGCAGAGTTCCGCACACGGGGACCTGAAGAACGTCGCTGGCGTCTCTTAGGAACTTCCAAGGAGCCTGAAGCTACTGACTCGCTCACACAGTTCCTGTCTTATTAGAATAAAAAACATTCCTCTTATAATAATGACCCCCCCGCACCCCCCCCCCATGTCCTTTAAACTGAGGTCACGGTTCTTACTTTGGTGCAGAGCTGAACATGACGGCAGAGTGGTTTCTATGGCACCAGAGGGATGCAGAATGACCAGACTGCCTTCGTCCTCCCGATGCCACTTCTCACTCAACGGTTTCGGTCTGGGCGCCGTCCAGTTGTTTAAAGAACCCGAGAGACGTTCTGCAAACACGAACCGGCTCCGGATCGGTTACAAGCCACATTCATCACCGGCGGACAGGAGGAGCGACGGCGGCGGGCGGAACAGAACCTGCTTTCTTCAGGGTGTGTTGAAGATTAGTATGGGTCTCCTTCAGCTCCCGTAAAATCTCCAGGCTCTCCCGATGGACGCTGCGGAACCGCAGAGCGAAGAACAGCAGCACGACGCAGCCCATCACCACCATGGCTCTTCGGAGAAGGCCAACCAAGAAGGAGATGCGCTCCTGTAGGACAGCAGTGAGGAACCAAGACCTCGCAAATATTAACACCACTCAACATCCATTAGAACCCGATGAGTCAGCATTCCTTCTTCACATCACGTGGGCTCACGTTAATGCTATAGCAACCAGAAAACAATCAAATGTACGTATTGTGTGACCAACATTCAAGGAAGGTGCATCCCGAAATGTCTGAGGACCAAACTGGGAGGAGAAGCGCCAGGGTCTTTAATGGCCTTCAGCAATACTGCCGTCTATTGGCAAAGTGAGGGAACTGCAGTTAATGATAAACTGAACATCGTTTTCAAATCACGATCAGATTTTGGAGTTACATATAGTAATAGTGTTTTAATCTTAATCCCTTAATCTGAAAACCATTCAGCAGCTCCGTTACGATGCAACTCTCTGAGGCCAGAGGCTCGATCCAGGTTCGAATCCCAATCTGGGTGGAGTTTTTCATGTTCTCCACATGTTCCGAGCACAGGGTCAGCGCCTCGATTCAGAGCAATGAAGATTAAGGGCCTACGTTTTATAACACAACAACACTAAACAACGCACTACCACATCACTGTCTTTAATTTTATTGTATATATTGATATGATTTGTTTTTATATGAGAAAATTAAATAAGGGCGGCACGGTGGCTTAGTGGTTTAGCATGTTCTCCTCTCAGCACTAGGGATTCCCGGTTCGAATCCCCAATCTGGGTGGAGTTTCCATGTCCTACCCGTGTCCGCGTGGGTTTCCTCCGGGTTCTCCGGTTTCCTCCCACAGTCCAAAAACATGGATCAAGTCAATTGAGTTCTCCAAATTGCCCCATATAGAGTGTGTCTGTGTGAGTGAGTGTGTGCCCAGCGATGGATTGGCGCCCTGTCCTGGGTGCATCTGCCCAGCACCCGAGACGTTCTCCTCTGGATGGGCATGGGGAACCCCCCCCCTGCGACCCTAATAGAGGATAAAGCGGAAGATAATGGATGAATGAAAAATTAAATAAACTAATAGATTTATGGCGGCACGGTGGATTAGTGGTCAGCACGTTCGCCTCTCAGCGCTAGGGATTCCCGGTTCGAATCCCCATCTGGGTGGAGTTTCCATGTCCTCCCCGTGTCCGCGTGGGTTTCCTCCGGGTTCTCCGGTTTCCTCCCACAGTCCAAAAACAAGGATCAAGTCAATTGAGTTCTCCAAATTGCCCCATACAGAGTGTGTGGTTTAGTGAGTGTGTGCCCAGCGATAGATTGGCACCCTGTCCTGGGTGCATCTGCCCAGCGCCCGAGACGTTCTCCTCTGGATGGGCATGGGGAACCCCCCCGCGCTTATCCAAGATAATGAATGAATGAAAAATTAAATAAACTAATAGATTTATTTGGTTTAATGACTGCAATCTCAAAACCAAGTAGCCCAATTAACCCCAAAACGATATGAATTTGAAATAAACACAAACTAATGATGACCCACCATCTGTTGATATCCTGGATAATCGGATTCCAGCACCATCTTGCAGATCAAATGCTCCAGGTAGACATTCAGAGCCACGAGACCGAACAGACATAATCTTCAAGACAAACGGCAAAATGTTCACAATCAGAACGGACCTTCGAATTTCCCCCTCAGTGCAGGAGCTGGCGTGACCTTCTCCACTCCAGCTATTACTTTTCCGCTGGTTATTAAGCCTTCAATGAGTCGAATCACAGACTCGTACAGTAGCAGCCCTCTGAATACAAATGGCTTGCATGCCCGGGGTCAGCGTCACCTTGCCGAGTTGTTCACAGAGACTCTGTACGGCATCGGCTCGCTTATTAATCGTGCGAGCAAAATGTGTAACCCTTCATACAAATAAATAATTAAATAAATAAATCAAACAAGTGCATGTAGGGGGGCATTGTGTTACGAACTATGAATTATGCTTCCTAATTGCCATGGTAACCTGTGTATTCAGTAGGGGTGAGCTGCAATATTCGCTGATTCGACGATTCGATGAACCGTAGTCGACTATGAACCTCATAGTCGAATGTACCATTTTGACCACATGGGGGCGCCCATGGCTGCTGCTAAGCATTAGTTTTTTACATGAAATGTCTTTGTTTTCGTTATATATATAGCCTTTTGTCAAATAAAATTTTATTTTCTGTTAATATTTTTTTTGAAAAAAGTCCAGAACGGGGATCCCATTTACAGTGCTCTAGAAAAACAAGTAAAATGTAAAAAAATATATATATATTTTAAAAGCCACGCTTATAGCGCCATCTTGTGGTGAAATTTTAACTGATTCGACTATCAGTCGACTATAGGGAAAATGTGACGAATCAGATTCGACTACGAAAATCCTTAGTTGAAGACACCCCTAGTATTCAGCATCCATTGATCTAAGCCGGTTGCCCACCTGGCTCCAGAGGTACGGCGGATGGAGGTGAGAAAGAAGGAGGCGCAGAAAGCCAGTGCGTTATAAAACAGCGAGCAGAGGGTATGGGACTCGGACATGATGAAGCTCTGGAGAAAGGCCACGCGGTTGAAGATCTCAGTGAAAGCCACCTGCTGTTCCTGCACGGAATGGCGCATCTCAGAGAACACGTCCTTCAGACCTGCAGAATTACACGGGGAACGTGAATATCGACTTGGCTTCTCATTTAACACGACGGCAAACAGCAGCCCGAGAAAACACTTTGCTTTTCCCTTACAGCTTCCGATTTTCAGAGCGCTGGGCAGCCGCTTGGAGGAGCCCATGGCTGCTGATGGTCAGGGGGAGGTTTCGGGGATATATAAACACTCAGTCGTCCTTGAACTTGAACTATTTTGGTTTACCCTTTGTGGAGTGCTGCAGTGTATCCTTGAGGTCCTCTCCATTGCGCAGTATGGTCTCCTGGGACTTTAAAGCTGCACTCTGAGCCTCTTTGAGATCCTCAGCCATCTTCTGGGTGGATGCCAGCTGTTCGGCCACGCCGGCAGAACTCTCGGTCAGCCTGAGAGGATGGACGCAGGACACCACACAGGCGTTTAAATGCATTTACTGTACACTGGTACGTGTTAAGTTCACCATGCTTCAGGAAACAAAACCAGAGTGATGGTGAAACCCTCAGGCGGTTGTTCAGGCACCTGTGGATGGTGTTTTCCGCCCGGTGCTGCCATCGCTCACTCTGCAGGTAGTGGCAAATGCTGTGGGAGTGGGTAAAGAACTCGGTGTAGGTGTTAAACGCGACAGGGTCCATGTCACGGGTACAGGTTTGGACATCGCTGCCGTCTGGGCACTCTGGAAAGCGTCGGCCGGACCTGGAACGCACAGGACAGGAATTATTACACAGATTAATAAACTTATTTCTAATTAAGGCAATACCTGCAGGGTGTTAAGGTTTGCATATTAATCAGGCTGCAATTCTGACATCACAACATCATCTACCAAGATTTTAAACATACAAAACACAATATGTTTAATATGTCTTGTGAGTTTTAATGATGTACTGCTTTATTTGTTTTTGTAAAGCGTCTTTGAGGTCCCTAAAATGCGCTATGTAAATAAAATGTATTATTATTATTATTATTATAAGCCATCTCATGTAAATTTTAAAAAGTTTGTAGTTCAAATGCATATTTCAAAAGTTTTTTTGGAAGCGGAAATTATGTGGAAATCATATGACCGTTTGGACTGCACAGCTTGTTGCCTAGTCAAAAAATGCAAGAAAAAACAAAACATAAAAACAACAAAGATTAAAATCGTGGGCGGCACCGTGCCTAAGTGATTTAGCATGTTCTCCTCTCAGCGCTAGGGATTCCCGGTTCAAATCCCAATCTGGGTGGAGTTTCCATGTTCTCCCCGTGTCTGCGTGGGTTTCCTCCCACAGTCCAAAAACATGGATCAAGTCAACTGAGTTCTCCAAATTGCCCCATATAGAGTGTGTGTGTGTGTATGTGTGTGAGTGAGTGTGTGCCCAGCGTTGGATTGGCGCCCTGTCCTGGGTGTATCTGCCCAGCGCCCGAGACGTTCTCCCCTGGATGGGCATGGAGAAACCCGCCCCCGTGACCCTAATAGAGGATAAAGCAGAAGATAATGGATGGATGAATCCCAATCTGGGTGGAGTTTCTATGTTCTCTCTGTGTGGGTTTCCTCCAGGTTCTCCGGTTTCCTCCCACAGTCCAAAAACATGGATCAAGGTCAAATGAATTCTTCAAATTGCCCCATATAGAGTGTGTCTGTGTGAGTGAGTGTGTGCAAAGCGATAGATTGGCGCCCTGTCCTGGGTGTATGTGCCCAGCGCCCGAAACGTTCGGGCACCCACCCACCCTGCGACACTAGTAGAGGATAAAGAGGAACATAATGGATGGAAGATCAAAGTGGAAATGAAATATAAAATTGAAATGAAATCTTATCAACAACCCCCCCCCCCCCCCGCACCCGAAATGTTCTCCCCTGGATGGGCACCCCCACCCACCCAGCGACACTAGTAGAGGATAAAGCGGAAGATAACGGATGGATGAATCCCAATCTGGGTGGAGTGTCCATGTTCTCTCCGTGTGGGTTTCCTCCGGGTTCTCCGGTTTCCTCCCACAGTAGAAAAAAATGGATCAAGATCAATTGAGTTCTCCAAATTGCGCCATATAGAGTGTGTGTGTGTGTGTGTGAGACACACTCTATATGCCCCATATACACACTCTAATTGCCCCATATAGAGTGTGTCCCCCGCGCGCCTCGCGCTTTGGTAAGCAAACCACCCCGGTCTCTCCCCATGTATTGCAAAAGGCAACTATTAAATGAAAACAACAATGGCAGTGCAGTTTGGGGAGGGAGGGGGGCTGCAGGATCAGGCCTGACCTTCTCAGGTGACAGTGTGTGAACGCCAGCGCCATCGCGCTCTGAGTCTCTTCGGAGAAATCCCGGCAGCTCGCGGGCACCCCCTCCAGCGCGCGGGCCCAGCACGCGCCGTAGCCGACCTGCCCCGCGAACGCGCTCAGCCGCTGCAGCTGGACCCGACCCCGGTCCCGCAGAACCGCGTCTGCACACGTCCTGCCGAGCAGGCAGCCCAAAAACAGCAGCACGACGCGCATCTCCGGCTCCGGGTGCAAAAAAATAAAATAAAATAAATAATAATAATAATAATAATAAAGATCAAAGAGCACGCGCGCGGCCAGAGAACCGGCACGTGGCTCAGGCGGCCATGTAAACAACGTCAAGTTTAGCACGAAAAAAATAATAAAGTTGTTTATTTCCTTTAAAACAACATTAATCTGAAATAAAACGCTGAAAAGCCTTTGTTGACGTCGTTACCACGACGCAGTGGCGATGGCGTAGCCGCCGTCGTTCCTTTGTGTCCGGAGCCCGAAGTTTACCCGCCCCCATCAGGGTTCCACCATCAGGGTTCTACCATCAGGGTTCTACCATCAGGGTTCGAGCATCAGATCGTTATTAACTTACTGATAAAATATGATATGAGAATTGAGCAAGCACATTGTTATAATCAGCTCTTACGTGTTCCATCGTGATTTAATCCTGGGGCTGACCGATTGGGCCATTAAATTGAAGCAATTCATTAATATGTCAATTAAAAAACCCCAATATTATTAATGGGAAATTTTAATAGGGGTTTTAATATATTACGTACATAAAAATAGCAGAGAAAGAAAAAAAAACATAACCCACGATGATAATAAAATTTAATTATGAGTTAACGTGACCCATAGGTCTTTAAATATCCTCTTTGTAAAGTATATGCGCTGAAAGAAAGCGTCCCTAAAGCACTTATAAATAATGTTGAAAAAAATAAAAGGAGGGTATTGCAAACCAACCTGCAGAGTTAAGAGAAACAGATATATAAACATCCATTTATATGGTGGTTGGAGCCGCTTAACTGGACAGTGAGTGTAGAAACAAGGTGGTCAATGTAATCACAGCTGATGATGGTATTATATATTTAAAGTGTTTTTTCTTACCACTTGTGCAGTATATGGGATTAAATGCAGGCTTTCAGATCCTTTATTGTCGTACTTCATTATGATCCAGACATATTTATTAAATACTAGACAATGGGAGCTTAATACAGTCACAGTCATAAGTGTTTAAGCTTCAAAATAAAAACATAAAAATGCTAATATACACTGTAATGTACAATTTAGGTCACAATTTAAGATGTGCACTGGAGCGAGCAGGAAGCAATAACATGGCGAACATGTCTGTGTATAGAAAAGCGTTAAAAATTAGAGTGTATCAGCCCCGAGGGATGTATTAAGGTCATTATGGTAAAAGGAAGAAATGGATTACGCTTTAAATAAGTAGACTGTTCCTAAATTAGCTTCAGGGAATACTAACAATAAAACTCTGAGGTAATTGATTGTTTTATGGGACTCGTGAGAACATACACAGTGATTCTGCTCACCATTGTTTTGCAATTTCGGTGATTTTCAAATATTCTCACTCTTTATCTTCAGCCTAATCATTTGCCGGTAAACCCTACGCCACCAGGCTGGCCAACTTTTTTATTACTGTCTTTATTAAATATATATACTAATTTTGGGGTTAAAAAAACAATTGGGCTACAATTTGTTGTGAAGCTGCAGCTAAAGGTCTAAGACGCACGAGTAACTAAGAGACCATATTACATCATTTACGTCTGACTGCAGCGGCTGCATGGTTCAGATAGAATCGATTCCCAGATAATTACCTTTGTTTTCAAATCTTGAAGGACCTTTAGAGCGTTTAAAAGATTTCAAATTGTTTACCTCGAACCTTATGATTCCAGGAGCAGGTTTACTCTAACAAATTTAAAGACATGCTTGTACCTGTCGGGGTCGGATGCTTGACATTGGGGTGGTACGCGCTATGTTTGGCACAGTCGTGGACGTCTTTCATTGCTTTTGCTTCACAGGAAACGGGTCCTAGATTTAATTTCAGGGATTATTATGGCATTAGTCCTTCCTGGCTGAGGTTTGTATGTTCTTTATGTGTTAGATTGGGTTTCTTTACAGCTTTACAGTTTGTCCCCACAGTCCAAAAACACTTACAGTAAGGTTTTAACTGTATATTAGATTGGATATGTGGATAACATTCACATGAAGCCGCTGAGGGCGGCTCGGTGGCTTAGTGGTTTAGCATGTTCTCCTCTCAGCACTAGGGATTCCCAGTTCCAATCCCCATCTGGGTGGAGTTTGCATGTTCTCCCCCTGTCCGCGTGGGTTTCCTCTGGGTTCTCCAGTTTCCTCCCACAGTCCAAAAACATGGATTGAGGTCAATCGAATTCTCCAAATTGCCCCATATAGAGTGTGAGTGAGTGTGTGCCCAGCGATAGATTGGCGCCCTGTCCTGGGTGTATCTGCCCAGCGCCTGAAACGTTCTCCCCTGGATGGGCATGGAGAACCGCCGCCATTCCCCCCCCTCCCACAGAGTATTAAAGTTCCCTCAAAGTTACAGTATGGAAGCTCGAACTTTAAGCGCGTGTCAGTGTTATTAATACGACCGAGGGTTAACTTTATTATCGAATTATATGTAACAATAAGGGCATCACGGTGGCTTGGTGATTTAGCATGTTCTCCTCTCAGCACTAGGGATTCCCGGTTTGAATCCCAATCTGGGTGGAGTTTGCATGTTCTCCCTGTGTCCACATGGGTTTCCTCCGGGTTCCTCCCACAGTCCAAAAACATGTATCAAGGTCAATCGAATTCTCCAAATTGCCCCATATAGAGTGTGAGAGAGTGTGTGCCCAGTGATAGATTGGCGCCCTGTCCTGGGTGTATCTGCCCAGCGCCCGAGAACACCCCCCCACCCCGGAGTATTAAAGTTCCCTGAAAGTTACATATGGAAGCTCGAACTTTAAGTGCATGTCAGTGTTATTAATACGACCGAGGGTTAACTTTATTATCGAATTATATGTAACAATAAGGGCGGCACGGTGGCTTGGTGATTTAGCATGTTCTCCTCTCAGAACTAGGGATTCCTGGTTGGAATCCCAATCTGGGTGGAGTTTCCATGTTCTCACCGCGTCCGCGTGGGTTTCCTCCGGGTTCTCCGGTTTCCTCCCACAGTCCAAAAACATGTATCAAGGTCAATCGAATTCTCCAAATTGCCCCATATAGAGTGTGAGAGTAATACTCCCCCCCTGGAGTATTAAAGTTCCCTCAAAGTTACATATGGAAGCTCGAACGTCATGTGCGTGTTAGTGTTATTAATACGACCGATGGGGAACTTTATTATCGAATTATATGTCACAATAAGTTCGTGTTGAGGATTTAGTTTAGCGTTTCGGGGGGGGGCTGGGGGGGCCCCTGAAACGTTAGGGAGGGGGGGGCCGCCACGTTAGGGAGCCGACGCGCTGCTCGGACCCTGACGGAAAGCAGAGACAAACAGCCTCGAACCCGCTGAACCGCTCCATCGCGGCGGCGCGGCCTACACCACATTCCTCTGCGATGATGATCGGCGGCGGCGGCGGCGGCGGCGGGCTGCTTCTTTCGGGGCGTGCTCTCGCGAGAGCGGGGCCCGGGGCCGAAGGGGGCCGGGGCCGGCGAGGTCCTCTCGCTCTCGCGAGATCCTGGCGGCGCGCGAGGCGCGACGGTGTTAGAGTAAAGAGGGAGGTGGGGAGCGAGAGAGAGAGAGAGAGAGAGAGAGCGCGCGCGCGAGGAGGAGGAGGTGGAGGAGGAGGTGGATGATGAGGGGGGGGGCTGCCCGCACAAAGATGTTGCGTGATTTTGGGGGGAATTTATTTATTTAAATAATATAAAAAAAAAAAAAAAAAAAAAAAAAAAAAAAATGGCCGCCGCAGAGAGCGGAGAGGAGAGACTGTAAGTGCGACTCGTCTAACGTTGCCGTCGGCGGAAGGTCGGGGCGCGGGCCGGCCGCGGGCCGTTCGGTCGCTGTGGCGTATTTTTGTTCCGGGCTCGGCGGGGCGGTGAGCGTCGCGACGCCGCGGCTCGTCCGTTAGCTCCCGCGTTAGCTTAGCGTAAGCGCCGAGAATAACGTCACTCGTATTTCCCCCCGTTGCCTTTTTTTTTTTCTTCCCAGATCATGGATGAACACTTTTAGCTCGCCTGCTAATGGCTAGGAGGAGGAGGAGGAGGAGGTGGAGGAGGAGGCGGTGTGTGTGTGTGTGTTTGTATCGTTTTCTGACGTTTGCTCTCGGCGGCTCCTTCGCACCGAGCTAAGCTAAAATAACACTTTAATGCCGCCCCGCACAAACACACTCTCGCCGGCGGAGCGTCTCCTACTTTCCCGCCGCCGCCGCCGCCTCTCTCCTGCATCCCAGATGATGCTCATGCCTCCGAAGTGTTCCTCCGTACACACAGGCGGGGCAACTTACCCAGACCAGCTGCGAACGAAATAACGTTTTAGGTTGTTGTTGTTTTTTATTTATTGTTGTTGTTGTTGTTGTTGTTGTTTTTTTTTTTTACCCGTGAAATTAAAAAAAACCCTAGTTTTGTAGGATTTTTTTTAGTGTTATCACTCAGACTAAGTAGTGGAAACTCTCAGCCGGCGACACCGTGGCTTTTCGAGTTGTTTCGGCCGCTCCGCATCCAAGTTTGCCCTCGCACTTCGGCACATGGCGAGCTGCTCCGTGTGAACCGCTTTAAAGCATTTATAATGCACAATCTAATGTGAGGCGCGCACGGTGGCTTAGCACGTTCTCCTCTCGGCACTAGGGATTCGCGGTTCGAATCCCCATCTGCGTGGAGTTTCCGTGTTGTCCACGTGGGTTTCCTCCGGGTTCTCCGCTTTCCTCCCACAAGTCCAAAAACATGGATCGAGTCAATTGGGTTCTCCAAATTGCCCCATGTAGAGTGTGTTTGCGTGAGTGAATGTGTGCCCAGTGATAGATTGGTGTCCTGTCCTGGGTGTATCTGCCCAGTGCCCGAAACTTTCTCGTGTTTGTGTGTGTGTGTGTGTTTGTATCGTTTTCTGACGTTTGCTCTCAGCGGCTCCTTCGCACCGAGCTAAGCTAAAATAACACTTTTATGCCGCCCCGCACAAACACACACACGCCGGCGGAGCGTCTCCTACTTTCCCGCCGCCGCCGCCTCTCTCCTGCATCCCAGATGATGCTCATGCCGCCGAAGTGTTCCTCCGTACACACAGGCGGGGCAACTTACCCAGACCAGCTGCGAACGAAATAACGTTTTAGGTTGTTGTTGTTTTTTTACCCGGGAAATAAAAAAAACCCTAGTTTTGTTGGATTGTTTTAGTGTTATCACTCAGACTAAGTAGTGGAAACTCAGCCGGCGACACCGTGGCTTTTCGAATTGTTTCGGCCGCTCCACATCCAAGTTTGCCCTCGCACTTCGGCACATGGCGAGCTGCTCCGTGTGAACCGCTTTAAAGCATTTATAATGCACAATCTAATGTGAGGCGCGCGCGCGGTGGCTTAGTACGTTCTCCTCTCGGCACTAGGGATTCGCGGTTCGAATCCCCATCTGCGTGGAGTTTCCGTATTGTCCACGTGGGTTTCCTCCGGGTTCTCCGCTTTCCTCCCACAAGTCCAAAAACATGGAGCAAGTCAATTGGGTTCTCCAAATTGCCCCATGTAGAGTGAGTGTGTGCCCAGCGATAGATTGGTGTCCTGTCCTGGGTGTATCTGCCCAGCGCCCGAGACGTTCTCGTGTGTGTGTGTTTGTATCGTTTTCTGACGTTTGCTCTCGGCGGCTCCTTCGCACCGAGCTAAGCTAAAATCACACTTTAATGCCACGCCGCACAAACACACACACGCCGGCGGAGCGTCTCCTACTTTCCCGCCGCCGCCTCTCTCCTGCATCCCAGATGATGCTCATGCCTCCGAAGTGTTCCTCCGTACACACAGGCGGGGCAACTTACCCAGACCAGCTGCGAACGAAATAACGTTTTAGGTTGTTGTTGTTTTGTTGTTGTTGTTGTTGTTGTTTTTTTACCCGGGAAATAAAAAAAAACCCCTAGTTTTGTTGGATTTTTTTTAGTGTTATCACTCAGAGTAAGTAGTGGAAACTCTCAGCCGGCGACACCGTGGCCTGTTTGCGTGCTTTTCGAATTGTTTCGGCCGCTCCCCATCCAAGTTTGCCCTCGCACGTCGGCGGGGAACATGCTGCCTTGACAGCTGCCTCTCACGGGTACGTTTACTTTCATGCCCCGCTGTGCCGGAGCACATGGCGAGCTGCTCCGTGTGAACCGCTTTAAAGCATTTATAATGCACAATATAATGTGAGGCGCGCGCGGTGGCTTAGTGGTTTAGCACGTTCTCCTCTCGGCACTAGGGATTCGCGGTTCGAATCCCCATCTGCGTGGAGTTTCCGGGTTCTCCCCGTGTCCGCGTGGGTTTCCTCCGGGTTCTCCGGCTTTCCTCCCACAGTCCAAAAACATGGATAGAGTCAATTGAATTCTCCAAATTGCCCCATATAGAGTGTGTATCTGTGAGTGAGTGTGTGTACAGTGATAGATTGGTGTCCTGTCTTGGGTGTATCTGCCCAGCGCCCGATACGTTCTCCGCTGGATGAGCATGTCCCCCCCCCCCCCCGCGACCCTAATAGAGGATAAAGCGGAAGATAATGGATGGATGAAAATAATGGGGATTAAAGTATGAGGAGTTGTAATGGCATCCCTTTTGTAAGATGCGATATAATAAGCCATGCTTTTTGGGAAGACTTCCTGTAAGATTGTACACTTTTTTTTTTTTTTTTTTTTTCCCCTTCTTTCTTTCAAAATTCTACCAGGGGTGGCACGGTGGCTTAGTGGTTTAGCATGTTCTCCTCTCAGCACTAGGGATTCCCGGTTCGAATCCCCATCTGCGTGGAGTTTCCGTGTTCTCCCCGTGTCCGCGTGGGTTTCCTCCGGGTTCTCCGTTTTCCTCCCACAGTCCAAATACATGGATCAAGTCATTTGAGTTCTCCAAATTGCCCCATATAGAGTGTGTCTGTGTGAGTGAGTGTGTGCCCAGCGATAGATTGGCGTCCTGTCCTGGGTGTATCTGCCCAGCGCCCGAGACATTCTCCCCTGGATGGGCATGGGGAACCCCACCGCGACCCTAATAGAGGATAAAGTGGAAGATAATGAATGAATGAAAAGATTCTACCAGACTTTTAGGATCAGACACTGATATTAGAGTTCGTTCCATAGGTGTGGTGTTTGGTGGGTTTAATATCGCGGCTCTGTGTGGGACGGCCAGGTTTTCCACATCAAATTTGCAAAATCGTGACCTTTTTTTATTTTATTTAATTTTTTTTTTTATTGTGCACGGGGTACAGAAAAGTGCCTTCCCCCAAAACTGTTCCTACAGAGTGAGGAGACAAGTTCTGGACTTTTCACACCTGTTGCAACCAACTTTAAAAACTTGAATGGAATTAATAAGAGGCACATTCATATTATTATATCTGTAAAGTGTGTTTTTGGTTTATCTAATGCCTGCATGTGAACTCGTGCAGATTTCATTAGAGTATCCTTTGATACTGATCCCAAATTGGCACTTTTTAATTAGAAGATCCATGTATTTGACTTTGCTCAGTTTAACGCTGAATGCTCTTCCTGAAACAACCCTCTTATTTTCCTGGGGTTGGGGACCGGCCCTATGAGAACGTTGATTCATACACCCTTAATAGCTAGGACAATTTTAACGTCTTCAATTTACCTACTTGCATGTCTTTAGATGTGGGAGGAAACTGGAGACCCCACTTGAATCAAACCAGGACCGTCTTTTTTGTAAAAACCATTTACAAACGGAACATGATTTGTTTAAAAAAACGCAAACCTCGGGCGGCACGGTGGCTTAGTGGTTTAGCATGTTCTCCTCTCAGCACTAGGGATTCCCGGTTCGAATCCCCATCTGGGTGGAGTTTCCACATTCTCCCCGTGTCCGTGTAGGTTTCCTCTGGGTTCTCCAGTTTCCTCCCACAGTCCAAAAACATGGATCAAGTCATTTGAGTTCTCCAAATTGCCCCATTTAGTGTGTGTGTCTGAGTGAGTGTGTGCCCAGCGATAGATTGGCGTCCTGTCCTGGGTGTATCTGCCCAGCGCCCGAAACGTTCTCTCTTGGATTGGCATGGGGAACCCCCCCCCCGCGACCTTAATATAGGATAAAGCGGAAGATAATGGATGAAACGCAAACCTCAATCTTTAAAAATTGAGAACAAAAATGTCAACAGACAAGCTTCAATTAAACCTAATACTGATTTAAACCAGTTCTCATCAGTCCGAATGGCAATTAGTTGTTTTGACTAAGCAAAAGTTCTACGTGAGCGGCGGCGTCTGGTTATGGTACCGCCTCCATAAACACCCAAGAGTAGTAAGATCTGGGTCTTATAAATTTGCGCATCATTTCCTTTCGTTGGTGGACGATGGGTGGAGGGGGTGACTTAGAGTCAGGACTTTTTGGAGTCACAACGTTACAGCCTGCCGTATTACACACTGTTCACCTTTTCAGAACCAAATTATACAAACACGCACATCATTCAGGTGTACAGATTTCCGACATTATCTTTTTATCTGCTCTTTATCTGCTCTTTTTATCTGCTCTTCTTTATGGTTGCATTACAGTATTTAATTGCGCTCTTTAAGAGAACAGTTTGGGGAAGGCCCTTTTCAATGTTCTTAAAGTCTCGCTTGCGTGAGTTTGGTATGGAGGATCTTGACTGGTTCACACATAGCCCTGACCTTAACACCATTACATTTACATTTGGTCATTTATCGGACGCTTTTATCCAAAGCGACTTACAAGGTGAACACAGGGTTCATCACAACATCCCTGGAGCAATGAGGGTTAAGGGTCTCGCTCAAGGACCCACACTGGTAACTTCAGTGGACCTGGGATTTGAACTGCCAACCTTCAGATTGACAGCCCAATGCCCTAACCACTGAGCTACCACACCCTCCCAACACCATTGTGCGCCATCCACATCACCCAACATCAGTGTCTGACCTCACACATTCTCTCCTGGATTGAGAGAAAATCCGGTTTGGGGTGGACGTCAAGAAAAAAACCCTCAATATGTCGGTGTTTTAAATTTGATTGTATGTACTTTTATATGAAATAATTTGGAAACTAAAGTGCCGTCACGTTGTCGAACTAATTGGCGCTCGCTTCCTGTTTAGCAACAACTGTGCGTCAGAGCCTGCACACTCACTCGTTTCGTAAAAGCAGTCGGATCCTCGTCGCTTGCTCTGGTGTGGTTAGAGGTGCCGATTTTTCTTTGTGTTGTGGTATCGTATCCTGCCCGGTTGCACGGCATTAAAGAGACCATCCCGTTCGATTACGCAGTCTCCACTTCGGGGAAAATGAAAGTTAAGAAAAGAGAAAGAAAGCTGGCACACGAAGTCAGACGCCTCTGAAAACTTTACCCGTCCTCTCATCGTTTCGATAGCAGCAGCCCTTTATCTCCTGCATCAGAGTCCCGTTCAGGCGGTTACCCTGCCCACACTCGAGATCAATTAAACACCGTCTTTTAGGATGACCTGAGATAAATGCTTGCGGGTTTTTATACCCCAAACATAACGATTAAGTCGTTAGGCTTCGTCATGGGTGCTCTGTGAGTCAGCAGGATCCTTAACTATGGCTGCACTATGTGGGCAAAGACACATTGACACGTGGTACCCCACTTTTATGGATGTATTGTCTTCCAGACTTTTGGGAAGACTTTCTACTACATTTTGCAGTGGGAATTTTTCCTCCAGGTTCAAAACAGTGTTTATGAGGTGGGGCACTGATCGTGGGTGCGAGAACCTGGCTTACAATCTACATTCCAGTTCATCCCAAAGGTTTTGAATGGGCCTGAGGTCAGGGCTCTGTGTGGGCGACTCCGGTTCCCCCACACCAAACTCACCCAGTCATGCCTATCAGAATCAGGTTTATTTGTCACATACGTAGATATACATTGTGCAGCCAGCAATGAAATTCTTTCCTGACTTCTCCACATTAAGTTTAAATTTAAGAAGATAAGAAAAATAGAATAAAGATAAAATAGAATAAAATTTAACTATGTATATACACTGAATTTTGAAAATAGGAGAACTGTACAATTATTGCACTAACAGATGAACTGAAATGGTCTTATAAGTTAAAAGTTAAATTGTGTTGTGCTTTTATGTGCAATTAATGCAGTGCAGGGTTAAAAGTTGTTTTAGTTAGATAGATAGATAGATAGATAGATAGAATACTTTATTCATCTCGAAGGAAATTTATTAAATTATTTAAATTATGAAGATGTTGTGGGTGGGATTATGTCCGTTTAGTCCTGGTTCAGGGTCCGAATCGCCGTTGGGAAGAAGCTCCTCCTCGTCCTCTCTGTGTTTGTTGCCGTCAGGACGGCGTTTTTTTCGTGTCCTGAAGGCAGAGTGAAGAGCTTGTTGTCAGGATGACTAAAGTCTTCCACAATCTTTTTGGCTTTTTTTTATAGACCTTGCTTTGTGCACCAAGGCAGAAAAAGGCCTTCCCCAAACTGTTTCCACAGTGTTGGAAGCATACAGTTGTTTCAGATGGATGTTTAGGTTCATTGTCCCCCTTCGTCCGGCTCCTGGTCCTGCTGCATACTCATTCCACATTCTACAGAGCAATATCAGAACCCCAGGCAGATGTGTCAATTACATTTAGCGTCTTATTTGTCTACACCACCACCAAATGTGACTAGTTAGAGGTGTCCCAATACTTGTATCACTTTAATGTTATGCTTTTTGCTTTACATGAAGTTCACGTTGTTGTGCATCAGCCGAAATGAGGTGAACTGGGTCGAGGTTTGCGTCAGTAATCAACATCCACCACCTGCATGTTTCTAAGCTTTTTAAGTAATAGTAAAACCCTGTACACACACACACACACACCTCTCTCTGAACAGTGGGAAACTGATAATGAGAGAAAGGAATTGACTTTTTGTGCATTGTTCAGTTGAAAGCGTGAATGACTTGGTGTTTGCAATTTGCCATTTTCTTTCTAATGCATTTATTAATGTAGCATGAGCACGCTGCAGATTTAAAGCCGTTTATGTGGACAAAAGAATTGTGGAGTGGAATGCAACACCAATATATACGTCTATAATTTTTCAGTAGTGCAAAATTATAGACAGATTTGAGTCTGGACAAGTAGTTTTTTTTTTTTTTTAGTTTATAAATTTTTTTTTAAAACATAAAAATAATGTGATGCTTTTCATAAAGAGGCATTAAATATCTGTCTAAAAGCGCGTGGTCTGTGGGGTAACTGCAGGCCTGTCCAGCCCTGAGGGTTCTGTTCAAACATTAAAATAAATAAGAGAAGTGCAAGGGGAACTGAACTGCCCCCGCTGTGGCCCCGTGAACGGCATTCTGACTTCACTAAACCCAGGGTGAGATAATAACGCTGGCGAGCGACGAAAAATGGGCAACGTTGCGTCATCATGCTGCCGCACGTTAAAGGTTGTAAGACGATGATATTAGATAATATTGGCTTCGTCATGTCTGTGCAATCCGAATCAATAGTAAGTTTCTGCGTGGAGTGGTACGTATCGAGAGGGACTCCTCAGAACCACGCGTTCTCACGGTGACGGCAGGACCGCATGCTAGATCATGAGATTGTAGAGATGTCGGGGGTGGGGGGGGACCTAGATAGATAGAACCTGAACCTAGATAGAACCTGAACATCAGAAAACTAACATTGTGTAGAAACAGATGGACTACAGAATGTAACTGTAGAACTACAAAGTCCATCTTTATGGTGGTTGGAGCTTGTCACATGGATGATTGGTGGATGTACTTGAAGTGTGGCCGTGCAGCAGTTTAATTGAGGACACTTTGAGGATTTGATAAAGTTAGGGGTGACCTGGGGTGACCAGACCAGTGACTGGGGGTCCCGCAATTTCATTAGTTTTCACGTGTCCCGCATACTGAGACGTTGTCCCGCATTGTTAATGAAAATCAGACGCCACATTTGAAGCGTGTTTTATAATCCGTTGGATGGCTGTGTTGTCTGTTATTGGGGGGAGAGGCGGGCTGTTTGAATGTCAACCAATCGGAAACGCGGACGCATGTTAAGGGTGCGCCCTTACAAACACACACACACATATATATATATATATATATATATATATATATATATATATATATATATGTGTGTGTGTGTGTGTGTGTGTATATATGTGTATATGTATGTGTGTATGTATATATATATATAATGTATGTATGTGTGTATGTGTATGTATGTATGTATATATATATATATATATATATATATATATATATATATATATATATATATATATGTGTGTGTGTGTATATATGTATATGTGTGTGTGTGTGTATATGTATATGTGTGTGTGTGTGTGTGTGTGTATATGTATATATGTATATATATGTGTGTGTGTGTATATATGTATATATATGTGTGTGTGTGTATATATATGTATATTTGTGTGTGTGTGTATATATGTATATATATATTTATGTGTGTGTGTGTGTATATATGTATATATATGTGTGTGTGTGTGTGTATATGTATATATATATTTATGTGTGTGTGTGTGTATATATGTATATATATATTTATGTGTGTGTATATATATATGTGTGTGTGTGTGTATATATATATATAATTTGTGTGTGTGTCCCACTCACTGTGTTGAATTGGAATCTGTTGAATTGGAATCTGGTCACTTAGGGACTTGGACAGGGGCGTCCCTACGCTTTGATCTTTGGCCTGCGTGTTGTTTCAAGGCTCGCGGATGGGTTTAGGTGCGAAATACTTGATCTTCAGTTAGAATCCAGAGGCGCAAAGGTAAAGTAAAGGCGTCTTGCTCTAGCAGAATGTTTACAAAGTAAAATAGGGCAGAGAGGCCAATTTTAAACTCCGATCTAATCCCAGTGTGGGTGAGCGTGGGAAGCGGGGAGGTTCACAGCGGGCTGCGCGTTTATTGGACCGGCGGGATTCTGGAGATGGAAATGAAGCATTGTGCGGACTCGTTGTGGCCTCGCCGCTCGCTGTGTGTATCGGCGGCTCGGCGTCCGACAGGCACAGCGTTCCAGATGCACTCCATCTTCAGCGCTAATGCTCTCAGACTGGCCAATCAGAGAATTAGGCAGGTCTGCTTATAAACTGGGGCTGAAACCTCAGCCGGAAGTGATGGATGATTTCAAATAACTGTCTCTGGGTGGGTGGAGGGGGGCAATAAATCGGGTGTTGATGGATGACTCATTTAAATCCACTAAACTCAGTCATCGTTCGATTTGGAATAATGCACTTTGACTAACACGCCCCCCCGAAGCCTTCAGCCTCGGGCGATGTCAGCATTATACGCTTAAGTTTACTCAATAACGTCTTAATAAACAAGAATAACATTTCAAAATTATTATTATTAGATCTTTTTTTTTTTTTTTTTTTTTTTTGCAGACTCTTTAATCTGCGGCACGGTGGCTTAGTGGTTTAGCATGTTCTCCTCTCAGCGCTGGTGATTCCCGGTTTGAATCCCCATCTGGGTGGAGTTTCCATGTTCTCCCCATGTCCGCGTGGGTTTCCTCCGGGTTCTCCGGTTTCCTCCCACAGTCCAAAAACATGGATCAAGTCAATTGAGTTCTCCAAATTGCCCCATATAGAGTGTGTGTGTGTGTGTGAGTGAGTGTGTGCCCAGCAATAAATTGGCACCCTGTCCTGGGTCTATCTGCCCAGCGCCCGAAACGTTCTCCCCTGGATTGGCATGGGGAACCCCCCCGCGACCCTATTCTTTGAGATCAGAAATTTCTGTTAGGATAGTGGGGCATTGCTCACAGTCGCCATTCCAGTTCATCCCAAAGGCATTGGATAAGGTTGAATCTGGGCTCATTCTTCTACATCAGAATTACTTAGCCATTTGTTTATAGACTTCGGTTTGGACATCGGAACCGAAAAAGGGCCTTCCCCAAACTGTTCACACAATTGAAAGCATACCGCGCTTGATTGTTTTTATACTGAAAGACCTGTGAATGTGTATTTCAACAGCATAGAATCACATTGTATCCATACATCCATTATCTTCCGCTTTATCCTCTATTAGGGTCGCGGGGGGGGGGGGGGGGGGGGGGGGGGGGACATCCAGGGGAGAACGTCTCGGGCGCTGGGCAGATACACCCAGGACAGGGCGCCAATCTATCGCTGGGCACAAACTCACACACAGACACACTCTGTATGGGGCAATTTGGAGAATTCAGTTGACTTGATCCGTGTTTTTGGACTGTGGGAGGAAACCGGAGAACCCGGAGTTCAGTTGTTTATGACTATTTAATCTGCTCCCAAACAGCATGATGCGTAATTACCCGACTGGATTAAACAGTGTGTTTGTATCTTTCTCTGTCCCGGCCGTGCAGTTGGATGTCCTCTCAATCGGCCGTACCGTTTGTCCGCCTCTGATTGTGATGATGCATATGTTTACTTTCCGAATCTGTGCTGTTTAATCCCAACGCCACGATGTCCACAGGCAGGACTTTCATTATCAGTCGGGGCGTCCGCTCACCCGATGCACCGTGTGCTTCAGCGTGTTTGTTTTGAAGGCATGGCTCATTAGGAAATGGCTACCGCTTTCATTTCGTGCTGCCACCTACTGAATAATGGTGTTTTCCCCTTTCAGCACTTCAGTGCTTTCGCGTTTACTCAGCACAGTGCAGATTACTAATATCTAACCACAGGCCTCATCTGATCTTTGCCCTTAAATGCTCACTTGTTAGAGGAAGTGTTTTACTTACTATCTACGAGGCGGCCCTCTGCATCGACTGTGTTTATAAAAATAGGGACAGCAGAAGCGGCAGCCTGGTTCCTCCTTTCGTGTCTTGCAGCTTCCTGTAGAACTCTGCACGTGGCATGGTGTTTAACTCTCTAGCATTATAGAAAGAAGGTCATATATATATACATCCATTATCTTCCTCTTTCTCCTATATTAGGGTTGCGGGGGGTTCCCCTTGCCCATCCAGCGGAGAACGTTTCGGGCTGGGCAGATACATCTAGGACAGGACGGCAATCTATCTCACACACACAGGCACACTCTATATGGGGCAATTTGGAGAACTCAATTGAATTGATCCATGTTTTTGGACTGTGGGAGGAAACCGGAGAACCCGGAGGAAACCCACGCCGACACGGGGAGAACATGGACCAGATGGGGGTTCGAACCGGGAATCCCTAGTGCTGAGAGGCGAACGTGTTAACCACTAAGCCACCGTGCCGCCTATATATATATATATATATATATATATATATATATATATATATATATATATATATATATATGTATATATATATATATATATATATATATATGTATATATGTGTGTGTGTATATTTATATATATATATATATATATATATATATATATATATATATATATATATATATATATACACAGTATATATATATATATATGTGTGTGTGTGTGTATATATGTGTGTGTATATATATATATATATATATATATATATATATATAAATAAATAATAAATAAATAAATTGCCATGCAGGGTGAATGAAGGTAATTTCTACAGCCTTTGCATGTCCTCCCCATTTCTGAGTGGCTTACCATCAAAAACTCAGTCCAAAAATCATGCTGACTGATCAACTTGAGACGATGAAATGCAGTTTTTTTTTTAGCTTTGTATCCGACCCATCGTGACAGGAAATGTGGCTCATGAGTCGTCAACACGTCATTATAAATAAATACTATATAAATATATAACCCTTCCGCTTGGTTGGTAAAAAGATGCGTCCTGTATTGCGTTGTGTAATGGGGAAGGAGTGCAGGAGCACTTGCCGGAGCGGGGAAAATTGGACGCAACTGGATTTTGATGTTCGATTGTCAGGTGACCGATCATCTCAAGTCTTTTTTTATCTACCGATGAGGAAAGGTGCAAGCTGCTTACACAAGCATCTGAGCGTGATGTGGCACACCTGCTGTGTCCCAATTTATTCCTCTTGTACTCTGTATCATCAGATTTTGAGCCCAGGGTTCAGGATGATGGGGCAAATGCTTTTGGGAGGGGGGAGGGGGGGTCCTTCATTGTTTTTGGGATTGAATTTCTTAATAATCAGGCTGTAGATGGGAGCGTTGACATTTCGCTGGGGGTGTAATTAGTGGGATGTTCGGCTCTTCGCGTGCGATATTAAATCCAGATTGAGTGATGGATACACGATCTAATGCATTATACATTTAATCTTTAAGAGCCTCATTACTGATCTCAATTCGGGGGTCAAAGATCCATTCAGGAGCTGGTTCCTTTAATAAAGTGGAGCCTACTCACACTGGCCACTTTATTAGTTACACCTCTCTGTTTGTAGACTTGCAGTCTGTTACTCTACATACTTTAGTCCATTGTCTGATGATCATGCCCCCCCCCCCCCCCCCCCCCCACAGAGCATGTACTATTTAGGTGGTGGATCATTCTTAGCACTGATAATGATGACTAAATACAGATTGAGAACCACAAACTGTGCCGCAACTGATGACCCACTGTCTCTGATTTTACATCTGAAAGGTGGAGCATGTAATGCAGTGAGTGGACACAGGGTTTAATAACTGGTCATAACGGATAACCCTCTGTACATCTCTGAAACCTTTTTCCCCGTTTATGCAGAAGAACATTTAAAAGGTAGGCACTGATGTTGGGCAACAGGGCCAAGCTCACAGTCTGCATTCTAATTCGCCTCAAAGGATGGGGTTGCAGTTAAAGCTCTGTGTCATGTTCTTCCAGCCTTGGCTCTTGCAGCTTTGCCTTAATGGATTTTGCTTCGAGCAAAGCCATTAAACAGAAAAAGGGCCTTCCCAAAACTGTTTTCCCCACAAAGTAGGAGCTTGCCATTGTTCGAAGTGCATGGTGGGTTGACGTGGAAATAGGAAAACGCCCGCAACGTGTTTCCGGGGAGTTTCTAATGGATTGGTAGATTGCAAATGTGACTTGTTTCCAATAAAGTAAACAAAACGCTATGGATTTTTTAGAAAGCGAGGCCATTTCTGAGAAACTGCAGACTGATCTGCGGTCCCCTCATTAAGCAGTGCTGCTTTTTGTGTTTGTGGCGCAAAGTGCGAACGGTGCATCCATCCCTCAGTTGCCAACGAGCGGCAGTCTTCAGGGACATTCCACCCGCACCTCATCTGAAAGTGCAGTCCACCCGCCCTCACGCTGCAGCTGGGGAATCTTCACACCTCAGTGGAATAGAGTGGAAACATGTCTGTTGGTGATTTCCCTACTTAGCATAGTCTTGTTGCAACAGAACGCACTGCGATCGTGTCTTCCTTCTTTTTTTTTTTTTTTGTTGTTGTTTCTGAGGGTTTTACTCAGTTTGTACTCGCACGCCTTCGTCTCGCGTGTGAAATCCCGGTTTGCAGTCGCGGTGTCTGCGCCATACGTTCGAACACATGCCGACCCGTCGGTGTAAATCACGTGGCCTCAAAACGTCACGCCTAAGCGTCCCTGTTTCTGTTGTGCCGTCTACAGAGGCGACGGTAAGGGGGAGGACCAGGAGGGTCCCAAAGAGGCAGCGCAGACGCAAAAGGCGAGCAAAAGCGAAAAGGAGCAGGATGCGCAGCGGCTCGAGTCCCCCGCTCCGAGGGGAGACGACGGACAGAGAGGCGAGGCGGGCCAGTCCGAGCCGTCGGCGCCCGAGCCCTCGGCGGCCCTCGACGCTCCGGAAGCTTCTTCCTCGGCCAAGCAGCGGCGCTCCGTTATCCGGGACCGCGGGCCGCTCTACGACGATCCCACGCTGCCTCAGGGCTGGACGCGCAAGCTGAAACAGCGCAAGTCCGGCAGGTCGGCCGGCAAGTTCGACGTCTACCTGATCAGGTGAGTATGAGCTGGACTTGTGATTTAATGTTTATCCTGAGGGGGGGGTGGGCAGGTCGAACTGCATCTTGTTTATTGATCCAAAGCGGGTCATTTATGGCTGGTCTTTGATGTTAGAAGTTATAATTAACACCCAGAACCACCTTCACTCGAACTACCAACACACACTATATGGACCGAAGTACTGGAACACACTTTAGAGCTTCTACGCTTTTTGGGAAGGAAGGCTTTCCACAATGTTTTTGAGCGTGTCCATGTTGGGCAGGTCAGTAAAATGACGTTGGACCAGAAGGTCAGGCCTGCATTCTCCTTCCTGTTGAATAGGGTTGAGGTCAGACCATTCAATTTCTACTACACCAAGCGTACCTGCATCAGAAAATGGCCTTCCCCAAACTGTTTTCACAGCTGTGAGTGTACCTTTGCTCAAAATGCATGACCTGGGGCCTGATGTTTTTACAATTGTGTGGCAATAGAACTGAATCCCGTTTGTCCGTATTGTGTGTCCGTAGCCGTACGGTGCGCGTTGGTTCTGATTTTAAAAAGGAAATGGCAGATGTAGATGAGCTTCTGTTCATGGTGAGTCACTTATTATCTGGGAGCGACAGTGTTTTTAATTAGCTGCGGTTAATCAGGTGAGGAGCAAGATGTCAATGAAATACAGAGATCACTTGTAGCTTTACTAATAAAAGAAGATTAAATCGTTCTGGACATCAGCGGGCTTTCAAAAATCCTCTTATGGGGCAGATGTTTGCAGAGACACCCCGAGAGCTGAGACGCAGAGCAGTGCAGCATGGTTCCTAATTTAATAACAGATTTCCAGCACACAGAGGGAGGTTGATCTGGGTTGCTTCATGTGGTCGATCGGTCTTATTGTATTTAAATGTGGTGAACTATTGTTTTTTTTATTTTTATTTTTTTATTTGTTTATAGCCCAGAAGGGAAAGCCTTCCGTTCCAAAGTGGAGCTCATGGCGTACTTCCAAAAGGTGGGCGACACCACCACTGACCCAAATGACTTTGACTTCACCGTCACGGGGCGTGGGAGCCCCTCTCGCAGGGAGAAAAGAGCACCGAAGAAGCCCAAAGTGCCCAAGCCGACCGGCCGGGGGAGAGGTCGGCCGAAAGGCAGTGGCAAAGTCCGGCAGGTCACAGAAGGTGTGGCGGTCAAACGCGTGGTGGAAAAGAGTCCGGGCAAACTCCTGGTCAAGATGCCTTTCATACCGCCCAAAACAGAAGTGGGACCACCGTCGGGGCAAGTGCCAGTTACCAAACTACGTCCGGGGCGCAAAAGGAAAGCGGAGAAGGACCCCATGAGCGTCCCGAAAAAGCGCGGCAGAAAGCCGGCGGCCGCCTCTCAGGCCTCCGCCGGCGGCGCAGGCTCGAGCGTGGCGTACGCGGCCGCCGCGGTACTCTCGTCCGAGGCCAAAAAGAAGGCGCAGAAGGAGTTGGCGGCCAAGCCAGTCCAGGAGAAGGCTCTTCCTATAAAGAAGCGCAAGACACGGGAGACCATGGAGGAGGCAGAAGGCTCCACACCTGCTCCACCAGAGACGGAGAGTACCACGGAAAAGCGACCCGCGACCCAGACGTCTTCGTCTTCGGCCGCCGCTGAATCGGAGTCGGGACAGAAGCTTCACAAGCATTCGAGTCGGAAGCATAAGGAGACGCAGGATCCCGGCAACGGGAGCAGTGGGGCGCCGAGAAGTCATAAGAAGAGAGATCAGCGCGAGCAACCGTTAAAGCACCTCCACCACCATCACCACCACCACCACCAACACCAACATCAACACCACCTACCCCTGATGGAGCCTTCCATCTTCACCCCGCAAGCTCACCAGCTTTCCCTCGGTCACTCCATCCATGGAGCTCCCCCTTTGGAGAACGAGCCCCAGGACTTAAGCACTTCCAGGGCCAGACAGGAGCTGCTGGCCTGCAGGGAGGAGGCCCGAACGGACAGCCACGTCATTACCCCGGGCAAGATGGTCACCGCGGAGGTGCGGACCCAGGCGCAGCA
>JAFMOC010000251.1:267500-280000 GCA_019802505.1 Corydoras sp. C115
GAAGTCTGAGAGGAGGGTCGCTCGCGCGTGGGCTCCCCGTCGCCGTGGTGAATCTATTCCGACTAAATTATTTGTGAGATGATTAGTGTTTTCTATTTTTTAAAGGATGCAAATATTAGGCGTAGAGTATTTTACCTTAAGAGCAATAGTATATTTAGTAGGTCTGATTTGCGTTTCCGTTTTCTGGCGTCTTTGAAATCGTACGTGTTATATATTTGAAGAAAAGGAAAAATAAAAACCGGTGAAGCTGAATCATCAGAACAAGGCCTAAAGCATTCTCCACCTTCAGTGACATCACTCGAGACACTTGGCTCTAACATGGCTTACAGACTCGGTTAAGATGTCTGTGGTTAATCAATTAATACTATGATTATGAATATTAAAATATACAATATGATTATGAATATTAAATTATACACTCGGTACTTCCGCTTACCTTATAGAAGGACTTTGTAGTTTTATAGTCACAGCCTGTAGTCCATGTTTCTCTGTATAATCTGTTAGTGGTATGGTGTGCAACACTCCACTGCAACTCTGAGAACCATCCACCACCTAAAGTAAAGGGGGGACTACATTCTAACGTTGTAGAACTACAAAGTCCATGTCTACAGTCAGTGGAGCTGATCCAATGCTAGGAATAATAAATTAAACCACAGACGTTCTTCCCAAACACAGATTGCCCTCCACCCCACCCCCCCAACCAACGCAGTTATACTAACACCACATGTTCAGCTCCAGGTTCCAGTCGTCATCGGTAGAACGTTCATGGTCTATTTAACATAGTCTCGTGCCTTGAAGTTTCAGTAATAGAACTTTATACCGTAGTTGTATTTTTATTCCCGAGTCCTGTGTTTTTTCGTCTCCCGTCGGTGTCCGGTGCTCCGGGCGTGTTGAGGATTCCCGCGGAACGGCGACGCGGCCGCCTTGTTTTTATTTCACGCGGGAATCGATGAGGACAAAACCGACCGAGAGCCACCCGGACTCCGCCCTTTTTCCATCCCCGCCGCGTTCCGCGTGTCTCCCGTCGGACAAAATATGTGCAGTAACGTGACGAGTCCACTGCTTTTCCGTTTCCGCCGCCTGCGTCTGCCTCAGAACAGGTTCTTCCAACCACCATCGCACACGTTCTGAAAGTGGAGCGTCGTTTTTGGAGAACGAATTCAAGCCCTGCACTTTATAAAGAGATGAAGGACGTGTCCTTGCACGACGTCCATTACCGGTTCATATATGTATGGGTTTTTTATTTTGTTTGATTTGTTTTTTCCTCTTTTTTGTACCATTTGTCTAAAGTGGCTGTTTTTTTTGTTTGGTTTTTTTTTTGTTTGTTTTTCATTGCGTTTGAAATCAAAGGGATGGGTAGTGTTCTGTATCTTAAAGGTATATTATTTTAACCAAACGAGTCCTACAACCTAGGTGTCACCATTTGCCAAGCTATGTCCTTGCCTTCCTGAAAGTGAAAAGTATAGTTTGTGTCTACTTTTATAGTAATGTGTTATTGTATTATTTGTTTGCCGTATGTAACTGATACACAAAAGTAAACAACATTTACCTTCTGCTTGTGGTTTGTTTCATCCATCATCCAAATGAATGTCACTTTATCAGTTAACCCTCCGTTTCCACGCTCTACTGTCTAGATGGACTCTGTAGTTCTACGATTACAATCTGTAGTCCATCTGTTTCTCCATGTACCCCACAGAGCAGGCACTGTTTGAATGACAGGATGATTCTGTGATCTTAACCTGGTGGTGGTACCAGTAGCAGCGCCATACACATTAACACACCACCAGTACATCCCAGTACTTGCCCCTGAAGTGCAGCACATCATCCACCACCCACATAATACCGGCACGGTGGTGGTTCCAAGTATTTAGAGAAACGGATGGAGTACAGAATAGAATCAGCGAGGAGGTTATACTGTAATGATAAGCACTTAAGTTGTAAGAACTGTCGTTATAATTAATTATACAGCATGTTCAAATGAGTGCTGGACATATTTCTTGTAATAGGAATCTGTCCGGAGCTCAGCCGAGCGGAGACGATCGATTCTCTTTAGCTGTAGCCTGAAGCAGCTGTAACCTCAGGGTTAATTTCCATTATTGATTGAATTCCACAATTATAACAGTCTTCTTCTGTCTTCAACAGTCTTTAAACAACAATCCGTTTTCAGTTAATTAAATGTCTGGAGGATGTGGATATTAAGTCTCTGAACACAAAGTGAGATCGAGGGCTTAGTCACATTAGGATGACACTTACGTCGAGTCATTCAGCGGACGCTTTAATCCAAAGAGACGTATGAATGAGAGAACGACACGAGTCTGAATTGGGGAAGAACAAGCTGAACTGCAGCTTAAATAATCCTGATTATTAACCAGATAAGAGCTGCTTCTTAAAGATGCTGAATCATTCCACCGTTCATTAGTGGTGAACATGACGGAGTGAGAATTGGCGCCATGGTGAGGTCGAAGTACCAGGAAACGGTCCTCACTCGAGAACGTTAATGAAATTATTTTTATGGTTAAGTCTAGCACCCTCATTAGAAAAATGTCAGGGACTGAGGAGGTTACAGGTTACATTATTAGGCGTGATGAGGAAACTGTTTTGGAGATGAGATTAGGGAGGTTAGATCGAGGAGGTTGGTTTATGTGGAGAGGAGGGATGCCGGGGATGGAGCCACCGAGCAGGAGGAGGGGAGGAAGACCAAAGAGGGTGTTTTTGGGTGCGGTGAGGGGGGAAGCTATTTAAGACCGGGCGAGATGGAGAGTAAGTTGACCCCTAATGGGAACAGGTGAAAAAAAAAAACTTAAAATTGTCAGATTATAAAATTTATTTTATTCAAATATGCACTTTATATATATATATATATATATATATATATATATATATACAATAAATGCCTTTGTTTCCTCGTTATATTAAATTAATTATATTAAACTGCAGTGTGTATATTTGGGGTGACTTTCTGTTTTCTGGATATCAGCACATTTAGATTAATATTTTAATTTTATTCTTATAAATTCTCCCTCTTCAGATATAATGATGTGGATTGTGAGATGATGTTCAGTACGGTTATGAAGGACTTCATATACAAGCTGAACAAACGATTCTTTTTAAACCTGAGCTTCCAGCGATTGCACCATGAGCCGCGCTAAACTGGGGCATGACTCAAAAGTGAAACCGCCGCACGAATTGAATTTCGTTATGACACAAATAGAGAGAAGGTGCATTACAACAAAAAAAATCTGCTGAACTGAACCTTATAGTATGTGGTGTGCATGACTGGATGGACTTCATTAAAAAATGAGTTCATTAAAAAATTTGAATATAGATTTTCATTTTTTTAATAAAAAAAAAAAATACATTTTTTGAGTTCTTTTTAGACACTGGATTTAGAAATAACCTTGTTAACACGTGATGGGCCAGCAATCTAAAGGTTGGGGGTTTGAACCCCAAGTCCACCAAATGCTGAAAGTGTGACCCCTTGAGCAAGGCCCTTAATCCTCATTGTTCCAGGGGTACCCTGTGTTTTACATGCTTTTAGCTAAAGTGACTTTCAAGTACCCCAACCTGATGGTTGGGTCAGAGGGTTGACCACAACATCCATAGAGACTTAAGGGTCTTGCTCAAGGACCCACATTGGTAACTTCCAGTATGGGTCCTTGAGCAAGACCCTTAACCCTCATTGCTCCAGGGATGTTGTGATGAACCCTGTGCTCACCTTGTAAGTCGCTTTGGATAAAATTTTTCCATGTCCATTTTGGGGGGGGGGGGGGGTGCCCATGCCCATCCAGGGGAGAACGTTTCGGGCACTGGGCAGATACACCCAGGACAGGGCGCCAATCTATCACTGGACACACACTCACACACACAGACACACTCTATATGGGGCAATTTGGAGAACTCAATTGACTTGATCCATGTTTTTGGACTGTGGGAGGAAACCGGAGAACTCGGAGGAAACCCACGTGGACACGGGGAGAATATGGAAACTCCACCCAGATGGGGAATCGAAGCGGGAACCCCTAGCGCTGAGAGGAGAACATGCTCAACACACTAAGCCACCGTGCCGCTCGCTTTGGATAAAAGTGTCTGCTAAATGACCAAATGTAATTATGGATCTGCTGCATCACACTCTCAACCCACAAATAAGTTTTAAATAATAATAAGGCTTTCCCCAAACTTGTGAAAGCCTCACAAAGCTGTTGTTTCAGTTCATGTGTCCTCATACGCTGTTTATTTCATTAGGCCACCGATTATTCTCTCCGACGCCGCGTGTTCTGCTTTAATGTTCTGTGTCTATTCGAGAACCCAGCGCAGGATCAAAGCCACGGTTTGTTCGAGCCGCATGGAGGTCTTACGTCAAGTCCATGCCCTTTAACAAAAAAGCGTGAAGAAAAGGGAAGTGCGAGCAGCGGGCTTCACAAAAACTGCAGCCGAGAAGGCTCCTCCAGCATGAGGCGACGGCGGCGGGACGAGCGGACGGAGAGACGGCGACACCTCCGATCAGACCTCCCCGACTGACCGCTGACCGATCGGCCCGTCAGACAGGAGGAGGCTCTCCCCTCCAACCCACACCTACTCCGCTCCCAGCGCCGCTCCAGCTCCCGAGGCGGGTTGTTGTCTTACTTTTAGTATTATTTCGATTTTTTTTTTTACAAGACCTCCGAGTTCTAACCCCCAGACGCCGAGCGTCGTGGCCTAAAAGATGTCGACCTTCAGCGGGGAATATCTCTACAACATCCCCGCGGCTGCCATTTACGAATTCAGCCGAGTTATGGATTCCCTCCCGGACTCGGAGTGGCTCAAATTCGGTAAGAACCCACGACGTTGCCGCGTTTATTTCTGTGTTTTTTTTCCCCTCTTGTTTTTAAATTTAAATCTTAATTGTTGCCTAATAAAGTGTGAAATGTCGTGTTTTTAAACCGTTTTTAAAAAATCCATCAGAACGTAAATAGCTTGGCGGCTAGGCTACAGCGGGTCAGGTTAAAGGCAGCGTCTCAATCTGCCTGCTCGGGCCCTACGGAGTACGTCAGGTTAATACAGCGCTACGTACTAAGACTATTTAATGCGCCACTGCTTGATTTGGGACACAGCCAGTTGTACCTATAGCTTCTGGCAACACTTGAGTGGAAGCAACTTACAACTTACATTTTCTATATAAACAACTTACATTTTCTATATAAACAACTTAAATTTATATATATATATATATAAAAAAACCTAGAGGCCACATCCGTCGGCTAAATTACTAATAATGATTATCATTATGTGACCTGCAGTTGACCTTCATGTTAAACCACTCGTCTCACTTTATCTTCTTTACACGTCACAAACTAATTATCATTATCATCATCATCATCATCATCATAAACGCTCTTAAATGTTCCTATTTCCCATTTTTTCCCCCATTAATTTAATCATTTTTGAATAACAGGCGGCACGGTGGCTTACTGGTTTGGCATGTTCTCCTCTCAGCGCTAGGGATTCCCGGTTCGAATCCCCATCGGGGTGGAGTTTCCATGTTCTCCCCGTGTCCGCGTGGGTTTCCTCCGGTTTCCTCCCGTTTCCTCCCACAGTCCAAAAACATGGATCAAGTCAATTGAATTCTCCAAATTGCCCCATATAGAGTGTGTCTGTGTGAGTGAGTGAGTGTGTGCCCAGTGATGGATTGGTGCCCTGTCCTGGGTGTATCTGCCCAGCGCCCGAAACGTTCTCCCCTGGATGGGAATGGGGAACCCCCCCCCCCACGACCCTAATAGAGGATAAAGCGGAAGATAATGAATGAATGAATTTAATCATTTTTGAAAAACAGACGGCATGGTGGCTTAGTGGTTTGGCATGTTCTCCACTCAGCACTAGGGATTCCCGCTTCGAATCCCCATCTGGGTGGAGTTTTCATGTTCTCCACCGTGTCCGCGTGGGTTTCCTCCGGGTTCTCCGGTTTCCTCTCACAGTCCAAAAACATGGATCAAGTCAATTGAATTCTCCAAATTGCCCCATATAGAGTGTGTGAGTGAGTGTGTGTGTGCCCAGCGATGGATTGGCGCCCTGTCCTGGGTGTATCTGCCCAGCGCCCGAGACGTTCTCCCCTGGATGGGCATGGGGAACCCCACCGCGACCCTACTAGAGGATAAAGGGGGAGATAATGAATGAATTTTTGAATAACATCCCCAACATTGGATTGTTATGTTTCTTAATTGTGGCACTTCTATTTGGTTTGTTCTCCTTTTTTAATATCGTATGTGTTTATATACTTGGGCATGTTGGAATAATCAATGAACCTCATGTTGTGTTAAATTAAATAAAAAAAAAACCTGTCCACTTTATTAGGTTCATATGATGGTTTCTACACTTATCGTCCACGTTACCAGATTCTACATTAAAGATGGACTTTGTAGTTCTACATTTATAGACTGTAGTCCATCCGTTTCTCTACATACTTGTAAGTTCCTATACTATTGATTTACCTCTGTAGTCAGAGCAGGTATTCTTTAGATGGTGGATGGACTAGAGTCTTCCCAACTCTGTCCGTAAAGCAGAATCACTAAACAGTTTTAGGAAACTACTGAAGACGCATCTCTTTAACAAATACCTGTTGTAGAAAAAAAAAAGGGGGGGAGGGGCCGCAGTATCGAATAACAATCAGGTTTGATGAATTTACAGTATAGTTGGTTTTCTCCATGGCTTCTGACTTGTGGTGTTCTCATTTGTAAGTCGCTTTGGATAAAAGCGTCTGCTGAATGACTAAATGTAAATGTAATGTCCAGAGCTGTAGATGGTACATTTACATTTGGTCATTTATCGGACGCTTTTATCCAAAGCGACTTACAAGGTGAGCACAGGGTTAATCACAGCATCCCTGGAGCAATGAGGGTTAAGGGTCTTGCTCAAGGACCCACACTGGTAACTTCAGTGGACCTGGGATTTGAACACCCAACCTTCAGATTGATAGCCCAACACCCGAACCACTGGAAGGTAGCTCACCTTGCCCAAATGTAAATGTAATCTAATGGTGGATGATTCTCAATGACACTCCACGTTTTAGTGGTGTGTTCGTGTTTAAGAATTATCCTCAGCTACATTCATCCTGTAGGTAGCATCAGAGGAGCGCTGGTGACGGATTAGAGGACAACTAATTTACAAGGTTACAACATTTACAAGGTTTAGCACTGTGGTGGACGGGTTTATTAAATTAAACAGTGAATGGATCCGGGGTTTAAAAACTCTGCTCACCACTACACTGTCCTGCTAAGACTCATCCATCACCGTTGTGGTACTAAAGGGGGTCCTGATTATTAAATAAGTGCTTAAAGGGGACTCACAAATGATGTAGAGAAACAGCTGGACCACAGAATGTAACAGTAGAACTACTAGGTCTATCTGTATGGTAGTTGGAGCTGATAAAATAGGCCATGAGAGATGAAACACGGAGGAGTATCTGACAAAGTAAAGCGGGGGCTTCCCCAAAATCCTGTCAAAAATCACATCAGTACCGTGTTTTAAAAATGGCCATGACTCAAAATGCGACAAGTGAAAGCGGTTCTACGGCGCAGAGATGAGAATAGCAAAAGGAAAAGTCCAACCGAAGGCGCGTCATCACTTAAGAACATTAACAGAGAATGTGCCGCAGCCCCTCGATTTCTACGCCCCGGCCAACGTAAAGCGCAGTGGCAATTCGTTCACAACCGTTGACCTCATTTACCACCGAGTAAGAGGTGTGAAAGTGTGTGACTGCGTCGAGTCAAGAGAGGGCCGTATTCCGCTCACGCTGGCTGAATAGGAGAAAACGTTCAAATTAAATGTGTGTTTTATTAGATGGTAGGGGCTCTGATGGCCGGACGCTGCAGCCTGCAGTCATTTTCCCAGGACCCTTTACTCACATAGTTTCACAGCAGTGCATTTAGGGAGAGTAATGTTCCAGTGCTTCATTCATATCATTCTATTTAAGTCTGTCAGTGCAAGTAGTGACTCGATGTAAGCATAATGGGTCTTATAATTCCATGTAAATAACTCAGTGCTGTCATTAAAACTTTAGCACGGAGAGTTAAAGAGACGAAAGGATCAAAACTTAAGTCGCTTATAAACCATTTATAATCTTTTCTAAATCTCTTTCCATTTTAAATACTGCTAAGTATTGAGATGCCTTCTAAACCTCTACTTCAGGTTTGTAAAATCAGCACCTAGCTATGAAGAACACTTTGGTCTATATGGTGTAAAAAACAGGCGTATAAATCTTTACTCGAATCAAATCAAGATGGACGTTCCGTCTTGGTTACAGTGTGGGTTTCCTGTAGGTGGACTGACTTTTTCCCCAAACCCAAAACCGTTCCACTAACCCGCGCTGCTGATGTCATCTTGACACCTCCACAGTTTCAGTTAAGGCGGCGCACAAGTCCGGCCCTCGCCAATTTAACTGTGATTAAATTGGCGAATTGCAATTTGCCGCTCGATTTGGTTTCGGAGTGTTTACACAGTGCGGCGGGTGGAGTCATTTATTACAGCCCTTGAAAAAGAGGTTCCGCTTTAGAGGGACACTTTTAGATCCCTCACTTTGTTAATCACATCGAGCACACGCAGAACTAAGTGCGGCGGTTCTAATTACAGATCTGTCTCGCATTCTCAGCGCCAACACTTCGTCATATCTCATGTGCTGTGGTGTCCCACAAGGTTGTGCTCTAGGATCGGGGCATTTCTGTGACCTTGTAGTATTTAATTTTATGTGAATTAAATGGGATTTTGCACAATATGCTGTATAACACTGAGTCAGTCCTATAGTTTATATATGTGTATATATATATATATATATATATATATATATATATATATATATATATATATATATATATGATATACAATAATAAATGTAAATCAAGACACTCGTATACACTAGACAATCCTGGGTTCAATTCCTGGGGTGCGAACGTGATTCCACCTGTGTCTTCATGTGTTCCATCCTGGGTCTCCGGTTTTCTTTAACATCTTAAGACATGCTATTCTAAATTAAAGACACTACGTTGTCCTGGTCATTAGGGCTGTAACGTATCAGTGTTGGCCTTAAGCCTGGATTGTTGGAGAGTTGGAGGAGAGGGAGCATCCAGTCCATACTGTGTTAGTCCCCTTCACTAAGTACTCTTATTTCTATCCCAGCAGTGTCACTGAGGTGTTTAAATGAACCTCCAGCAGCACTTCTGCACTAAAACCCCCTCACCACATCAGTGTCACTGCAGAACTGACAATAAACAATCCACCACCCAAATGATACCTGTTCTGTGATGCTCCTGACCAACGGAGAGTGTGTTTGTGTGTGTGAGTGTGTGCCTCTGTCCTGGGTGTATCTGCCCAGCGCCCGAAACGTTCTCCCCTGGATGGGCATGGGGAACCCCCCCACCCCGCGACCCTAATATAGGATAAAGCGGAAGATAATGAATAAATGAATGAATATATATATATATCTCCAACTGTGTTTATTTTGTATTGCAGCGTCTCAGGTGCTGTGCGATCAGACAGAGCTTCGTCTTGTGAAGCAAAGCGACAGGAAGACGGAAACACTAATGCACATGTGGGGGTGCAGGAACGGGACAGTTGGGGAACTTCTGAGCATCCTGCAAAGCTTGAATCTGCTGCGGCCGCGGGACATCATCCTAAACTGTAAGTGCACTGACGCAGAACCTCGTCTCAGGAGCCGGTGGACCCGTTTCACTGATGCTGAGGTTCAGATCGATGCGTTAGAGGAAATCACATTAAATCACACTGACTGGTGGCGCGGTGAGTCCACAACGTGACCCACAGTACGTTTACAGTCATGCATACAGTCAAGCATCAGCTCCACTGATCATACAGATGGACTTTGTAGTTCTACACTTATATTCTGTAGTCCATCTGTTTCTTTATGTACTTTAGTTTGTTCGTCCCCTCTAATTTTTTCACTAATAACCATAATGTCACAAAGCAGGTGTTATAAGGGTGGTCGATCATTCTCGGTTCTGCAGTGACCGTGACATGGTGGTTGTGTGTTAGTGTGTACTGAACCGGTTTGAGTGGCTCAGACACAGCAGTGCTGCTGGGATTTTTTTTATCCCTGTATACACTGTATTTCACCTCCACCTCCACCCTATTGCAACACCTCGTAGATGTAGACTCTGAGACAGTATCTCGTTCATTGCTATTACATTTTACATTTACATTACATTACATTTACATTTTGGTCATTTATTGGACGCTTTTATCCAAAGCGACTTACAAGGTGAGCACAGGGTTCATCACAACATCCCTGGAGTAATGAGGGTTAAGGGTCTTGCTCAAGGACCCCTTCAGTGGACTTGGGATTTGAACCCACAACCTTCAGATTGATAGCCCAACACCCTAACTACTGAGCTACCACGCCCATTGCTGCACAGTTTGTCGTCCTCTGAACCTCCACCATCCTCCACCGGATGCTGCGTACGGGATGCAGATCCCGATATTGTTTATCGATTGTTCTGTTCGATTTCTCCACATTATCGTCGCTACTGTCCTTTGACTCGGCGTGTGTAACGTGGTGTTGTTGGCAGCAGGTTCACGCATTTGTAAAATTTGTATTTCTCCATCATAAGGACGTTTGTTGTTCCACTCATTCCACCTGTTCCACCTGTGTGTTCAGGCAGACGCGTTCCACAGTCCAGCTCTGCATCTCCCGCTCGGCCTCCACCCTGTGTCCCCCGCCACAGCCCGCCCCCGTCGTCTCTATTTACCCCCGTCAAAGACGTCACCCTGCCCCTTTCCTCTCCCGGTAACTATTTGCACAGTCATCCTAACAGCCGCTGTGTTTGTGCGATGCTTTAATCTCTAATCTGTACACACACGAGGTGCGATTTTATTATGAAGTGTAATGTGAAGTCGTCTTCGCTGTACGTGCTGTTCTTTATTTACCCGGTCTCTTTCTTCAGGCAGTTCTCACCGTGTCCTAGATAAGTTTCCTTTTCTTTAATGCACACTAAATATAACCGCGTGTGATGAAACCCTGTGGTGGGACTACAGCATCCTGTACGTTCTCCACCTGTGATGGGAAATCAGGGTCTGCCAAGCCCCCTTTTTTAATCCCTGTCAAAACGCAGTGCCGAGATCTGTATGTGCGAGCGTGTTTCTCCGTATCATCAGAATCTGTCGTATCGGGACGTATCGGTGCCGGTTCCAGAGAACGTAGAGCTGCTGATGGTCCGGAGAAATACGGAGAAAGGGGGATGCGAAAAATGTTTCGGTCACGAAATCCTGAAAGTCGTCTCCATGTTCTGATTGCTCTGACGTTGGGAGACACTCTGATCTTTCACATTACGTCACATCATTTTGCAAAAGCGACTCTTGATGTGTCTCTTGATGATTGGGGTCAGAGCGCGGGGGTCGGCCCTAATCCAGCATTCCTGGGGCAATGAGGGCTAAGGTTCTGGCTATTACTATTACCTTTAATGGACAGGGGTTTTAACCACCAAGCGTCAGGCTGATACCTCAACCTATATACAAGACATAAAATATATACCACATAAATAAATATACCTCAAACTATGGAATAAAATGTAAATGAGTATTGACGTTCACAGTAGCTCAGGGTTTGGAGGTTGAGGTATCAGCCGGACGCTTGGGGGTTAAAACCCCTGTTCATTAAAGGTAATAGTAACAGCCAGAACCTTAGCCCTCATTGCCCCAGGGATGCTGGATTATGGCCGAACCCCGACCCGGAGGTCTTCATTCATTCATTATCTCCCGCTTAATCCTCTAGTAGGGTCGCGGTGGGGTTCCCCATGCCCATCCAGGGGAGAACCTTTTGGGCGCTGGGCAGATAGACCCAGGACAGGGCGCCAATCCATCGCTGGGCACACACTCACACACACACTCTATATGGGGCAATTTGGCGAATTCAATTGACTTGATCCATGATTTTGGACCGTGGGAGGAAACCGGAGAACCCGGAGGAAACCCACGCGGACACGGGGAGAACATGGAAACTCCACCCAGATGGGGATTCGAAGCGGGAATCCCTAGCGCTGAGAGGAGAACATGCTAAACCACTAAGCCACCGTGCCGTCACCTGGAGGTCTGATGAATAAATAAATACTTATTTACATTTTATTCATAGTTTGTGGTATATTTATTTATTTACGTGGTTTATATTTTATCTCGTGTATGTTTTGGCGTTGTGTCTCTAGAAAGCAAGCTGCTGCCCAAACCCGGACCTCCGCCCCCCGATCTGCAGTCCTCATGCTCCTGCCTTCAATCCAACGCAACCTTAAAAGAACTGAAAGAAAGCCAAGAGGTAACGATTGAGTAACTGAGAGCAGAGCTGTGACGTGGGTGTGGCGGGTGGCGATGGGTACGATGGACAGTGGGTGAAGACACATTCAGTGAAGTGGTCGGCGACCGGGCACTCGCCGTTGGTTTTTGTTGGTCTGTCGGGGTTTCATGCTTTCATGCTTTCATTCGTGATGTCATGGTAATTTTTGCAGAGGTCAGATCGTCGTGACGACCGGCTC
>JAFMOC010000251.1:282500-397500 GCA_019802505.1 Corydoras sp. C115
CTCTCTCTCATCCTCTCTCTCAGCCGCTCTCTCTCTCTTTCTCAGCCGCTCTCTCTCTCTCATCCTCTCTCTCACCCGCTCTCTCTCTCTCACCCACTCTCTCTCTCTCTGTCTCTCTCTCTCTCTCTCTCTCTCGGTCTCTCTCAGCCGCTCTCTCTCTCTCAGCCGCTCTCTCTCTCTCTCGGCCGCTCTCATCCTCTCTCTCACCCGCTCTCTCTCTCTCACCCGCTCTCTCTCTCTCTCTCTCTCTCTCTCTCTCTCTCTCTGTCTCTCTCTCTCTCTCTCTCTCTCTCTCCCCGCTCTCTCTCTCTCTGTCTCTCTCTCTCACCCGCTCTCTCTCTCTCTGTCTCTCTCTCTCTCTCTGTCTCTCGCGTCTTCCTCCCTGCTGTTTGTGAGATTGCATCAGTGCGTCTCTGTGATTGGTGGGATTCCCCGTCTGAAGTTTTCGTTGCCTTTAGTGCGGGCCACATGAACGAGGCGATCAAAGCGAAGGCCTCTGCTTGTGCTCCTCGCAGTGCTGCGGTTAGTTGCCCCCTCTCTGGCTGCTCGGGGTGGTTGGGGCCTGGGCGCTGAGCTTTGCTGGCTTTTGGCCGAGCGTTTGGGCAGATGGATGGCGTGTGGGGGGTTAACTCTTCACCTTGCTCTCTGTTGTGCTTCATCAGATACAGACATCCCAACATCATGGAGCTGGCGGGTTACAGTGTGGGCGGAGCCTCGCACTGCCTCATATACGTCTACATGCCCAACGGGTCGTTGGAGGATCGGCTGCACTGTAAGGTATGATGTCACAGCCGAGAGCAAGCCATTTGATTGGATGAGTGCTGATTACATTAACATTAACTGGTTAAGGATGGTGAGGTGGTTTAGCATGTTCTCCTCTCAGCTCTAGGGATTCCCGGTTCAAATCCCCATCTGGGTGGAGTTTCCATGTTCTCCCCGTGTCTGCGTGGGTTTCCTCCGGGTTCTCCGGTTTCCTCCCACAGTCCAAAAACATGGATCAAGTCAATTGAGTTCTCCAAATTGCCCCATATAGAGTGTGTATGTGTGAGTGAGTGTGTGCCCAGTGATAGATTGGCGCCCTGTCCTGGGTGTATCTGCCCAGCGCCCGAAACGTTCTCCCCTAGATGGGCATGGGGAACCCCACCGTGACCCTAATAGAGGATAAAGCGGGAGATAATGAATGAATGAATGAATGAATGGTTAATGATGCCCTACTAACAATCTAGAAGTCCTTAGCAACTACATAGCAACACCCTAGCAACCACCTGAATGAATGATTGGTATAGTATAATATATCGGAGGCATCACGGTAGCGTGGTGATTTGTAGGTTCTCCTCTCAGCACTGGGGATCTAGGTTTGAATCCCAGTCTGGGTTTCCTCCCACAGTCTAAAAACATGGAGTCCAGGTGAAATGGCTTCTCTAAATTGCCCCTACATAACGGGTGTTTGAGTGAGTGGGTGCCCTCTCCTGGGTGAATCCGCACGAAGCGTTCTCCCCTGGATGGGCATCAGGAGCCCCCCCTCCCAAAAGCAAAGATGGTGGCATGGTGCCTTAGTGGTTTAGCATGTTCGCCTCTCAGCGCTGGGGATTCCCAGTTCGAATCCCCATCTGGGTGGAGTTTCCATGTTCTCCCCGTGTCCGCGTGGGTTTCCTCCGGGTTCTCTGGTTTCCTCCCACAGTCCAAAAAACATGGATCAAGTCAATTGAATTCTCCAAATTGCCCCCATATAGAGTGTGTCTGTGTGAGTGAATGTGTGCCCAGCGATGGATTGGCGTCCTGTCCTGGGTGTATCTGCCCAGCGCCCGAAACGTTCTCCCCTGGATGGGCATGGAGAACCCCCGCGCGACCCTAATAGAGGATAAAGTGGGAGATAATGAATGAATGAATGATGAGCTAAGATATTATATCATTTACACATGATGTAAAAACGGTGCGAGGACCTAAACGGCAGACCTTCCTTTCAGACTTCGGAACATTCCAAACCTGGACAGCCATCCTGCCGATGCCGAGCCGCGTTCCGAAAGCGAGCGTGACGCTCCACTGGGTCCTAGATGAGCATGAATGTCATGTTTACCTTTGCTCTGTGTCTTTTAGAATGGTTGTGCCCTCTCCTGGTCACAGCGTGTAAATATTTTGCTGGGTTCTGCCAAAGCCATCCAGTACCTCCATGCGTGTTCTCCTGCACTAATTCACGGGGATGTCAAAAGGTGAGTGTGTGCACCCGCTTACCCGAGTCCTCCCCCGGACCTTCTAGTTGGCACGAGTGCCGTGTCACCCTCCCCCCCCACCCCCCCCTGAAAACTGTACGGTTATTTTCGGATGGTAAGAGTTCTCGGTTCTCCATCCAGCTCCAACATTCTTTTGGGTGAACACCTGGAGCCCAAGCTCGGCGACTTTGGGCTGGCGCGACTGTGCCATAACCCCAGCAGGACCCCGGGAAAGACGAGCACCGTGGCGCAGACGTCCACCGTGCGGGGCACTCTGGCGTACCTGCCCGACGAGTACGTGAAGGACGGCTCTCTGAGCGTGGAGATCGATGTTTACAGCTTCGGGGTGGTGAGCGCTGCTTAACTCCTCACAGATTATCACCCTGCGGTTCATAAATGCGTGATGATGAACGTCGACGCGCTCGCCCACAGGTGCTGCTGGAGGTCCTGACCGGCCGGCGCGCTCTGGAAACGGAGGGTCAGTCGAAGGCCTCGTACCTGGTGAGAGGCTCCACCTTCCCGTTGCCCCCCGGGTATCCTGTGCAGGGCGGTTTTGCAGAACCTAACCGTTTCGGGTTTTTTTGTTGTTTTTTTTGCAGAAAGATCTGGCGTCGGAGGTGGAGGACGAGCGAAAGAGCTCCTGCAAAGGAAGGGAGTCCCGGGAACTGGCGCATTCGCTCGCGGCCGAGAACATCTGGAGGAAGCATCTGGATCCTCGGCTGGCGGCGCAGAGCGCCTGCGAGCCTTTCGGCTCCAAGAAAGTGGCTCAGCTGGCGTGCCGCTGCCTCGACCGGCGGCGGAAGAGACGGCCGCCCATGACGGAGGTGTGAGACTTCAGTCTGTATTACATCATCCACTCGCTCCGGCCTCCTGCTGCCCCCCCCGATCATGTTCGGATTAGATGGTGGAGGTCGTTCGGCTGCCTGTGGGTAGAAAGGTGGAGGTAAACACCCTGAAAGGTTGCCGTTCCCTCGCAGGACAGCTGGTGGTTGGCGCTTGGGCCTCAAAATCTTGGTTTTAATTGCCAGGCAGGTCTGTTCTGTGTGGTTTGTGTGTTTCTCCTTAAAAGCTTTGTGCCCTGCGGTAGACCGGCGCCCCCTTCAGGGTTTCAGCAGCTGTGGTTTCTTTACCACTCTTTATACCCAAGACTAAATATCTCCTAACTGTAATTCTTCAGGCGGCATGGCGGCATGTTCTCCTCTCAGCGCTGGGGATTCCCGGTTCGAATCCCCATCTGGGTGGAGTTTCCATGTTCTCCCCGTGTCCGCGTGGGTTTCCTCCGGGTTCTCCGGTTTCCTCCCACAGTCCAAAAAACATGGATCCAGGTCAATTGAGTTCTCCAAATTGCCCCATATAGAGTGTGTGTGTGTGTGTGAGTGAGTGTATGCCCAACGATAGATTGGCACCCTGTCCTGGGTGTATCCGAAACGTTCTCCCCTGGATGGGCATGGGGAACCGGGGAACCCCCCCCCCCTCCCCTCCATGTTCGCCTCTCGGATGGAATGAATGAATGTAATTCTTCATAATCAAAATGTCCGTCTCTTGTTTTTCTGTCCTCCAGGTCTTCCAGACTCTGGACGATCTCCACGCCGGATGGAAAGCCTTGAGCCGATCCGGCATGGTCCGCACGCCTCCCGTTCCTCCTTACCTCTCGTGCCCCAAGCCGCTGCGCTCGGATAACTGCACGCTGGACTCCCTCGCGAATCGCTTCTCGAACCTCGGGCCCCAGGAAGACACCTACTGCTGCCAAGTCAATCCAATCGTCCCGCGGCCCGCGACCCCCGCGAGTCAGTCAGAAACCCCGCGGTCAGAGAGCGGCGAGGACTACTGGGAGGCTGGCAGCTCCTCGTTTCGGGCGCCGTGCGAATCGGACGAGAGTCAGGGCTTCTCGCAGTACTCCGCGGCCCCCTGCGCTCAGCCGACCAAACCGTCCGGAACGTCGCAGCGGTCGGCCGAAGGAAGCGGAGAGTCCAACGGAGTGCCGTCCTGTGGGTTCCCGGCCGTCACCGTGAGGTCTTCCAGCATCAGCTCAGGTAGAAAGATCTCAGCAGTGCAGTCAGGGGGGTCTCTGGTTCCATTTTCCGGTCCCACCAAGTATTGGGGCAAGGCCACTGACCCCAATTGCAATTGATCCCGTATTCAAGGCCGCTCACTTCACCGGTGTGTGTATATGTGTGTGTGTTTTACGGATGGGTTTAATGTGGAGGACACATGCCCCTGTGTGTACGCACAGAAGGCAAAATAAATCACGTTATCATTTAACAGTTTTAAAAAAGAAAAGGAGCTTCCTGTTGCTTCAGCCGTCGCTGCTTCTGGAGCTTTTTTTAAGCACCACGAACGTACGCTCTGAAAGCAAAATGCAAATCTCCAACGTTTCGGCTCACTGACTTGTGCTTAAAGGGTTTAATATGAGTATATAACACCACAGGGGTTCAACCGGGATGGCGTGTCATGCCAATCATGAGGCAGCAGAGCGTCGCTTAAAGTCCTACAGCTTTACATAATTATTAACACGACGATAAAGTTCATATGAATGTTCATATTAGAATAACACATTGTAATATCATAACTGCGGTGAGCCGAATATCAAATTTCCATCATGTTGAACCTTGAGGTGGATGGGCTACAACAGCAAAAACCTGTGTTTGGTACTATAGTCAAACTGGAAACAATATGCTTAACGGCCAGTTCATTAGGTTATAAATAATTATAATAATATAAATTATATATGGCGGCACGGTGGCTTAGTGGTTTAGCACGTTCGCCTCTCAGCACTAGGGATTCCCGGTTCGAATCCCCATCTGGGTGGAGTTTCCATGTCCTCCCCGTGTCTGTGTGGGTTTCCTCCGGGTTCTCCGGTTTCCTCCCACAGTCCAAAAACATGGATCAAGTCAATTGAATTCTCAAAAATTTGCCCCATATAGAGTGTGTCTGTGTGAGTGAGTGTGTGCCTAGTGATAGATTGGCGCCCTGTCCTGGGTGTATCTGCCCAGCGCCCGAGACGTTCTCCCCTGGATGGGCATGGGGAACCCCCCCCCACCCTGCGACCCTAATAGAGGATAAAGCGGGAGATAATGAATGAATGAAAAATATAAATTATAATTATAATATTAATAATAATAAAAGGGTGGCACTGTGGTGTCGTGGTCAGCACATCCGCCTCTTGGTGCTCGGGATCCAGGTTCGAATCTCGATCTGGGTGGAGTTTGCATGTTCACCCCTGTCCTGGGTCTATCTGCCCAGCGCCCGAGACGTTCTCCCCTGGATGGGCATGGGGAACCCCCCTGCAACTCTAATATAGTATTATAAGAGGAAGATAATGGATAGATAATAATCCATCCATCCACTATCTTCTGCTTTATCCTCTATTAGGGTTGTGTGTGTGTGTGTGTGTGTGAGGGGGGGTTCCACATGCCCATCCAGGGGAGAACGTTTCGGGCGCTGGGCAGAGACACCCAGGACAGGGCGACAATCTATCACTGGGCACACACTCACTCACACAGACATACTCTATATGGGGCAATTTGGACAACTCAATTGCCCTTGATCCATGTTTTTGGACTGTGGGAGGAAAGCGGAGAACATGGAGACTCCACCCAGATTGGGATTCGAACCGGGAATCCCGATCGCTGAGAGGAGAACATGCTAAACCACTAAGCCACCGTATAGATAATGATAATAATAATGAGTCTTGTTCTGATTTTGTTCCTCGCAGATAAGGGAGTTGTTATTAATCCGGTCAGACAGCGCCTCGTCGAGAAGATGACCCTTTACGAGGAAGGCAGAATCCTCACCTCGGACCTTCTCTCATCAGCACCCCTGTCAGGTATGAAACGTATGAAGCGGGGTGAGGGGTGACGCTGCTGAGGTTCGTGTGGGTGGATGTTTTTTTTTTGTTTTTTGTTAGATATTCATCTGTTACTCATTATTTGATAACACTTTGGGTAATGTGGTACATGTGGCGGAAAGCCAAGAGCATCCTGCCCCTTTGTGACCCAACAATACCCCTCCAAACTTTGAGATTCTTACCCTGCCCGACACGCCTCCCACATACTCCCCGATGCTCTCCACTAAAATTACTGCTGGATTAAAACATTTACATTTAGAAGAAGATATTATTTGGGTTCAAAATACAGATCAGCACGGCCATGACACAGCTCACATGGAACAACAGCGCTGGCCTGAGAATAATCATCCAACATCCATCCATCCATCCATCATCTGCTGCTTTATCCTCTATTAGGGTCGCGGGGGGGTTCCCCATGCCCATCCAGGGGAGAACGTTTCGGGCGCTGGGCAGATACACCCAGGACAGGACGCCAATCTACCACTGGGCACACACTCACTCACACGGACACTCTATATGGGGCAATTTGGAGGACTCAATTGGCTTGATCCATGATTTTGGACTGTGGGAGGAAACCGGAGAACCCGGAGGAAACCCACGCGGACACGGCGAGAACATGGAAACTCCACCCAGATGGGGATTCGAACAGGGAATCCCTAGCGCTGAGAGGAGAACATGCTAAACCACTAAGCCACCGTGCCGCCCATTATCCAACATTAATTTATATTTTATAAATTTTATTCATTCATTCATTATCTCCTGCTTTATCCTCTATTAGGGTCGCGGGGGGGTTCCCCATGCCCATCCAGGGGAGAACGTTTCGGGCGCTGGGCAGATAGACCCAGGACAGGGCGCCAATCCATCGCTGGGCACACACTCACTCACACACACACACTCTATATGGGGGCAATTTGGAGAACTCAATTGGCTTGATCCATGTTTTTGGACTGTGGGAGGAACCCGGAGGAAACCCACGCAGACACGGGGAGAACATGGAAACTCCACCCTGATGGGGATTCGAACCGGGAATCCCTAGCGCTGAGAGGAGAACATGCTAAACCACTAAGCCACCGTGCAGCCCCAATTATCCAACATTAATTTATATTTTATAAGTTTTATATTCATATTAGGGTCACGGTGGGGTTCCCCATGCCCATCCAGGGGAGAACGTTTCAGGCGCTGGGCAGATAGACCCAGGACAGGGCGCCAATCCATCTCTGGGCATAAATTTAATATTTTATAATTAGAATTTATAATTTGTATCATCAAACAAAGTTTCCTCTGAGCAACACAACTGATCACCCTCTCCACCAATCACTGCTTGAACCACATAAAGAAGGTGGGACGTCTTTAGCGGGTTCTCGGTGGTTTGTAATGAGTTTCTAAACATTCGTGTGGTCCTAAAGAAAAATGACAACTACTGTGTTGATCGAAGCGACGACGTGGTCTGTTTACAGAACACACACACACACACACACACACACACACACACACACACACACTTCAGCTCTGATTTATAAGATCTGTAAAGTATAAAGGGCGGCACGGTGGCTTAGTGGTTTAGCATGTTCTCCTCTCAGCATTAGGGATTCCCGGTTCGAATCCCAATCTGGGTGGAGTTTCCATGTCCTCCCCGTGTCCGCGTGGGTTTCCTCCGGGTTCTCCGGTTTCCTCCCACAGTCCAAAAACATGGATCAAGTCAATTGAATTCTCCAAATTGCCCCATATAGAGTGTATGTGAGTTAGTGTGTGCCCGGTGATGGATTGGCACCCTGTCCTGGGTGTATCTGCCCAGCGCCCGAGACGTTCTCCCCTGGATGGGCATGGGGAACCCCCCCCCCCACCGCGACCCTAATAGAGGATAAAGCGAGAGATAATGGATGAACGAATGTAAAGTCTAAAACGATTGTTCCGTTGCAGACGTGAGGAGAACCACACAGACCCGCGAACCCGAAGAGAGCGACGAGTTCGCGAGCGACATGGGCTGATGTGCGGGCGAAACGGAAACGACCGAATCCAATTTACGGTTCTTAATGAAGTTCTCAACACCGAATGGTGAAGCTTTTTTTTTTTTTTTTTTTTTTATAAACACATTATTATTCGTTGCTGCGTGAAGGTTTATGGGATTTAACATGTAAAAGTGACACTGCCAAGTTCAGAGGCTTTATTTTGGCTCTTCGAACCCGGTCCGTTTCGCGGTCCATCTTCGTGTGCAGAAGCTGGGTGCGCTCGCTCTCACGCTCGAGCCATCCCAGTCCACACGGTGCCACAAAGCCCCTCGGTTCCCCCTCCTGTCTCTGGATCCAGTTGCCATTTATCCAGCACGCTGCCCTGACGGCATCACCGTCGCAGTTCCAGGAATATAAAGACCCCGGAGTTTGTGCACCGAGGAGGGCGGGGGCAGATTTTGGGAAGGCTTTGATGGAACAAGCGGGAACTGTATTGAACTGTGACTTTGCAAAGCGTCGGCGTCCCGCCCCGGCCAACGCCGGACTCCAAATATGGATCTAAATACACAACATTTTCCGAACTTGGCTTCAGACCAGATGTGGAATAAATGAATATAAATTTGTGATTCACTACCGAATGTCCCACAGGTCTGGTATTAGGACCGAACCTGTTTTTGTTAGACTGCTTTTAAAACAGGGCGGCACGGTGGCTTGGTGGTTCAGCACGTTCGCCTCTCAGCGCTCGGGATTCCCGGTTCGAATCCCCATCTGGGTGGAGTTTCCACGTTCTCCCCGTGTCCGCGTGGGTTTCCTCCGGGTTCTCCGGTTTCCTCCCACAGTCCAAAAACATGGATCAAGTCAACTGAATTCTCAAAATTGCCCCATATAGAGTGTGTCTGTGTGAGTGAGTGTGTGTCCAGCGATGGACTGGCGCCCTGTCCTGGGTCTATCTGCCCAGCGCCCGAGACGTTCTCCCCTGGATGGGCATGGGGAACCCCCCCGCGACCCTAATAGAGGATAAAGCGGGAGATAATGAATGAATGCTTTTAAAACAAACGCTTGAGTGACTGACTTACTGTGAAATATTCTGTTCAATCACGTTAGACGTTCTAGGTTACACTCTATCAGCACTTGATTGGAAGTTGTTCTAGTCATGTGAGTGAATTATTATGCATCGTTTCAGTATATCAGAAGCTTGCAGTGTGTGAGAGATGTGCCTGTCATCAATGTCCCGGTTACTTTTCCTTCAACAGAACCAAAGGCTGCATGTAAAGAATTATACTTTTTTTTTTTTTTTTTTTACTTATTTAAATAAAACTGATAAAACCAACTGCGTTCGATGACTCGAGTCCCCATAGTGTTTGGGGAAAGGTGCATTACAGTCAAAGATTAAAGCCACACCCAATGAACATGCTTAATTTAATCATGCAGTATTGTAAACCATCGATGCTGGTTATGGGGGAACATGAGCAGAGATCAAGGACTAAAAAGAAAAAAAAAACAGTTTAAGGTAAAGCCTTATCTGTGGTCGATCATTTAGTGTGACTGTGTCGTAGATAGTAGTGTTTCTTCCTTTCTCTTTGTCACTCATCATCTTTAGAAGCTCGTCTAAAATCTTGTCTGTTTACTCAATATTTTCTTCTTAACTTACATTTGGTCATTTATCGGACGCTTTTATCCAAAGCGACTTACAAGGTGAGCACAGGGTTCATCACAACATCCCTGCAGCAATGAGGGTTAAGGGTCTCGCTCAAGGACCCACACTGGTAACTTCAGTGGACCTGGGATTTGAACCCACAACCTTCAGATTGATAGCCCAACACTCTGACCACTGAGCTACCACACCCACACTTCTTTAACTTGGGTATGTTTTTTTTTCTTTTTTCCTTTGGGTATTCATAAAGGTTCTATATAAATGGAACGTATTATTTATTTATGTTTAATAAGTTCAAATGTATTATTTCCAAAAACAACGGTATTCACATAAATCACCCTTAAAAGTTTATTTTAGTACAGTGAATGCTGTGTAACGGTTATCGATTTCTGGACAGGATTCCGAAATGTTTGTCATATAACACCAAACCAAATGCACATAAACACTTTACGATTTTTTTTTATTTTTTTTTTAGCTTAATATGTTAAAAATCTTTTTTATTAAAGAGCAGTTAACATGGAAACACACCGTACATAATTATACACAAATAAATACACAAATACACACCGTTGCACACATAAAAAAACACAACGTAAACAGACTTTTAAATGTGGTGGTGGCAACAATATGCTATGGGGATGTTTCTCCTTTTCCAGAACCCTGGTGGTTACAACTGGAATATCTTGAAATGGGGCGGCACGGCGGCTTAGTGGTTTAGCATGTTCTCCTCTCAGTTCAAATCCCAATCTGGGTGGAGTTTCCAATGTTCTCCCCGTGTCCGCATGGGGTTCCTCCGGGTTCTCCGGTTTCTTCCCACAGTCCAAAAACAAACAAATTGCCCCATATAGAGTGTGTTTGTGTGAGCAAGTGTGTGTCCAGCGATAGATTGGCGCCCTGTCCTGGGTGTATCTGCCCAGCGCCCCGAAACGTTCCCCCCCCCTCCCACCCCAAACCCTAATAGAGGATAAAGCGGAAGATCATGAACGGATGGATGGATACTTAATAAATAATTTATATATTATATATATTATAAACAGGCGGCATGGTGGCTTAGTGGTTTAGCACGTTCTCTTCTCAGCGCTGGGGGATTCCCGGCTGGAATCCCAATCTGGGTGGAGTTTTACATGTTCGACCCGTGTCCGCGTGGGTTTCCTCCGGGTTCTCCGGTTTCTTCCCACAGTCCAAAAACATGGATCGAGGTCAATTGAATTCTCCAAATTGCCTTATATAGAGTGTGTGTGTGTCTGTGTGAGTGAGTGAGTGTCCAGCGATGGATTGGCGTCCTGTCCTGGATGTATCTGCCCAGCGCCCGAAATGTTCTCCCCTGGATGGGCATGGGGAACCCAACCGCGACCCTAATAGAGGATAAAGCGGAAGATAATGAATGAATATATATTATAAATAATATATGTATCATATTGTACAGCTAATTTGTTATGTGTAAATATAACTGTATAAATTGTAAAAACAGTAAATTGCAATCTTACAAGAGAGACACTCATCATGCCTTGTGTGTGTAACATTCATTCATTCATTCATTATCTCCTGCTTTATCCTCTATTAGGGTCGCGGTTGGGTTCCCCATGCCCATCCAGGGGAGAACGTCTCGGGCGCTGTGCAGATACACCCAGGACGGCGCCAATCCATCACTGGGCTCACACTCACTCACACAGACACACTCTATATGGGGCAATTTGGAGAACTCAATCGACTTGATCCATGTTTTTTGGACTGTGGGAGGAAAGCGGAGAACCTGGAGCAGACCCACGCGGACACGGGGAGAACATGGAAACTCCACCCAGATGGGGATTCGAACCGGGAATCCCTAGCGCTGAGAGGAGAACGTGCTAAACCACTAAGCCACCGTGCCCCGCCCGGCAAATAAAACTGATTCTGATTCTGATTTAGTAAGTCTGGCAAAACTTTGCGGGGGGGATGGGTTCCCCATGCCCATCCAGGGGAGAACGTCTCGGGCGCTGGGCAGATACACCCAGGACAGGGCGCCAATCCATCGCTGGACTCACACAGACAGACACACTCTATATGGGGCAATTTGGCCCGGCAAATGAAACTGATTCCGATTTAGTAAGTCGGGCAAAACTGAAATGATGAAATGGTTCCAAAGTTTTTTTTTTTTTACTCGAACGTTGTGGGGGGTGTGAGGGGTGTGTGTGGGGGGGTGTGGGACAGGTTGAGGCTGTACCTCAGGTGGCCGGTGCTGCGCGGCTCGCCTCCGTTCGGCGCTGCTGAGGCGCAAACACAGCGGCGGCGGCGGCGCTTCATTACTGAGGGGTTTGTCAAGAAGATGGCGGCTTCCTGGGCGGCATGAAAGGATGTAGAGTTAGCGATCGCCGCAGGAAAACTAACACGCACTCGGGCTCGCATTCGTTCTCTGAGTCTCTGCCTCGGTGGCACTCGCTATAAAAAAAAAAAATAACGACTCGCAACGAGTAAGTATCATTTACGCTACGAGACGGAGCCCGCGTCAGTACTTTAGCACCATTCTAACGGTACATCCGCCATTTTTCTTGAGGGAAGCTAACGCGGCTACGAGAGGGCAGAGTAAAATGCCGGAGAGCGCACCGGCGGCGCGGACATATTTCCTGCTCGAGATCAAATAAAACCTCGCCTTAAAATGGCTCTAACAGTTTTTCTGTCACGTTGCTTTAATTCCGGCCGCTTTTTGTTTTTGGGCTTTACGGAGCTTTCGCTGGTTTGCCGCTTAAAGCTAACGCTCACCTCCTTAAGCATTCCGCGGCCGCGTCCCCAACCGCGAGTTGGCTCCCTAGCTAGGGAGCCATCTTAACGATGGCGGCGTTCTGTCGCGCTACGCCCTCAAGTGCGGTTGCTTTGCGATTTGGGACAGGGCCCCCGGGATGTTTAGCCTTCGCGCTAACAAGCAGTAAGCCAGGCTACCCCCAAGTTTGCCTTGAGCTTTGTTCTTTATTATTATTATTTTTTGGGGCATGTTAAGTTAAAATAATAGAAACCACCTCACGGTGACGCTATTAGGATTGACTTTAGGACCAAAGCGGAGTGTGCTGCTCACTGTTCAGGGAGGCGCAATTTGATTGTTTGCTTTTTGTTTTGTTAAGATGGCGGTTCCCATAGACGAAGGCTGTGGCTGCGTCCCAATCCGCAAATAGGTGTCTAATTAGTGCACTACCATACTGACACTCGGATCAATATGCATGACGACCAGCTTGTGTATATGCACTCTAATAACAACACTGAAGACCTAGGCTTTCACAATAATTCTCCCTGACTTGTGTTTTTCTCCAAACAGAATTACAATTATTTGTTTTAAATATTTCCTTCTTGACGTTTTCACATCATTTTATCATCACTTTTTTTCTTGTAGAGGATTCTGTTTGGATAATCACGTGTAAAATATTTCTAAAAAATGCTTTACTTACTTACTCTAACCTCACGTTCCATATCATAGCTCTTATATTTACTTTTAAAAAAAATAATTTTACTAGATTTGTCCTTTTGTTTTGTTTGCATCTTGATCTTAACAGCCGATTCATTTCACTCATCAAAATCATCTTTAAATATTAACTTATTTGTTAATAGCTTATAAGCTTATTTGTGCTAAAAAAAAATTAGAAAGTGGAGTTTTATTAAATATACAAATCAGCTTGAGGAGCTGCAACAATTACTAACAAAAGAATAATCTGTAGTCAGTCACTTTAGATGTATTTTATTTGTACAATTGTTTTTAGTCAAGACTTAAAACATATCTTTAGGTATTATATCACATTTACCCAGAAATATTAGTTTTCCTTTACGTAGTATGCTAAATAAATTTATATTTCAAGTGTTTTGAAATGTGGGTATCACAGTGCATTAAATTGTTTTAGATATATTGGTGTATTTACTTTAAAATTCTGCTTAACGGCAAAATGTACTTTTAAAGTACTTACATATATTTTAATTCTCAAACAGTTATTAATAGCCGTAAAATCTTTATTTGCTGTAAGTTTCGGCTAGTATATATTAAAGATGTTGTATTATGCATAGTTTTAGGTGTCGTTGTTTTCTGTTACATGTTCGTTTGTAACCGAGCATTAAATATTAGTTCATAGTAGTGATATACTAAATGACGATTTAGTTGAAACGCTTAAATATTATTTCATTCTGATGCATTTGTGCGTTATATTATCTCTAAAGTGTTTGGGAGAAATTATTTAAAAATATATATTATCTAAAAAATGTGTATTATGATCATTTTCAGAGTTAGTTAATAGAGTTCAAGTTTAGGCTGGTATATATATATATATATATATATATATATATATATATATATATATATATATATTAAAGATGTGCATTATGTACACATTTAAGGAGTACAGATGTTTTGTTTTATGTGTTTATTAGTAAATAAGCATTAAATATAAGTTTAGAGTAATGATGTTTTATTTAAGTTATAGAATCAATTAAAATTAAAGTACTTCATTAATTGGGGGTGGGGGGGATGAGGTTGCAGTAGTCAGAGATAACAGTCACAAAAATAAAAGTCCTAATAATAATATTAAGCACGACTTGAAAATCAGAGGAAAAAAATGCAATATGATCAAATTTTAAAAATTACATTAGAAGTATTACTAACAAAGATTTCAATACAAAACAAGTCGATTTTTTTTTTTTTATTCCTAAATTGCCATTAATGCATTGTATTACATTTAAAGCGTTTAGTGTCGATTATTTCAGGTATACAGTATAGAAAAGTGGAGGAATAAATTGCAATATGAACAAATTAAAAATTTTACATTGATAGTATTACTAACAAAGATTTTAATACAAAACAAGTCGATTTTTTTAATTAGTATATTATTTTTTTTATACAGTATAGAAAGGCAGAGGTATAAAATGCTGAATCTAATTAAAAATTGTGCATTTGAAGTATTACTAACAAAGAATTGAATACAAAACAAGTCTATATATATATATATATATATATATATATATATATATATATATATATAAAATTGCCATTAATGTATTAATACATTGTATTACATTTAAAGCGCTTAGTGCCGATTATTTCAGGTATACAGTATAAAAATAAAATGTGTGTTTAATAAATAAATGCAGCTGTAATTTGAGGGAGTTTGAATTCCGGCGCGGTTTCTCGTCTTTATTTTGACGGCCGGTCCGGTGGGCGGTTAGCTTTAGCCGTTAGCCGCTGCCATGCTAACACTCCGGGGTTTGTTAGCAGAAGCTACAAGATGGCGGAAGCCGCGGAGCCTCGGTGCCGCTTCCCTCTCTGTTGAAGGCGGTTGTTGCGCGATGGGAGCGCCGCTCCGGATCACCGTCACAGAAACGCGAGTGGCGCCGGCTGTGCGTGCGGCGCTTTAGAGCCGGGGGACCGGGAGCGGGGGGTTTGGGAGCCGTAGCGCGTTTCGCTCTGCGCCCGTTTCTGTCGCCGAAATGGCGGCGGCGGCGGCACCTCAGCGCCACTGACCGGCGGCGGCTCTGCGCGCACGGACCTCAGCACCGCGCTGCAAACGCGCACACTCGCTCTGCGAACGGCGTCCGTCGTGGCGCTGCGCATTTGCGCATTTTTAACGCCGAATTGACTCCGATTAGCCCGCTCGGCTTTGGCGCCGGTTTTTTTTTTTATACCCGAGCTGGGTTAGCATTAGCTTCGGCTCATTTTCTTTTTTTTTGCTTTTATTTCACCTCTGAATGGACATTCGGCTTCTTTCTGAAGGGAAGCGACTTTTAATATCGTGAAAAGGTAAAGCCCCGCCGAACAGAGCCGTCTTTAAGGGTGATGTTGGAACGAGAAAAGCCGAGAAATCGCGCTGTATTGTTTTAGCGAGCAGGCTAATCCATTTAGGGCTAACGCCGTGGAAGAATCGGGGGCCGCGTCCCAATCCGCGCCGCTTCGCCCTACGTAGGGCGTCTGAATTACCTCCCGACGCGCTGCTCACTTAACGAAATGTCACTTCAATCATCCCGACACGTCGATAAGATTTCAGCGGGATTATAGCTGTGGATTTTAATCTGTGCTTGTTTTTAATGCTTTAGTACTTTTTAGTTGGTTAAAAACAAATCGAAACGGAATAAATGTGCGAATTTGCACTCGAATATGACGTACGGAACACTGTGACCAGCCGCCTCAGTCGCGCTGTTTGAACCCTAAATTCATCAACTTGTTTTTGTTGCAATAAGATTTCAGCGGGATTATTTATAGCTGTGGATTTTAATCTGTGCTTGTTTTAATGGAACGACTTTATAGTTAGTTAAAAACGGCATCGAAGCGGAATAAATGTGCGAATTTGCACTCGAATATGACGTACGGAACACTGTGACCAGCCGCCTCAGTTGCGCTCTTTTAACCCTAAATTCGTCAACTTGTTTTTTGTTGTAAATAAGATTTTAGCGGGATTATAGCGGTGGATTTTAATCTGTGCTTGTTTTATATGAGCCTTTTTGTAATGGAACGACTTTTAAGTTAGTCAAAAACAGCATCGAAACGGAACACTGTGACCAGCCGCCTCAGTTGCGCTCTTTTAACCCTAAATTCATCAACTTGTTTTGGTTGTAAATAAGATTTCAGCGGGATTATAGTTGTGGATTTAATCTGTGCTTGTTTTATATGAGCCTTTTTGTAATGGAACTACTTTCAATTTAGTCAAAAACATCATCTAAACGTATTTGAAACGCCTCAGTTGTGCTGTTTTAACCCTAAATGCATCAACTTGTTTCTTGTTTTGGTTGTAAATAAGATTTCAGCGGGATTATAGCTGTGGATTTAATCTGTGCTTGTTTTATATGAGCCTTTTTTAATGGGACGACTTTTAATTTAGTCAAAAAACAGCATCGAAACGTATTTGAAACGGAATAAATGTGACGTACGGATCACTGTGACCGGCCGCCGCCTCATGAATTTGGTTTTTGTGTTCGGTTTGTTTTTTTGTTGTTGTTGTAAATAAGATTTCAGCGGGATTATAGCTATGGATTTTAAACATGTGCTCGTTTTCAATGGGACGACTTTTAAGTTAGTTTAAAAACGGCATGAAAAGCGTATTCGAAACGGAACAAATGTGTGAATTTTGGACTCGAGAATGACGTACGGAACACGGTGACCAGCCTAAATTCACCTTTAAACCTAAATTCCTGACTGTTGATTTACTTTGTGTGTTTTGTTCGTTTCTCTTGTTAAAGACCGGATAAATGGCTTCGTCGGGTTCATCAGCGGGATCGGCCTCCGTGCTCCAGCCCAGATGGAAGCGTGTGCTGGGGTGGTCCGGCCCGGTTCCGCGGCCTCGTCACGGTCACCGCGCGGTGGCCATCAAGGAGCTGATGGTGGTGTTCGGCGGCGGGAACGAGGGGATCGTGGACGAGCTGCACGTCTACAACACAGGTACGGCCGCCGGGGGAACGCTCCGGCCGGCGCCCGCCGCTCAAATCAAGTGCCCTTGCTCGCTCGCTCACTCGCTCGGCGGCCGCAGCCGCGCGGAGCTACAGGCTAATGCTAATGCTAATGAGCTAACAGCTCCACACACAGCGCCGCGGACAGAATGGAGGGAAAAAATGCAAAGAAAAATGGCGGGATCGGCGACCGCCGACGTCATCGACCCAACAAGCCACGCCCACGCTACATATTTATAAGCCTCTGTGGGGCACCTCAACATTTACTTTTATTATTATTATTCATTCATTATCTCCCGCTTTATCCTCTATTAGGGTCACGGGGGGGGGGGGGGTTCCCCATGCACGTCCAGGGGAGAACGGCTCTGGCGCTGGGCAGATAGACCCGGGACAGGGGGCCAATCCATCGCTGGGCACACACTCACTCACACAGACACACTGTATATGGGGCAATTTGGAGAATTCAATTGACTTGATCCATGTTTTTTGGACTGTGGGAGGAAACCGGAGAACCCGGAGGAAACCCACACGGACACGGGGAGAACATGGAAACTACACCCAGATGGGGATTCGAACCGGGAATCCCTAGCGCGGAGAGGCGAACGTGCTAAACACTAAGCCACCGTGCCGCCCTTCTCAACATTTACTTTTATTATTATTATTCATTCATTCATCCATCCATTATCTCCCGCTTTATCCTCTATTAGGGTCGCGGTGGGGTTCCCCATGCCCATCCAGGGGGGAACGTCTCGGGCGCTGGGCAGATAGACCCAGGACAGGGCGCCAATCCATCGCTGGGCACACACTCACTCATACACACACTCTATATGGGGCAATTTTGAGAATTCAATTGACTTGATCCATGTTTTTTGGACTGTGGGAGGAAACCGGAGAACCCGGAGGAAACCCATGCGGACACGGGGAGAACATGGAAACTCCACCCAGATGGGGATTCGAACCGGGAATCCCTAGCGCTGAGAGGAGAACATGCTAACTACTAAGCCACCGTGCCGCCCTTATTATTATTATTATTATTATAATAGATTTTTTTATATAAGATAAGACAGACCTTTATTTGTCCCACACTGGGGGGGATTCACATTCTCAGCAGCAGTTACAAATTAGAAGAAAGATGAACAAGGTATTTAGTAATTTAAAAAAAAAAGTCCATTATCAGGCGGCTTAGTGGTTTAGCACGTTCGCCTCTCAGCAACGACAATAATAACGAGGTGTGAATTTCTTGAAAAAGAAATGTTTGTGATTGCAGCTTTCTCTTTGCTGATGGCAGTCACAATATTGTTTATCTGTTTGGTCCGATCAATACCTTAATAATAAAAACAAGAGGTTGTGTGCTTTTCCTGATGAAAATCCAGACGTCTAATTATTATTATTAAGGCGTTGTTAGATGGTTCCTAAGGCGTTCCACACTAATAAGATATTTAAGTAGCTTTTTAGTTGTCCCATCTTGTCTGCTCCATCCATCCTATAAATAGATCAGTTTTGTTTCTCCACATGCTTATTATAACCCCATTTGTACCCTGTCTCCAATTTATTGGGATCCCCACAATAGTTATTTGGATGGTGAGTGATTCTCACCACTGCATGGTGATTGTATATATTAACATGTATTGAAGGGATTAGGCATTTTTAACTCTCCACTCTCTGTATGCACATCCATCTTTGTGCGTCCCCTCTGTGGATGTAAAATCTAAAGCAGTAGGTCATCTGTTGCTGCACAGTTAATATTAGTCATCCTCTAATCCTCCATCAGTGCCCACAGGACGCTGCTTACGGGACGCTGGGTGGGATCCGGTGGGGGTTTCTGATTATTAGCGAACAGAGGGAGGGGGATTAAGAAAGTATGTGGAGAAACAGATGGACTACGTTCTGCTATTGTGGAACTACAAAGTCCATCTTTGTGGTGTAGAAACAAGTAGATGTATGTGCGGGTTGAGTGAAAAATGTTCTTCTAAGTCTTTTTAAAAACATGTTCTCATTGCGGTGTTCACATGCAGTGATCTATATTTTTTATTACATTATATAGGACTGATGTCTGACTTTTTGTCCATTTTTTTGTCCCCACACATAGCCACCAATCAGTGGTTTATCCCGGCTGTCCGGGGCGACGTTCCACCCGGCTGCGCCGCCTACGGCTTTGTGTGTGACGGCACCCGGCTGCTGGTGTTCGGAGGGATGGTTGAATACGGAAAATACAGCAACGATCTGTACGAGCTGCAGGTACGTGAGCGAGGTCTCATGCTTTGCTTTGGCAGTGTTACTTTTATGACGTAACTTTTATGAGGGGCCGCAGCATCGAATAACAATCAGGTTTGATGAATTTACAGTGTAGTTGGTTTTCTCCATGGCTTCTGACTCGTGGTGTTCTCATTTGTAAGTCGCTTTGGATAAAAGCGTCTGCTGAATGACTAAATGTAATGTAAATGTAAATGACGTTTGGTCCATGAGCGCCTGCTGGTGTTTTTAAACTGTACCGGCGCGCCCTCTGGTGGTCAGGAGAAGTAACTGCGCTTTGGATTCGCAGCTGGTCCAGGATATTCAGCATGGATTGATATTTAAATTAAGAAGTCCGAGGGCTGGTGGGGTTAATAAAGTAAAATTATAGCCAGTCGTGGAGTTGATCAGTTAAACGTATAATTAAAAATGATAAAAGTGTCTGTAGATTGGCCTATAGTGTAGTTTAGTTTTTTTTTTTTTTTGTTTTTTGAGCTAAACATCAAATAGTCTTAATTACGTAGACAAAAGTATTAGTGACCAACTAACCAGACCAAGATAACTTACAAGCTCCTGTAGATGTCCTGTTTTTGTAGCTTTCACTCTTCTGTGATGGTATTCAAAAAGTCATTTCTATAACTTTTTTGGCTACTCACCCTGAAGTGCATTCATATGGTCGCACTCGGAGAGGGTTTGCTCACAGTCTGAGTTCTATTTCATCTCAAAGCAGTATTACTGTGGTTGAATTCAGGGCTCTGTGTTGGGAGAGTCAGCAGGAACGGAACAGAAACCCTTGCAGTCCTTAAACAATTAAAATATAAACATTGGCCCGTGACGTGCTGCGGATACAAAGCAGACGTGAAATGAACGCAAGGCTTTTAATCCCATACCATATTTAGGTAATTTCCTCTCATGCCAGTATAAAGACCACATAAGTAAACCCACGTGTCGCGTAACCGACACTGAATTATCCCTTATGTTTATGGGACCTAAACTCATCCTGCGCTGTTGATGCCATTTTGGCAGCGGATATAAAACCGAATTAGTCTGATGAGAGTGGATCATGTTTTAAGACTCAGATCTGTAACGAGCTTAATTCAGACAGCGTTAAACCCAGCACCTCAGTAACCAGGCTAAGACTGTGGATGTTCTTTCTCAACAGGCGAGCAGATGGGAGTGGAAAAGGCTAAAACCTAAAGCCCCAAAGAACGGCCCGCCCCCCTGCCCACGCTTGGGCCACAGCTTCTCTCTAGTGGGAAATAAGTGCTACCTATTTGGTGGACTTGCCAATGATAGCGAGGATCCGAAAAACAACATACCAAGGTAACAGCCGCTGTGCAGTTTTGTTTTTTAAGCTTTAGGGCTAAAACTGCGTTTTTGGTGCAACTTTTAATAAAAGACTGAATCTTTTCTTCGTACCACAGATACCTGAATGACCTGTACACCTTGGAGCTCCGTCCCGGCTCCAGCGTGGCCGGCTGGGACGTCCCGATCACGTACGGCGTGCTGCCTCCGCCTCGGGAGAGCCACACGGCCGTGGTTTACACCGAAAAAACCTCGAAAAAGTCCCGGCTCGTTATCTACGGAGGCATGAGCGGCTGCCGGCTCGGAGACCTGTGGACGTTGGACATAGGTAGTTTTCCGAAGTGTACCGAGAACCTAAATTCATAATGTCACAGGATATTAAGGACATTCTCTCTTGTAGACACGCTGACATGGCATAAGCCATCCATCACGGGGACAGCCCCTCTTCCTCGCAGTCTGCATTCTGCCACCACCATAACCAACAAGTGAGTTCTGAACATTTGTAACTGTATGTTGTCATGAGTTAAAATATTGAATCACAACCTAATTTGTTAGTTTGATAACTGCTCTGATTAATTTATTATTATTTTTATTTTAAGGATGTATGTGTTTGGCGGCTGGGTCCCCTTGGTGATGGACGACGTGAAAGTGGCGACACACGAAAAGGAATGGAAGTGTACGAACACGCTGGCATGTTTAAATCTTGGTATGTATTCCTCCTCTGTTATTAAAGATCTAAAGCTGTGGAATGGGGAGGAAACTCAACGATGTTTGCCTCGTTTAGACTCCATGAACTGGGAGACCATTTTAATGGACACCCTGGAAGACAACATCCCGAGGGCCAGGGCGGGACACTGTTCTGTTGCCATCAACTCACGACTTTACGTGTGGAGTGGCAGGGACGGTTACCGCAAGGCCTGGAACAACCAAGTGTGCTGTAAAGACCTCTGGTATCTGGAAACAGGTGAGTCCTGTGGTGAAGACGTCGGAGACATCACAGTCAAGCTGCACAGTGGATTCCTATTAAAATGTCTGATGTATTCCACAGACCGTCCTCAGGCGCCGTCCCGTGTCCAACTCGTCCGAGCCAACACCAACTCCCTGGAGGTGAGCTGGGGTGCCGTGCCCACCGCCGACACCTACCTGCTGCAGCTGCAGAAATATGACATCCCTGCAGCAACCGCAGCCTCTTCGCCCAGTGTCACGCCAACATCCTCTCTGCCCACCAATTCGCCCAAGAGCCCCATTCCAGCCATGGCTGCCCCGGCCGCGCAGAGCCTGCCTGCAGCGGGGGTCACCCTCATACCCCAGGTGCCCTCGCCGACCACCTCCATGCCTGGCAGCCCCCTTGCTGCAGCCTCACCTCGTGGTCCGGGTAAGAGTGTGTGCCGCAATGAAACACGCCGAAGATTCTTTTGTTCTCGTTAGTCTGTAGTCATGGCCACGCCCTGTAGCCCATACGTTATCGCTAATGACCCTTTAACTTCTAATGAACCCTAATTGACCCTTTAACTTCTAATGAACAGGTACCATTTGGGTGGTGGATGTGTTGTGCTGGTATGAGGTATGGTGGGAGAGATTGTTTCTTAATGACCCGCTCTTCTCCTTCACAGCCATTTTGAAGGTCGCCGCCCCTCAGTCCACTCCCGGAACTTCCATCGTCACTGTGCGTCAGGCCAATCAAGTGGGCAAGTCGCCCGTCACGGTCACGTCACTTCCCGCCGGAGTCCGCATGGTCGTCCCAGCACAGAGCGCTCAGGGAACAGTAAGTGGGCGGCGGTGTTCCTTCTCCGTACTTTCTGAAGTAGTTCAAATTTTATTTTATTTTCTTTCTTTCTTTTTCTTTCTTTTTTTTTTTTTTTTTATTTATTTTTTTAAAAAGCTAGTTAATCAGAGCACCCATCCGAATAGCCACTTGAGTTGGTGCATTTCTGTAACTAAAAGCGAAATGCATCTGCTTTGAAATGCTTTTGATCCACCTCCTGCTTAGATGTAAACATCATGGAGCGCTCTTCTTTTTAGCCTATCGGGAGCAGCCCTCAGATGAGTGGCATGGCCGCTCTGGCTGCAGCTGCAGCGGCCACCCAGAAGATCCCTCCTTCCTCCACAGCCACTGTGCTGAACGTTCCAGCAGGAGCCACCATAGTGAAAACGGTCGCTGTGACCCCGGGCTCCACAGCTCTGCCTGCTACAGTGAAGGTCGCCTCACCAGTGACAGTGAGGATTATTTAATGCTTTTTGTTCTAGGTCTTACACGGCACCCGATTGCTTGTGCACTTTCCACCCACAGGACGGCAGCCGTAGACTAAACCATGCCCCCCCACCCACCCACCCACCCACCCCCCTCCATGTTTGATTGCTGTCTTTTCCCCTTATGATGTTGATTAGGTTCATTATTATACATCTGTCTGTTGCTTTTCTTTAGCTTAATTGTTTTCCCTCCCTCTCGTCTCAGGTCAGCAATCCGGCCACTCGCATGTTAAAGACGGCCGCGGCTCAGGCCTCCACCATCTCCACACCCAACACGCCAACACGCCCCATCATCACCGTGCACAAATCCGGAACGGTGACCGTGGCCCAGCAGGCTCAGGTGGTCACCACTGTGGTCGGAGGCGTCACCAAAACCATCACGCTCGTCAAGAGTCCGCTCACTATGGGCAGTGGTGGCACTTTGGTAAGAAGCAAGGACTTTTGTATGTGAGGTTGGCATGTTCGCTCTTGTGCGTCTTCAGTCTAAAACGTGTAAACTGGGAGATGATACTCTGCCCTGGGACCCTAGTGATAATATTTTTCAGATTTATATTATTCCATGTATAATCTGAGCAAAGAAATTCCCCAACGTCCTTTTCCTCTGACGTTTAGATCTCCAGCCTGGGGAAGGTGATGACCATGGTTCAGACCAAACCAGTGCAGACCTCAGCAGTGAGCGGCCAAGCGGGTAGCCCGGTCACCCAGATTATACAGGTAAACGAATTTGGGACAATCTCTTGGAAAACCCGTTTTAATCCGGAATGCGAGACGAATGTCCCGTGAACGTTTCTTCTCTCGTCAGACGAAAGGCCCTCTGCCTGCGGGCACCATCCTTAAGCTGGTCACGTCTGCGGATGGCAAACCCACCACCATCATCACGACCTCGCAGGCCGGCGCCACGGCCAACAAACCTACCATTCTGAACATCAGCGGAGTTTCGCAGAACACCGGCACCAAACCCGGGACCACCATCATCAAAACCATCCCGATGTCTGCTCTTCAGCAAGGTGCCCCTTTAGAGTAGCTGCCTTTATGTTTAATAAGGACGCCAGATGTCCTGCTTGTTTGGTGGGTGTCGCGCGGTCGTACCGAAACGCTCACCGGTGGTTTTTCTCTCTCAGGTGCCGCCGGTGGTGCCGGTATAAAGTCTCCCATCACAATCATCACCACAAAGATGGTGACACCGGGAACCCCGGGGAAGATCATCACGGCCGTCCCGAAGCTGACCACGGCGGCCGGACAGCAGGGAGTAACTCAGGTGACTCGCGTTGGTGTTATTAAAGCTGCAACGCCCTATTTGGTTAATTATCGTTCCAGTTCGTGAATCACATGACCCCATGTCCTTATAAGGCATTTGTTTTTATTAATCTTGCTCGCAGGTCGTGTTAAAGGGGGCACCTGGGCAGCCCGGAACCATTCTGCGCACCGTGCCGATGAGCGGCGTTCGTCTTGTATCCCCCGGTACCGTGTCTGCGGTCAAGCCCACGGTAACCACACTGGTGGTTAAAGGCACCACGGGTAATTAAGCATTAGTTCTGAAGCTGTGTGCTTGCTGACTGAACGGTTCCGCGTTAACTGGCGTTCTAATGGCTTTCTTTTTAGGAGTTACCACCCTTGGCACGGTTACTGGCACCATCTCCACCAGCTTGGCGGGAGGCAACGTTTCCACCTCCAATGCCAGTCTGGCTACTCCCATAACCACTCTGGGCACCATCGCCACACTTTCCAGTCAGGTGATCAACCCCACAGCCATCACCGTGTCGGCGGCCCAGACGAGCCTGACCACTGCGCCCACGGTGGCCATTCAGGTATGCCGTCTCCTCGGGTGGCTGGGAATCGGCGGCGTCCTGGTTTCAGCTCTCTAATCCCTTTCGTTTCCCGTAGGCGGCCGCCCAGCCCACGCAGGTGACACTCATCAGCACCCCTAGTGGTGTGGACGCGCAGCAAGACCTCCCCGTGTCCATCCTCGCCTCCCCGACTTCTGAACAGCCCTCCAGCACGTGCAACGACGGCAGCGAGGCACCGACCGAAGTGACTCTGATTTGCTCTAACCCCCCGTGCGAGACTCACGAAACGGGCACGACGAACACGGCCACGACGGCCGCCGCCAAGATGGGCACAGAGGGGGTGTGTTCCAACCCACCTTGCGAGACGCACGTGACGGGCACCACCAACACGACCACCACTGCCTCGGCCGACATGGGCCGCGTGCAGCAAGTGTGCAGCAACCCGCCCTGTGAGACACACGAAACGGGAACCACCAACACCCCCACGCAGGCGTCGTCCACCATGGGCGGCGGCGGCAGCACCGCCACCGTTCAGAGGGTGTGTTCCAACCCGCCCTGCGAAACCCACGAGACGGGCACCACCAGCACCTCCACGCAGGCGTCTTCTAACATGGGCAGCGATGTGACCAACACTGTACAGAGGGTGTGCTCCAACCCACCCCGTGAAACCCACGAGACGGGCACCACCAACACCTCCACGCAGGCGTCGTCCAACATGGGCAGCGATGTGACGGGCACCACCAACACCTCCACGGAGGCATCTTCTAACATGTGCAGCGATGTGACCAACACTGTACAGAGGGTGTGCTCCAATCCTCCGCACGAAACACATGAAACGGGCTCCACAAACACCCCCACGTCGTCATCCTCCACTATGGGCGGCGGCAGCACCACCACCACCACCACCACCGTTCCGAAGGTGTGTCCCAACCTGCACCGCGAAACCCACGAGACGGGCACCACCAACACCTCCACTCAGGCGTCGTCCAACATGGGCAGCGATGTGACCGGCACCACCAACACCTCCACGGAGGCATCTTCTAACATGTGCAGCGATGTGACCAACACTGTACAGAGGGTGTGCTCCAACCCACCCTGTGAAACCCACGAGACCGGCACTACCAACACCCCCACACAGTCTTCGTCCACGATGGGGGGCGAAAACGCCGTGGTGCAAAGGGTGTGCTCTAACCCACCCTGCGAAACGCACGAAACCGGCACCACGAACACCGCAACTACTGCCACCAGCAACCTCGAATCGGGCGAGGGATCGGGTATGTCTGAAGTAGCTCATTTGGGGGGTTGCTGGGTATTATTTCGAGATCAGTGATTTTCAACTAGTGAGACCCAGAGCTCCATCTAGTGGATTTTAAAAGCAAGTCCTTATGTCACAAAGAAAAGGGCTCTGCCTATGTTAATAAATTACTTGTGAATTGTAATTGGGGTGACGGCACGGTGGCGGCTTAGTGGTTGGCACGTTTGCCTCTCGGCGCTAGGGATTCCCGGTTCGAATCCCAATCTGGGTGGAGTTTCCATGTTCTCCCCGTGTCTGCGTGGGTTTCCTCCGGGTTCTCCGGTTTCCTCCCACAGTCCAAAAACACGTGGATCAAGTCAATTGAGTTCTCCAAATTGCCCCATATAGAGTGTGTGTGCCCAGCGATAGATTGGCGCCCTGTCCTGGGTGTATCTTCCCAGCGCCCGAAACATTCTCCCCTGTATGGGCATGGGGGAACACCCCCCCCCCCCCCCCCCCGCGACCCTAATAGAGGATAAAGCGGAAGATAATGAATGAATTGTAATGGGGGGTTCATTTTTGTCCACTGTTTTAGTAATTATTAGTACTTTATTGTCTTGCAGCTCAACAGAGTGGAAACGGACAGGACGCGGGCACCAGCGCCGAGGCCACTTCATCCACGGAAACGGTCAATCCCACAATTCAAAGCAGGGCCATCACCACGGTAACACAGTCCACACCTACCCCTGGACCGTCTGTCCCGGTAAGTCTTAATAGGGCTCATTTCGCTATCGATCTGTCACCGAGTTCTGTTCTCATGCCCACATCGCTGCCCCCTACAGGAGATTTCGTCGATGGCGGGTGCCATTGCCGTGGTGGAGGGCTCGGAAGGCACGGAGGCAATGGAGCAGGGTGACTCTGAGGCAGTGGCGGTGGCGTTGGGCGAAGAGCCCATGCAGACAGAGGGCGTGCTGGGTGGGGAGGGCACGGTCAGAGTCGTCGCCATCGAAGAGGGGGCTGCCGGTGAGGCCGCGACAATGCTGCAGGTTCACGTCGCCATGGAAGCACAACCAAGTGAGGGAGATCAGACTGAGGTATGCGGCTGCCGTTATCCTGCCATCTCTGTGTTTGGCTTATTTAAATCGGGGTTCCAATTATTGGATTCTTTTTTTTTTTTTTTTTTTTTTCTGCACTCAGATGGAGCAGGGAGGTGAAGCAGCGGAGGCCGTGGCTCTGGCAGCCCAAGACTCCGAGGCCTTGGCGCTGCCGCAGGAGCTGATGTCTGCTGAAGGACAGCAGACGACGCTGATGGTGACGGGTCTGACTCCGGAAGAGCTCGCCGTGACGGCGGCGGCGGAGGCAGCCGCTCAGGCCGCAGCCACGGAAGAAGCCCAGGCCCTCGCCATACAGGCCGTGCTGCAGGCCGCCCAGCAGGCCGTGCTCAGTAAGCGAAACGCCTCGTTGAGCCAGGCATCACCTGCGAGTCCCATCGCCCCTTAACGTTGTTTTTGCCCTAGATGAGGCAGATGGAGGGCACGATGGACAGCAGACCACCACCATCCCCATTGTTTTGACGCAACAGGAACTGGCAGCCCTCGTCCAGCAGCAGCACCAACTCCAGGAAGCCCAAGCGGCGGCCCAAGCGGCAGCGCAAGCGGCGGCGCAAGCGGCGGCTCAAGCGGCGGCTCAAGCGGCGGCTCAAGCGGCGGCTCAAGCGGCAGCACAAGCGGCAGCACAAGCGGCGGCGGCGGCCGCCGCGCAGCAGCTGGCAGCCGAGGCAGGGGCAGCGACTCTGCCCACCGAGGGTCTCGCACCTGCCGACAGCCTCAACGACCCCACGACCGAGAGCAACGGCCACGAGATGTCCGCCGCCGCAGTGACCGCCGCCGTGGCGCAACTTTTGCCCAGCACTTCAGCAGAAAGTAAGAGTTCGGGATCGATCGGTCGCTCAGTTGGCTATTACAGTGATTCTCAATTATTTTCTGTTAAGCCCCCCCTAGGAAGAAGTAAACATTTTGCACCCCCCCCCACACACACACACACGCACTCACCTCACCCCCCCCACATGATTTATCCCACCAAATTTATCAAAAATGGGATAAATTATTTTTACACGCCCTCTGTAGTATGATTTGTCTATAAATTTGTTATAAGTTCACCTCTTTTATAACAATGTCTCCTTATTAACAATAAAGAATACAAAAAAGAAAGAAATATAGATCAAAGAATAATTTGATTTACTTTGTTTAGTTTGTAACAGAAACGAATATCCTTATTTAAACGTGAAACATTTTTGAACTGACTGGTATTTGATGCTGAAAAATGGAGAATTTCAATTTATTGAAAAATCAATAAACAATAATAAATTCAAATTCATCAGCAACATTCATTCAGGAGCTCTTTAACCTACAAAACAAAAATGAATACAACAATTTGTGCTGTTTTTTTTTGTTTTTTTTTTTTGTTTTTTTTTTTCTCTGAGGAAGTCAGAACTGATGTCTCCAACGTGCCCGTTTTGCAGCACAGCTTTTCTGTAGTAGCTTTCATAAAGCGTTAATATTTGCTGGTTATTTATTTATTATTATTTGACTTTTGTTGCTCTCATTATCTTTGTCTCTCTCCACCTTTCTCTCCGCCATCCCTGTTAAATATTTTTCCATGTTGTCTCTTGAGGGTTTGTTCAGTACACTTAATATCACTTGCTCTGTGATTTCTTGTTATGCGCCCCCCCCCATGCACCGCACTGGGGGCGCGCCCCACTATTTGAGAAGCACTGTGCTATTAATATAGATAAACATTTTTAAAAAGTTCCTGCCGGGCTTTTTGACATCAATTTTTTTGCTTTGCCACAAATATCTCCGCCCACTTGCACATGCCGTTTTACTCCATGTCTACATTTCGCGGGTTTTTTATTTATTTATTTTTTTTTATAATTGATTCCTTTCAATTTCAATTGATTTGCTTTCCTTTTTTCCAAACAGCTTTAGCTCCATCGAGTACACTGGCGCCGTCGCAGCCCATGGTGGTGGTGGCCAGTCCCGCCAAAATACAGGCCGCTACTGCACTCGCCGAAGTGGCCAATGGCATCGAGTCTGCAGCTGGTGTAAGTGTAACAACTTAAACGAACAGCCCCCTTCGACGCGTCCTGCCCCGTGTGTTGCCGTTCCTTATTTTCTAACGCTCTTCTTCCCTAACAGAAAGCGGGAGCGCCCCCTGTGGTTGTAAAACCTCCGGTGAAAAAGGAAAATCAGTGGTTCGACGTTGGCATAGTCAAAGTGACCAACATGGTCGTGACTCATTACTACATGCCGGCAGATGACTCCGAGGTTACGGACGTGAGTCTCGTCTTACGGCGCCGTGAATAATGAGAGGTTTGAGAGAGTTTGAGAGTTTGACATCGAGTCGCTGCTGCGTCTGTGTTGCAGGACGACTCTGGAACCGTTCCAGATTACAGTCAGATGAAAAAAGTGGAGCTCTCTCCCGGCACCGCGTACAAGTTCCGCGTGGCCGGAATCAACACATGTGGCCGTGGAACGTTCTCAGAAGTGTCGGCGTTTAAAACCTGCCTGCCGGGCTTCCCTGGGGCACCGTGTGCCATTAAAATCAGCAAGGTAGACTTTGAACCGTCATCCATCCATTATTTTCCACTTTATGCTCTATTAGGGTCACGGGGAGGTTGCCCATGCCCAACCAGGGGAGAACGTTTCGGGCGCTGGGCAGATACACCCAGGACATCTATCGCTGGACACACACACACACGCTATATGGGGCAATTTGGAGAACTCAATTGACTTGATCCATGTTTTTGGACTGTGGGAGGAAACCGGAGAACCCGGAGGAAAACCACGCGGACACGGTGAGAACGTGGAAACTCCACCCAGATGGGGATTCAAACTGGGAATCCCTAGCGCTGAGAGGAGAACATGCTAAACCACTAAGCCACCGTGCCACCCTTTAAACGGTCATATTTGATTATCTTTTGATATTACTTTCGAGACATGGTCGATTAAAATTCATTCATTATCTCCCGCTTTATCCTCTATTAGGGTCGCGGTGGGGTTCCCCATGCCCATCCAGGGGAGAACGTCTCGGGCGCTGGGCAGACAGACCCAGGACAGGGCGCCAATCTATCGCTGGGCACACACTCACTCGCACAGACACACTCTATATGGGGCAATTTTGAGAATTCAATTGACTTGATCCATGTTTTTGGACTGTGGGAGGAAAGCGGAGAACCCGGAGGAAACCCACGCGGACACGGGGAGAAGGTGGAAACTCCACACAGATTGGGATTCAAACTGGGAATCCCTAGCGCTGAGAGGAGAACATGCTAAACCACTAAGCCACCGTGCCGCCCTTTGAACGGTCATATTTGATTATCTTTTGATATTACTTTTGAGACATGGTCGATTAAAATTGTTCAGTAAAATCACAGGATTTTGTTTTAAGTTGTGTGTATACACACACACACACACACACACACACACACACACACAATCTCGGTTTGTGTTAACGGTGTAATCTTCATCTATTCAGAGCCCCGACGGCGCTCACCTCACCTGGGAGCCTCCGTCTGTGACGTCGGGGAAGATCATCGAGTACTCGGTCTACCTGGCCATCCAGAGCTCTCAGACGACCGAGGCCAAGGCCTCCGCCCCGGCGCAGCTGGCGTTCATGCGGGTGTACTGCGGACAGAGCCCCTCCTGCTTAGTCCAGAGCTCCAGCCTGTCCAACGCCCACATCGACTACACCACCAAACCCGCCATCATCTTCCGCATCGCTGCCCGCAACGAAAAAGGCTACGGCCCCGCCACGCAAGTCAGGTGGCTACAAGGTGAGGGTGGCCCCGGAGATTCCTGCTTTGCTTTTCTGTTTTGTCTTCATCGTCGTACGTGGAACCTAATCGTGTGACTCGTCCTTTGCAGAAACCAGTAAGGATGGATCCGCTGCCAAGCCCGCAGCAAAGAGACCGATCCCTTCTCCTGATTTGTAAGAAACTCATTCATTCATTATCTCCCACTTTATCCTCTATTAGGGTCGCGGGGGGGTTCCCCATGCCCATCCGGGGGAGAACGTCTCGGGCGCTGGGCAGATAGACCCAGGACAGGGCGCCAATCCATCGCTGGGCACACACTCACTCACACAGACACTTTTTATATGGGGCAATTTTGAGAATTCAATTGACTTGATCCATGTTTTTGGACTGTGGGAGGAAACCGGAGAACCCGGAGGAAACCCACGCAGACACGGGGAGAACATGGAAACTCCACCCAGATGGGGATTCGAACCGGGAATCCCTAGCGCTGAGAGGAGAACGTGCTAAACCACTAAGCCACCGTGCCACCCGATTTGTTAGAAACTCCAATATTAAATTCTTATTGTTTCTGATTCCACTCGTATCAGCAAAAAGCGCACCACCACCACCATGTCGGTGTCACCGCAGTACTGCGCATTATCCTCCACCCTATTAATACCAGCTTTGTCCATTGTCCTGATCAGCAGAGATAATAAAATGGCCAGTGTATGCTTTATCTAACCCTAAATTTGAACCCTTTCTGTTCGTTTATCGCAGGAAGGGTATCGGACCGAAAAAAGCCCGAGCCGACCAGTGAGAGCTTACAGCGTCCCTCCCCGAGACCAAGACCCCTGACTGAACCTCTCTCCATGCTGAATGCCCTCCCCAGCCTTATCAAACACCACACCTTCCGTTTGCCCGCGTACAACGAAACAGCGGCAGAACACCAAGATAATCCATTCATGCCCCGCCCCGATCATCACTGGACACTCTGGTGCCATGGACGCCTTACCTCTTCAACTGTGTTAAACTAAGACGACGTATTATAAATGTTTCTTCTTCAGACAAACCGTTAAAAAGCACGTTCTTTTGCTTATTTTTTTTTTTTTTTTTTTTTCTTTCTTTTTTTTTTTTTTTTTTTTTTTTTCCTTTCTTCCCTCCCTCTTTTCTGGGAATTTAGTGTGACAGATTTCCAGCCACAGCATTCAGTCAGAGTCGGTCTGTGTTGTTTTTGTAGTCACTCTGCGTACTCCGCATTTTATTTCAATACAAGCAATAGACAAAGAAAACAAACTGCTCTTCTGTCAGATTTCTGTCCCTCCCCCCCATTTCACCTGTCCGTATTTCAGTCCGACAGACTGGGGGAGGACTGACGGCAGTGGTGCGGCTGGGAGCGCTGGCCACCGCGACCTTTCACCTGTTTGGGGGGGGAGAGCAACACGCAGCACTTGGTGACTTCTGAAAAAAGACGAAACCTAAAATCGTTCTCCAGACCTCTGTAAATGTACATTTCGAGTCCAGTAGCCTGTTTATGACATCACTGTGTCTTCATACATAGATGAGAAGGACAGATTTGCAGACTTGTACTATTTTGTATTGAAGATGTCGAGGACCCCGGTCCTCAGAAGACGGGGAGGATTTCTTTTTGGATGCTCGAAGTCTTGTATAAAGAGGGAGAAACATTAACCACAAAAAAAAACAATAGTAGGAGGTGTCGCGTAAGCTCACAGTGTGTGGATTATTTTTCTATTTTGGGTTATTTTTCATATTTTTCTTTTTTTTTTTTTTTTTTTTTTTTTTTTTTTTTTTTTTTTTTTTTAAAAGCCGGAATCTTCCCCTTGTGTACGTGTGTGTGGTTTTTACAAACTCCTGTCCCTCGCTCATCCCTGGGGTTCAAGCGTCTGCTGGGTTTTCGGACATTCCACCTCGAGGAACCCTGTCGGACGGTGGGTCGCCGACCCAAACTTTTTTGATACTTGCGTGGAATAAAGGCGACCCACTTGCTCGCGTGCTTCACGGAAGGCTGTTTTCATTTCGTCTCCCAACCTGTATATTGTTGATCTTTTAAAGAAGCCTGTTGCAGGACGCACGTCCCCCTTTGGTTTATTTTCACTCTCTGTTAACTTTACACTAGTCTGTAGGTTATGTATACGTTACGTTCTGGAATTTCTGTGACTTTTTGTTCTTTTTTTTTTTTTTTTTTTTTTTTTTTTTTTTTTTTTTTTTTTTTTTTTTTTTTCTTTTCTTTTCTTTCTTTTTCTTTTCTGTGCTCATTTGAGCTGGTCGGAGCCAAACTGGGATCCTTCTCTCACGAGCTGGGATGCGTTTTCAGTTCTTCTTGCGCCCGTTACGCTGCGCAGGTGCTTTCCGGGTCGAGGTACAGCACAGATCAATGATCAGTGATCCAGAGGGTCAATGATCCAGTGTCAGATCGGCCTCCGGTCAGGGTGGCGTGCAGGAGCCCGGGGCTGGTCCTGGATCAGGCTTTCAGCTCTGAGACACGCCTCTATTTTTGATCCCGGTTTCTCAAAAATGGTGTTTCACACAGGTGGACTGGTCTGTCTGGAAATAAGAAACATTGGTTTGCTTTTCCTGGCATTGTGAAATGAGGAGCCAGCGTTTGAACTCGGTTGTAAATTAGTTCTTTCACGTAGCAAGACAAAAAGAAAAAAACTAAAAAAAAAAAAAATACAAAAAAAAAAAAAAAAAAAAAAAAAAAACCTCCGCCTTTTTATATAATTATCTGTAACAAATGTTTTTACATGTTGTCATCTATTGATTGCTTTTGTGTCTTGACATATAAAAGTAATGGAAATCTGTCTGCGTGGTGATCCTTGCTCTTGCGTTGGGTTTATTTTTTGTGTGTGTACTCGTATTAAAGACACGCAAGAAAAAAAAAAAAAACTGTCTTTTAACCAGCGATGGAAGAACCGCATTCGAAATTTATCCTTTTATGAAGCCTAATAAATAATTTTACAGAAGAATCACTGCTGCGTCATCGAGTCTGCTCCTCTTCATTTATCCAGCTTGCCTGGCCAAAAGTATGTGGACACCCATCATTAGAATCAAGCATCCTGTTTGATTACACACACAATTAAGGTGAAGTTTTAATCTTTCATGTAAATTGGCATTCATGTTCCTGTCAGAAGAACATTTTGAGTACACCTCTTCTTGTTCTAGTTGGTCGGTTCCACTTACTGTGAAGATGGACTTTGTAGTTCTACACTTTCAGACTGTAGTCCATCTGTGTTCTATGGGTCCATACTCTGTACTGTACTGTTGTAATGGTCAGAACCTCAATAGTACCACCACAGAGCAGGGGTTATTTGGATCCTATCCCAGCAATGTCACTGAGGTGTTTAAATGAAACTCCAGCAGCACTGCTGCACTAAACCCCCCCCCCCTCACCACATCAATGTCACTGCAGAACTGACAATCCACCACCCAAATGATACCTGTTCTGTGATGTTCCTGAGAACCATGGGACTAACAACAACAAAGAACACAGATGGACTACAGTCTGTAATTGTAGAACTACAAAGTCCGTCTATATGGTAAGTGGAGGACATGGATGATGGAGACAGAAAGTAAGCAATGTGTCCATAAGTAACGTGTTATTAATTTATTACTGTTGTAATCTCCATCCATCCATTATTATTCTGCTTTATCCTCAATTAGGGTCGTGGGGGGGGGGGGGGGTTCCCCATGCCCATCCAGGGGGAGAACGTTTCGGGCGCTGGGCAGATACACCCAGGACAGGGCGCCAATCTATCGCTGGGCACACACTCACACACATACACTCTATATGGGGCAATTTGGAGAACTCAATTAACCTTAATCCATGTTTTTGGACTGTGGGAGGGAACCCACGCGGACACGGGGAGAACATGGAAACTCCACCCAGATGGGGATTCGAACCGGGAATCCCCATTGCTAAGAGGAGAACATGCTAAACCACTAAGCCACCGTGCCGTCCTGTCGTTATCTCGAGATTTTAAAAAAATGAATCACTAAAAAAAAAAAAAAAAAAAAAAAAAAGATCACATGTCCCTCCCGGCCCTCCGTACCTCCGACTTGCCGTAGAGCTGTGTTTCTATGGAAACCGCGGCTGCGTTAGTTAGCCGTTAGCTTGTCTAGATTGCGACTTTAGGATTTTAACGTGGAACGTCAGACGAACGTCACGCGAACGTGTTGAATATGTTGTTGTTATTGTTTTTGTGGTGAGCGTTGAAGTCGCCGTGGAGAGAGTTAGATAGTTGAGTAAGCTGGTTGTTAGCTGGTTGTTGGTTGGTTGTTAGTTGGTTGCTGGTTGGTTGTTGGTTGGTTGTTAGTTGATTGCTGGTTGGTTGTTGGTTGGTTGTTGGTTGTTAGCTGGTTGTTAGCTGGTTGTTGGGTGGCTGTTGGGTGGTTGTTAGGTGGTTGTTAGCTGGTTGTTGGGTGGTTGGTTGTTGGGTGGTTGTTAGTTGATTGCTGGTTGGTTGTTGGGTGGTTGTTAGTTGGTTGTTAGTTGGTTGCTGGTTGGTAGCTGCTGTGTGTGGTGGAGGTGATGGAGCAGTACAGCATTTTGGGGAGAATCGGTGAAGGCGCGCACGGGATTGTTTTTAAAGCCAAACACATCGAGGTACAAAATCTAGAAAGGGTTCACGCTTTACCGTTTGCACTGCACCGACGCTGACGGGGTGGTGGCGCTGTGTGAGTGTGTGCTGATGGTGGAGTGTAAACCCTGCGTTCACTCACTGTAACTGTGTTACACTCCTCCACCTTAATGCTCCACCTTGTAGACGTAAATTCAGAGACAGTAGATTCTATTCATTCATCTATTATCTTCCGCTTTATCCTCTATTAGGGTCGCAGGGGGGGGGTTCCCCATGCCCATCCAGGGGAGAACGTTTCGGGCGCTGGGCAGATGCACCCAGGACAGGGGGCAATCTATCACTGATCACACACTCACTCACACAGACACACTCTATATGGGGCAATTTGGAGAACTCAATTGACTTGATCCATGTTTTTGGACTGTGGGAGGAAACCGGAGAACCCGGAGGAAATCCACGCGGACACGGGGAGAACATGGAAACTCCACCCAGATGGGGATTCGAACCGGGAAATCCCTAGTGCTGAGAGGAGAACATGCTAAACCACTAAGCCACCGTGCCGCCATGTTAATTCTAATTAACACCAATTTTCCAGGGGCAACACGGTCTGTGTCTGTGCGAGTGAGTGTGTGCCCAGCGTCCTGTCCTGGGTGTATCTGCCCAGCGCCCGAAACGTTCTTCCCTGGATGGGCATGGGGAACCCCCCCGACCCTAACAGAGGATAAAGTGGAAGATGATGGATGAATGGACTAATTTTCCATCAGTGCTCACAGGACGCCGCCTACAGGATGACGGTGGCTGGACATTTTAGTTTAATGGACTGCTCTCAGTCCAGCAGTGACACTGAAGGGATTTTAAGAATTCCATTAGCGTTTAAACCACTTACACCATCACCAACTAAAGTCTGGACCTGTAGAACTGCGGGGTATCTAATGAGCTTACCCGTCTCTGCTCTTTTTCCAGACCGGGGAGACGGTGGCTTTGAAGAAAGTGGCCTTGCGCAAACTTGAAGACGGCATCCCTAACCAGGCGTTGCGAGAAATCAAAGCTCTCCAGGAGATTGAAGACAATCCTCACGTAATGATAAACTCCATTTCATCCAGACTTTCTCTCTGTTAGAACGAAGTGAATGCCAGATCACCGGGGAGCCATAACTTTATAATGACTCGTCTATTAATGCTCAGGTGTCGTGCTGCTTAAATGGACCTTGAAGGGGACAGTCGGGTTCAGTCTCGGTCACCAGGTAGGGGCGTGGTCTTGTGTAGAGAGTATTGAAGAACAATCCAATCAGTGCTCCCCTTTAAAATCCACTACTGGACACGGGTCTAGTTGTATAGCAAATAGATAAAAAAAAATTCATTATATATATATATATATATAAAAGTGGGTGGCTTAGTGGTTTAGCATGTTCTCCTCTCAGCGCTAGGGATTCCCGGTTCGAATCCCAATCTGGGTGGAGTTTCCATGTTCCCCCCGTGTCCGCGTGGGTCTCCTTTGGGTTCTCCGGTTTCCTCCCACAGTCCAAAAACATGGATCAAGTCAATTGAATTCTCCAAATTGCCCCATATAGAGTGTGTCTGTGTGAGTGAGTGTGTGCCCAGCGATGGATTGGCGCCCTGTCCTGGGTGTGTCTGCCCAGCGCCCGAGACGTTCTCCCCTGGATGGGCATGGGGAACCCCCCCCCCCACGACCCTAATAGAGGATAAAGCGGAAGATGATGGATGGATGGATATATAAAAATTGGGCATCATATTGAGTAAAATAAATGTGTGGAGCAGCACTGAGGATCCAGGTTTGAATCCCAATCTGGATGGAGGTTGCATGTTCTCCTCGTGTACACCTGGGTCTCCTCCGGGCTCTCCGGTTTTCTCCTAGAGTCCAAATACATGGATTCAAGGTAAATCGAATGCTCTAAATTGCCCCATGTAGTGTGTCTGTGTGAGTGAGTGTGCCCAGCGATAGATTGGTACCCTGTCCTGGGTGTATCCGCCCAGTGCCCCAAACATTCTCCCCCGGATGGGCATGTGGAACCCATGAAAAGATGTATGAACCGATAATGGCAGATTTTGCGGTTCTCCATATTGTGCTTCATGGTGCTTTATGTTTTTTTTATGTTCTTTATGTTCCTTCAGGTAGTCAAGCTTAAGGACGTGTTCCCACATGGCACCGGCTTCGTCCTGGTCTTCGAATACATGCTGTCAGATTTGTCCGAGGTGATCCGGAATTCTCAGCGACCCCTGACCGAGTCCCAGGTCAAGAGCTATATGATGATGTTGCTGAAAGGAGTGGCCTTCTGTCACGAGAACTCCATCATGCACCGGGTAAGTTTGCCATGGTGCAGTCAATGTTGGCCTGTTGTTTAAACAGTTCCTATAAACTTATAAGCTCCGTCAGTAATAAGACACTGTTCATTGGCGAGTGTTAAAACATACTAACCCAACCACAAGGTGGCGCTCACTTCATGTGACTTGCAAATGAAATGTTGGATATTGTTAATAGCTCCCATGGGCATAAACATTGAGGGTGCATCGTCATGGGCGAGGATGGTCACCCATTGCACACCATCATTATGGACCAGAGGAGCAGGTTCAGTGGCAGGCTGCTGTCACTGAGATGCTCTACATACAGACCGAGAACATCTTTTGTTCCGAGGGCCATCAGGTTCTATAATACAACTGTTTTGGGCCCGAAGAGCCAATAAAACAACAGGACATTTAAAAAACTGTCTATTGTATTTTGCACAGCATTACTTAGGTCTCCATCCATACTGGACACTTTATTTTCATTTTTAGTTTTGCTACTTTTACACCCTGGACACTTTATAACGGTAAATTGTAAATATAAATATTCATTCATTCATTCGTTCATTATCTTGCGCTTTATCCTATATCAGGGTCGCAGGGGGGTTCCCCATGCCCATCCAGGGGAGAACGTTTCGGGCGCTGGGCAGATAAACCCTGGTCAGGGCGCCAATCCATCGCTGGGCACACACTCACACACACAGATACACGCACAAACACACTCTATATGGGGCAATTTGGAGAACTCAATTGACTTGATCCATGTTTTTGGGCTGTGGGAGGAAACCGGAGAACCCGGAGGAAACCCACGCAGACACAGGGAGAACATGGAAACTCCACCCAGATGGGGATTCGAACCGGGAATCCCTAGTGCTGATCGGAGAACATGCTGACCAATAAGCCACCGTGCCGCCTATTAAATATATATATTTTAAATTCATTCCCTCTATTAAAATACTGTCTAATACTGAATAAAGTATTCTATCTATCTGTCTGTGCAGTGTGCTGATATCACACCCAGCGACACACAGTGTTTTTACAACTCTGGATAGGTGGTTAATGATTGAAGACATGCACCTCAGTTACAACAGCAGCTGTAGGGACATGGCCAGATTCAGAGTGATTGTTTCCTCATATGAGCCAAGCGTTTGTCTCTTTGTATTCAGGACCTGAAACCTGCGAACCTTCTAATCAGCTCAACGGGACACTTGAAGATTGCTGACTTCGGCTTGGCCAGACTTTTCTCTAATGATGGAGAAAGACTTTACAGTCATCAGGTCGCCACCAGGTAAAAAAAAAAAAAAAAAAAAAAAAAAAAAAATATATATATATATATATATATATATATATATATATATATATATATATATATATATATATATATATGTATATATATATATATATATATATATATATGTATATATATTGTGGGTAAATCTACCCGCGCGTTTGTTTGAAAAGGAGGAGATCACACCAACAGTTCTGAGTGAAGAAATAACATTTATTAATACAACAGAAATCTGGGAAGAAGAGTGCACTCAGCAACCCGTGCACGATCTCCCTGTTCTCCGACCTCGCTTCTCTGACTCCATCTTCATATACTCTGCCTGCACAGGCCCCCACTTTTGCTGCTCTTCCATCTCAGATTGACCACCTGTGGGCCACCCCGCCCGAGCATAAGTTATTCTGCTTAGTGTAACATAATGATGCTTCTTGTTATCAGAACGTTTGTAGTCAACCGACCCGTATAGTACTCCTCCCTGCCTTTGACTCCCTTCTGCACATCCTGACCTTGACACAGAGATACATTCTCACATGGGTCTGATTAGAGAACAATACTGCCGTATCTTATTAAAAGTATTAGAACTTAAGCAAGATTAATTCCTGAAATAAATTAATAATGCTTTGATCTACATTTACTACTTGTAAATATGAAATGCGTAATAATGCTCATTATTTTTCCCTTCAATATATATATAGCACTAAACAAGAACCATCAGAACCAGAATCCTGTGTTGAGGTTCAAGTTTCAGTTCATGTGTAATAATGTGTAAAAAGATTTTACTCTAAATTATTCTGGACATTAATTAAGTTTGAACACTTTTTTTTGTAAGTAAAACCTATAATGCGGATCTGAATTTAAATTAAGACAATGCAAGTTAGTTTCTCCTTGTCGTGCAGGTGGTACCGAGCTCCAGAACTTCTGTATGGTGCTCGGAAATATGATGAAGGAGTCGATCTCTGGTACATTACATACAGTACATTTTTTTTATTTATTATTTATACACTTACCAGTCTCTAAATAATTTATATTTATATATATATAGCATTTTGGGCGGCACGGTGGCTTAGTGGTTTGGCATGTTCTCCTCTCAGTGCTAGGGATTCCCGGTTCGAATCCCAATCTGGGTGGAGTTTCCATGTTCTCCCCGTGTCCGCGTGGGTTTCCTCCGGGTTCTCCGGTTTCCTCCCACAGTCCAAAAACATGGATCAAGTCAATTGAGTTCTCCAAATTGCCCCATATAGAGTGTGTCTGTGTGCGTGAGTGAGTGTGTGCCCAGCGATGGATTGGCGCCCTGTCCTGGGTCTATCTGCCCAGCGCCCGAAACGTTCTCCCCTGGGCGGGCATGGGGAACCCCCCGCGCGACCCTAATAGAGGATAAAGCGGAAGATAATGAATGAATATATAGCATTTTATGACTCTTTAAGGTCCCAACTTTAATATTAGACTGTTTTAATAACCTTGTTATTGTTGTTGTAGTTGTTATCCTTGTCCACTAGGTGGTGGTATTTCACCATTGATCCCCTCACTCAGTGATTTTTCTCGCTGTAGGGCAGTTGGCTGTATTTTTGGGGAACTGTTGAATAACTCGCCCCTGTTTCCTGGAGAGAATGACATCGAGCAGCTGTGCTGTGTGCTCCGTGTCCTGGGAACCCCCAACGAGACCGTGTGGCCGGTGAGCCCTAATGCTCTACGTTCTCAGCCACAGTCTGCTTTAAGATTAAGCCTGAGGAGTTTTTACTGTTTGAAGATGTAAAGTTTGTTTATGTCTCTTTTGGGCGTCCTCTATTTCACGGCCGTCTCCCCACAGGAGATCACCGAGCTGCCGGATTACAATAAGATCACGTTCAAAGAAAACCCACCCATCCCTCTGGAGGAAATTGTGCCCGACACGTCCCCTCAGGCGGTGGACTTGCTGAAGAAGTTCCTCGTCTATCCCTCTAAGCAGAGGATCGGTGCCAAACAGGTGCGAACATACCAAACACCACTATAAAGCTTTATAGTTTTCAGCGTAGAACTGTCGCTTAGTCGAAGTGGATATTTTTTATTCCCAGCGCCCATAGCGTCCTCACCTGGATGGGCATGGGGAACCCGCTTCCCTAATCTCTGGTTAAGGATTAAGCGTAATGAGATGAGAACGTTCCGGATGTTTAAATAGAGATTTGTTTGTATAAAACTACAAAAGCAGTGATGCTTCAATCACACAGCCATGTCAAGAGCATTCATTCATTCATTATCTTCCGCTTCATCCTCTACTAGGGTCGCAGTGGGGTTCCCCATGCCCATCCAGGGGAGAACATTTCGGGCGCTGGGCAGACACACCCAGGACAGGGCGCCAATCTATCGCTGGGCACACACTCACTCACACACACACTCTATATGGGGCAATTTGGAGAACTCAATGGACTTTTTCCTTTGTAAACAGTTTGGGGAAGGCCTATTGCTGTTCGGCAAGGACTATTAAGGCACTGGCCTGTACAAATCCATCCATTATCTTCCGCTTTATCCTATATTAGGGTCGAGGGTGGGGTTCCCCATACCCATCCAGGGGAGAACGCCTCGGGTGCCGGGCAGATACACCCAGGACAGGACGCCTATCTATCACAGGGCACACACTCACTCACACACACACACTCTATATGGGGCAATTTGGAGAACTCAATTGACTTGATCCATGTTTTTGGACTGTGGGAGGAAACCGGAGAACCCGGAGGAAACCCACACGGACACGGGGAGAACATGGAAACTCCACCCAGATGGGGATTCGAACTGGGAATCCCTAACGCTGAGAGGAGAACGTGCTAAACCACTAAGCCATCGTGCCGCCACCATGTCAAGGGCAGTTATATAAAATTTTGGGATGTATGAAATGTATGAGAGTTTTAACATACAATTAAAGGCAACAGTTTCCAGTCGTATACTTTGTCGTATTTAATGTATGAACATGACCCTCTCCTCCCACCACCAGGCGTTACTCCATCCCTACTTCTTCACTGAGCCGCTCCCGGCCCATCACTCGGAGCTGCCAATCCCTCAGCGTGGCGGAAAACACCCCCGTCAGCGCCTGCAGCCCCCCTGCGAGTTCTCTGTGGACCGACCCTTACACGAGAGTCTGGTGGATCCCAAACTGATTCAGACTCACGCCGTGGGCTTCTCATGAGGCTGCTTTAGCACCGTCACAGGTGGAACAAAAGCATGTTCTTTTTTTTTTTTTTTTGATCAAAGGTCTTTTCATTGTTTTTTTTTTTTTGCGAAATTTTAACAATGAAAAAAAAAAAAAGAAAAACCCACCCACTCCCCACTGCACATGTAAATTTCTCTCAGCACTAATACACAAACAGATATTGTCCAGTAATGGTAGCTGAAACAGTCACAGTGTACACAACATGACTAATGATGGTAGTAACATACAAACGGTCTTATGCATCAATATCCATTTGTTCCACGTATGTAATGACAGGCTGCCAGATATTATAGAATCTCAATCTGCCCCCTCTCATCGTATAATGAATTTTTTCTAAATTCAAAAAGTACATTAGTTCCTTAATCCAATGTTTAAAGGTAGGTGGATGTGTATCTTTCCAATTAAAATTAGTCGCCTTGCTAACAAAGTTAAAAAAGCAATTATATTCTTTGTTGATTTACCTATGAAAACATCCTGTCATGTCACCCCAAATATGGCCTCATATGGTGAAGGTGGGATAGTAATATCTAGAACATTTGAGAGAAAGGAAAATATTGATTGCCAAAATGTTGTTAAAAGCATTTTCTTTTAACCGAGATGGTATAACCCAAATTTTGTGAATGAAATCGTGTTAGAAATGCCGAGCCTGGCTGCGTTCTGAATGGTTTATGGTCACATAGTCAGGCCCCCCCTCTCCCCCACTCAGTGATGTGTTATTAATATATATAGGAGATTATTCTCAGGCGGCATGGTGGCTTAGTGGTTTAGCACGTTCTCCTCTCAGCGCTAGGTATTCCCGGTTCGAATCCCCATCTGGGTGGAGTTTCCATGTTCTCCCCGTGTCCGCGTGGGTTTCCTCAGGGTTCTCCGGTTTCCTCCCACAGTCCAAAAACATGGATCAAGTCAATTGAGTTCTCCAAATTGCCCCATATAGAGTGTGTCTGTGTGAGTGAGTGTGTGCCTAGCGATAGATTGCCCCCTGTCCTGGGTGTATCTGCCCAGCGCCCGAGACGTTCTCCCCAGTTTGGACATGGGGAACCCCCCCCCACCGCCGTGACCCTAATAGAGGATAAAGCAGAAGATAATGGATGAATGAATATTAAATCAGGGCAGCACGGTGCCTTAGTGGTTTGGCATGTTCTCCTCTCAGCATTGGGGATTCCCGGTTCAAATCCCCATCTGGGTGGAGTTTCCATGTTCTCCCCGTGTCCGCGTGGGTTTCCTCCGGGTTCTCCGGTTTCCTCCCACAGTCCAAAAACATGGATCAAGGTCAATTGAGTTCTCTAAATTGCCCCATATAGAGTGTGTCTGTGTGAGTGAGTGTGTGCCCAGCAATAGATTGGCGCCCTGTCCTGGGTGTATCTGCCCAGCGCCCGAAACGTTCTCCCCTGGATGGACATGGGGAACCCCCCACCACGTCCCTACTAAAGGATAAAGCGGAAGATAATGGATGGCTGGATTATTCTCAGTAGCTGAAACATTAAAGTCACAGCTAAGTGGTTGGTTAGTGTCCCAAATGAATCGTTTTAAGTTGCTTTGTTTCCATAAAGCCACAGATTTGAATCCGTGTGGTGTATCGCTCGGGTTCACGCCTCCACTCTATGGAAAGTGCCGGATTTGCATACGCACGGTTCATGAGACGCGGTCTGAGCAATTGAGGCTCTCTCCGAGCACAAAGGGGCCACAGATCCGACTCGGCTAACCGCACGGCCGAAAAGCACTGCCCTGGCCTTCAGCGGCACGGGGTTAGTACAGGAGCCGCCTCGCTCCAGAGTCATTTGCTTAAAGCATTTGAATCCTGAACAGTCTGTGGATTATTTGCTGGGGATTTAGTCCGAGTGGGGATCACGGGGATTTGCATGCAGGGCGTTGAGGGTGTAACGATTCCAGAACCCTGCTGTTGAATATTAAAGGACTTTAGTGAAAGTTACAGATCATTTATAACACACAGCCCAGTCTTTGTAATAATATTTAGACATTTGGTTACCAGGGCGGTACGGTGGCTTAGTGATTGGCATGTTCTCCTCTCAGCTTTGGGGATTCCCGGTTCGAATCCCCATCTGGGTGGAGTTTCCGTGTTCTCCCCGTGTCCGCGTGGGTTTCCTCTGGGTTCTCTGGTTTCCTTCCACAGTCCAAAAACATGGATCAAGTCAATTGAGTTCTCCAAATTGCCCCATATAGAGTGTATATGTGTGAGTGAGTGAGTGTGTGCCCAGCGAAAGATTGGCATCCTGTCCTGGGTGTATCTGCCCAGCGCCCGAAACATTCTCCCCTGGATGGGTATGGGGAACCCCCCCCCCCCGACCCTAATAGAGGATAAAGCGGAAGATAATGGATGAATGAATATTAAAGCAGGGCGGCACGGTGCCTTAGTGGTTTGGCATGTTCTCCTCTCAGCATTGGGGATTCCCGGTTCAAATCCCCATCTGGGTGGAGTTTCCTTGTTCTCCCCGTGTCCGTGTGGGTTTCCTCCGGGTTCTCCGGTTTCCTTCCACAGTCCAAAAACATGGATCAAGTCAATTGAGTTCTCCAAATTGCCCCATATAGAGTGTGTTTGTGTGAGTGAGTGTGTGCCCAGCGATAGATCGGCGTCCTGAACTGGGTGTGTCTGCCCAGCGCCCGAAACGGTCTGCCCTGGATGGGCATGGGGAACTCCCCCGCGACCCTAATATAGGATAAAGTGGGAGATAATGGATGGATGGTTCATTTGGTTACCATACAGATGGACTTTGTAGTTCTGTAATTACATTCTGTAGTTCATCTGTTTCTCTACATGCTTTGTCCCCTTCACTCTGATCAGACAAACCGTGCGTACAGTCCTCAATGTTTTTCATCATTGCGTGTTTTATTGGTATACGGTAAAATAAAACAAGTCGATTGCATGAACAGAACATGAATAAATAACGATAAACGATGATGCAAATGACCACAATTAACAAAATTAACTTTAAAAGCATATGATCTGGGATCTGGTGCCGGTCCAGTCTCTGGGTTTCATACAGACAGTTACACCATGCCGGATAAGACGGCCGCGGCAGAAGGGTGGTACTGGAACGGCAGGTGGGTGGGGCTCTGGAGGGCATCAGATGGACCGGCCTGGTGAGCACTGTGACTGTACATCCCCAACATCGGGGTGTCTGAAATGTGATCGGTACCCGGGATCTTAGCAGACTCTGAGTACGCATCAGCCTCCAGTTCGCCGCCTCGCCTTCCTTTCCTGTTCTTGCCCGATGCTTTCCGGTTCCGCGTCTGAATTCCCTCCTTTTTCATAGTCAGGGGTCTGTTTATCTGGAGAGAAACACGGACAGTGAGACGATTAGGGAACAGACCGTGTGCCATCAGCTGGTGCAGAACCCTGAGGTCCTAAAATGATTCATCTGGCAAAATAATGGAGCCTTGAATGGAGCCTATTGATGGTTCCTCTGTAAAGGAACAGCAACTGTAACAATCCATCCATTATCTTCCGCTTCATCCTCTACTAGGGTCGTGGGGGGGTTCCCCATGCCCATCCAGGGGAGAACGTTTCGGGTGCTGGGCAGATACACCCAGGACAGGGCGCCAATCTATCGCTGGGCACACACTCACTCACACAGACTCTACTCTACACTATTTATGGGGCAATTTGGAGAACTCAATTGACTTGTTCCATGTTTTTGGACTGTGGGAGGAAACCGGAGAACCGAAAAAAAACCAGCATTTAGGATTTAACACTATGTTTTTACTTTTTATTTTATTACATTTACAGATTTTGGGTTTGAGTTGTGCTCCCCCCCCCCCCCCCCACACACACATTTTCTATCTATCTCGCCTCTGCACTTCCTTCAGCTCACGCTAGGGGGTGCACGCCACAGTTTCTATACCTCTGTCATAACTAATGCATAATGGTTCAGAGTGGTTCATGGGTGTTATAGTTATGTTTTCTTCATTAAAGCTACAGCCTTGTTTACTTTTCTAAGTCAAAATAACTGTTGTTGCTAATTTAAATGAATGAAACATATAAATAAAATAACCAATCAGAATTCAGCAGTGTTTTTAATCTACGCTGGTCGGATTGTTGCCGGTTATAAATGGCAGAGAAAGAGAAAGAAACTTATACGTTGTGCAGTTTGAAGTAGAGGCCGCAGGCATTGCACACTGGTTCTCCACCGGCGTTGCGTCTCCACAGGGTGGTGGTGCTCGTCTGGCAGTTGGCACACTGAGTGCCCACCCTCTTACTGACAACCTATAACGATGGAGGACAGAAAATGTGGTTGAGGAACGGTTAGGATAACAGGTGTGTTTACTAAATGTTACCAAAAAAGCAATAAAAATAACTTGAGGAAGCGAATGACCGGGTTTCTGAATAATGCCGTTACAGAGGACTATTAATGATTCAGCAATTAATTCTGTATTAATATAAATTAATCTATCATAATGATTTGATTAAATAGATCATATGGACAAAGGAACTGGCGGCTCACACCTTGTTATTGTTAAATTAAGGTGTTTAAATTAGTCTTAGGGCGGCGCGGTGGCTTAGTGGTTTAGCACTTTCTCCTCTCAGCGTTAGGGATTCCCGGTTCGAATCCCCATCTGGGTGGAGTTTCCATGTTCTCCCCGTGTCCATGTGGGTTTCCTCCGGGCTCTCCGGGTTCCTCCCACAGTCCAAAAACATGGATCAAGTCAATTGAGTTCTCCAAATTGCCCCATTTAGAGTGTGTATGTGTGTGAGTGAGTGTGTGTCCAGCGATGGATTGGCGCCCTGTCCTGGGTGTATCTGCCCAGCGCCCGAAACGTTCTCCCCTGGATGGGCATGGGGATCCCCCCCCCACCCTAATAGAGGATAAAGCGGGAGATAATGAATGAATGAATGAAAATTAGTCTTATTGTTACATGATGTATGAAACGTGGCATAAGCCATGCATTTTGGTCAGCTGTGTTGGGGAAGGGCATTCCCTTAAATCCTAAATGATCGTTAACCTCACAGATGCTCGTCTTGATGACTCGGCAAATTCTGGATGTGCCGATGTATGGAGTGTAACTCCTGCACTGGACCCCAAATCACATGTGGCTTAAAAACCTTAAATGAATCCTTTAAGTTACTTCTAATTAAATATAGATGAACACTTTGCAAGTTCTCCTTCAAGCACAATTCATTTTATCCGATTCACTTTATCTCCCAACTTCGGATTTCTGCTTCCACTAAGACATTTAGTCCTGAACAGCCGACTGAGTAAGAGAGTGCTGTATGATCACTAAGCCGTACCAGTCTCTTCCTGGGTCGGATCAGGGGTCTGTTTTGTCCGTTCATCTTGTGGTACAGTCCGCAGGCGTTGCAGAGGTAATGTCCCGTACCGTCCCGTCTCCACAGAGGAGTCGCCGTGGCCCCGCAGTTCACACACTCTCTTGCCTCTGAGTTGAATATAGCATCGTGTTAATGAACAAAGTTGCCTGATCGCTCCGAAAAAGACAAAGGAGACGTTCTCACCGGTTGGAGACATGGTCGTCTTTCCCCTCAGTTTTGTGGAGAACGTTGGAGGTGAGTAGAACCCAACGCTGCTGAAATGCTCCTGCGCAGCATTTCCATACAGTGTGTGGTGCTTCTGCGTCAGGCCATGATCGTGTGGATACTGACCGATGCCGAACACCGCTCCCAGGCCCTCGAATCCAGCAGCAGGACTGACTCGCTCCCCCTTTAATCCCTCCTTACAGTGCAGGGCCGGAGGTTCCAGCTCAGCTCGAGAACATTTGATGGTGGGCAAGGGGACGGCTGGGTGGAACGAGGAGCCTGTGGATGAGGCGTGGGGCAGCGCAGATCGGGCAAACGGGCTGCCGTGCCAGGAGGACGACGGCGAGGGGTATGAAGCCGAGACGGAATTGGCACCGGAGCCCTCCAGCCACGGCAGGCCACTTAGAAACGGAGAAGAGTAAAGCGGTCGCACTGTGGAAAAAAAAACGAGCGAGGTATTGAGACATAATTCATTAGATTCAAATCACAGTATTTGGATTTGGAAAAATTTACAAGGTTGATCTCACTGTTCCCTTAAATGTTCAGCTTTGATCACGTCCTGTATCATTCTTTAGACCTGGTTGGCTCGGGAGAGGTTTATAGATGATCATGGACTCACCTGGGTTCTGTCTGTAAGCTGGAGTGCCACGTGATGGGATGCCGTTGGAGAACAGAGACGGGAGGCCACAGCTGCTGTACTCCGCTTCTGGACTTTGGAACACGGAGTCCTCGTCGGTGTAGCTGGAGTCAGACGGGTAAGCGGACATGACCTCACCTGGCATTAGCGAGGGGGACATCCAGCGAGATTCTACACTGGCCTCCATGAAGCCGCCGGCCTTTAGTCCTGCCGGTGGTCAGTGAGGTCATGATGTCAGTTGTAATGCAAACTAATAGAGAATCGATACTGACACCAAATGCTTATGATAAAGATCAACACAAACAGTTCAGATTAAATATGACATGATTCTGAACGCCGCAGTGACCAGCATCTGAAAAGAGTCCCAGCAGCACTGACGAAGGATTAGAACTCAAACTGCAGCAGAAGAGAATCTACCATCTCTGATTATACATCCACAAGGTTGAACATACACATACACACACACACACACACATACACATACACACACACACACACACACAGACAGTCATATATGTATAGTGTGTGTGTGTATTGCAGTATATTCTATTTTATAGTTTTAGAGTGCCTTGTAAATATAGTCTGTGTGTGTGTGTGTGTGTGTGTGTGTGTGTGTGTGTATTGGAGTATATTCTATTTTATAGTTTTAGAGTGACTTGTAAATAAAGTCTCTCTCTCTCTCTCTCTCTCTCTCTCTCTCTCTCTCTCTCTCTCTCTCTCTCTCTCTCTCTCTCTCTATATATATATATATATATATATATATTCAGACTATATTTACAAGTCACTCTAAAACTATAAAATAGAATATATTGCAGTAATAATAATAATAATAATGATGTTTTCGTGTGTGTGTGTGTATGTGTATTGGAGTATATTCTATTTTATAGTTTTAGAATGACTTGTAAATATAGTCTCTCTCGCGCTCTCTCTCTCTCTCTCTCTCTCTCTCTCTCTCTCTCTCTCTCTCTCTCTCTCTCTCTCTCTCTCTCTCTCTCTCTCTCTCTCTCTCTCTCTCTCTCTATATATATATATATATATATATATATATATATATTCTGACTATATTTACAAGTCACTCTATGTCACTCAACTATAAAATAGAATATATTGCAATAATAAGGTGTAATAATAATGATGTTTTCGTGTGTGTGTGTGTGTGTGTGTGTGTGTACAACCTTACATGATAAACGTTCCATATCCTTTATGTTCACTATGTTTTGCGAATTGAGTTCATAAACAGTAACTGTGCAGAAGTTTTTGTTAATATATGTTCATTTTGTTAATATATGTTCAAAAAAGCAATTAAACATGAGATTCATATGAAGAATATTTAGTTCGAATTTGTCGGGGTGTCTGTGTTAGGTATCACAGACACCTTCTGCTGCTGACGGGCTTCAGACATGATGCAGACGCCGGTCATGTGAATCGGGAGGCCGTTGGTTGGTTGTTATTTAGTTGAAATAGCTCACGATGTCGGTCTGAGTGGTTCGTGTAAGGTGCTGCTTACCTGGATGGAGCGCTGGCTGTGGGGGTCCGAGTGGATGCTGCTGGTGAGGAGTGAGGACTGTGCTTTGGTAGATTGGGTGTTAGGTGCTATAGGAGGAAAGGGGTGGTGGCATGAGGGGGCAGAATAGTTTAAGGAAGTTCTCCTTTGCCGTGAGACACGCCTCCAGCTGGTTTACTCTTGTTGTACATACAGTACTGGTCCAAAGTTTGGACACGCCCCTTTATCTTTTTTTCCCCACTTATCATATAGATGGACTTTGTAGTTCTACAATTACAGACTGTAGTCCATCTGTGTTCTTTGTTGTTGTTAGTCCCCTGTTGGTTCTCAGGGGCATCACAGAACAGGTATCATTTGGGTGGTGGATTGTTTATTGTCGGTTCTGCAGTGACACTGATGTGGTGGGGGGGAGGGGGGGGTTTAGTGCAGCAGTGCTGCTGGAGTTTCATTTAAACACCTCAGTGACACTGCCGGGATAGGAATCAAATAATCCCTGCTCTGTGGTGGTACGATTAGGGTCCTGACCATCAGAACAGAGAACACAGTATGTACTGTAGAACACAAACAGATGGACTACAGAGTGGAATTGTAGAACTACAAAGTCCATCTTCACTGTAATTGGAACTGAGAACCTGGACAATAAGTAGAGCAGAATGTGTCCAAACTTTTGACTGTATTTTATTGGTTTATCGTGTGGCTCTGTTGGAATTCCTTGTTCTGCTTTAACAGCAGTTTGGATTCATAGTGATGTGTCTAAATAATTCATTCATTCATTATCTCCCGCTTTATCCTCTATTAGGCTCGCGGTGGGGTTCCCCATGCCCATCCAGGGGAGAACATCTCGGGCGCTGGGCAGATAGACACGATGCTTTCCGGTTCCGTGTCTGAATTCCCTCCTTTTTCATAGTCAGGGGTCTGTTTATCTGGAGAGAAACACGGACAGTGAGACGATTAGGGAACAGACCGTGTGCCGTCAGCTGGTGCAGAACCCTGAGGTCCTAAAATGATTCATCTGGCAAAACAATGGAGCCTTATTGGTTTAATCCAGGGGAGAACGTTTCGGGTGCTGGGCAGATAGACCCAGGACAGGGCGCCAATCCATCGCTGGGCACACACTCACTCATACAGACACACTCTATATGGGGCAATTTTGAGAACTCAATTGACTTGACTTGGGAGGAAACCGGAGAACCTGGAGGAAACCCACGCGGGCACGGGGAGAACATGGAAACTCCACCCAGATGGGGATTCGAACCGGGAATCCCTAGCGCTGAGAGGCGAACGTGCTAAACCACTAAGCCACCGTGCCGCCGTCTAAATAATTTGTTGTGAAATTATAGACTTTTTTAAATATGTATTTGTTTAATTGGTCTGAAACACAGGAGGCTGGTCATCGTTGTCATCGTTGCCTTTTCTGCTGATCTAGCAGCCACAGGGTTTATGTCCCACTGTAGGTTTCGTCCCAAAAAAAAGAAAATCTGCTTGGTTGCTGTGGTGAAAGTCGATAAAAGATGCAAAGCACAGCTTTCTATGCAACATAACCGGAACAGTTAAAAAAGAGGGGCAAGATGCAAATACCCAGCGGCGCAGCAATCATCTAGAGCGATCGAGTCGGCCACGTCCACGCCGCTCTCACACTGAACACTGTCTCCTGACAAATGGAGGTCATTTGTTAAGCAAAACATTCCGTTCCACTTTCCTTTTGTTCATTCAGTTTTCAGGGAAATTAGTGAACGCAGGAATAGCTGCTGCGCCACACACAGGACAGTTAGGATGACGGCTGCACCCGAGCAAAACCACAACGCTGCTCACAGGTTCGGTTTTAATCACCCTGATAATAAAACATGTATGAGACTGTACGTACGCCTGAATTAAATCCACACTCACAGCGATTATACATGAGAATGGATGAAAGATTTAGCAACCACCTCTTGATCACTGAAGGCAGGTCTTTGTTGTCTCGTCGCCACAAAATTGAGCATCTTACATTTACATTACGTTTGATCATTCAGCAGACACTTTTATCCAAAGCGACTTACAAGGTGAGCACAGGGTTCATCACAACATCCCTGGAGCAATGAGGGTTCAGGGTCTTGCTCATGCACCCACATTGGAAACTTCACTGGACCTGGGATTTGAACCCCCAACCTTCAGATTGATAGTCCAACGCCCTGACCACTGAGCTACCACTCCCACTCATGGTACCACTGAGCTACCTTGCTGTGTGTTTTGGATTCCTGTGTGGAATAAACTTGACTGGCCCACACAAAGTCCCGATCGGCTATTCAACATCTGTGGAATGAACTAAAATGCACATTTCCAAAACAGGGCCTCTCGTCCAACATCGGTTTCACACATTCTTTTCTGGACAAGTGGGCAAGACACAAATCTAAAAGCTTCCCATGACTTTGGAAACTATTACTCTATTAAAATGCCACGTCGTGGAAGCGGCTACAGTATGTGTAATGCTTCCCCAAGCTTGTGTCCGATTTCTGTGTGGTGCTTATAAATAAAGGCACAGAGCAGCACCACACTGCAGACTCCTGATGTTCCAGCTGGAATCAAAGTGATATAATCACGCAGCCCTATTCATAGTAACCGCTACAACCAAATTGGTCGCATTTTGCATTCGGCTGATAACGGGTCCTGTTTCCTCCAAGGCTTTTGAACAATGAGGGGGAGCGTGTTTTTTTTTCCAGGCCTATTGTGATATCTTGGTTTTAAACAAACATTCGGACCAATTCGGTCGTTGAGCTCCTCACTGCATGCGTTGTGAAACAACCGCGCACTTCATTACAGAATGACGCTGATTAAAACATGATCCTTTTGATGAGGCTAATTAACTATAATTTAATACTTTTAACAATTGCGGACGAAGCTTCTTCCGTACCAGCAAAGCGAGAGGAACCATGTAAACCATGTAGTGAGAGACTAGAGAGGTGTGCTGGCATGTGGCAACGTGCAACCAGTCTACTGTTGAGAACAGTGTGAGTTTCAACCCATTTATCCATCAGCTGCATCATGGGTGAACAGGGCACAGCTGGAGGTCAATGGGCCGTCCTGACCTTGGTACCGTGATGGCCGCTGTCCCTGGTCCTGAATTTGTGTGCAGGATTACCTGTAAAAGGCTTGGTATGAGATCCCTGCTCTTAAAAATGTCTTAAATAGCAGAACATGTTTCTTACTTTTGACAATCTGGACCGACGGTGGGTAAAGCTGTATATCTGGTGTTTATAAATGGTTCTAGAGTGACCTCTAGAACCATTTACACCAACTTGTGTCCACTCAGAATGAATAAAAAACAGGAGTGTAAGATTCCAGGCCACGTTCAGAAATAGTTGAACAGGTTTAAAGTTGGACCCCAGCATTAACAGTCATGTTCTACTCATTCCTCCCTCTCGGTGCCCCTGCCTCCCTCCATCTGTTACACCCTGTCAGTGTCAACCACATAGCTCTGCTCCTCAGGCCTATACTGGAGCCTTATTGTGCAACGCACGCAGCTTATGGTTTTCCGGAGTCTCTTAAAAAAATGCAGAAGGGAAGAGAAGATGCACATAAGGAGGCTTCAACCAACACCACATCCCTACGTAGGTGTTTTTTTTGTGTGTGTGTGTGTGTTTTTTTTTTAGATGGCAAGCGGGTCACATCGTGATCTGGTTTCTGTTGCTGGCTTCCTCCGTTTGGGGTGAACTAGGTTTATCTGGGCGGCCAAACGAGTGGGAAATGGAACTGAATGACATGTGGAGATTAGCAACCACAGACCAGGTCAAGCAGATGCATGGGCCATGACCGTTAAGGTTCCCTCGCACTGTTGGCTCCACCTAAACAAGCCCTCATCTACACCGACATCCAAACTGAAAGATGCTGAGTGGTTAGCCAGAAACCTCTCTTTACCCCCAACAATGTTCTCCTGGTAAAAGTGGGTTTAGATTGACATGCTTAATAAAATAAGTGTGGTTATATAGGTTTTTTTTTTGTTGTTTTTTTTTACTTATTATTTCTTTAAATAATTTCTCATCCTTCAAAAGATGAACTGCAACAATAATGATTTAATAAACACTTACATCAACTAACCATTTCACTTCAGTTTGTACTGAGTTTGGGCTTTTGATTCGGATTGTTTACACATTAAACATGACCTGATTTTGATTTATTTTTTTTTTTTTTGGGGGGGGGGGGGGGCATTACACCCACGGGAGATCTTATGACCTCACATCCTAAAGTGGTCCTCACTTAGCAGCTTCTACTCTTTTAGAAGACTTTCTACAGGATTTTGTAGTGTGTCTGTGTCAGTGGAAAGTTTTGGCCTTTTTTCCTCACTTGCATTCGTGAGGTCAGATACCGATGTTAAGATGAAGGGTCTGGGTCATGATCTTTGTTCTAGTTCATGCCATATCTGTTTAATAAGCTTGGGGTCAGGGCTGTAAAGTTTCTCCACACCAAAATCACCCAGTCATGTCTATCTGGACCCTGCTGTATGCACTGACACAGAGTTCATGCTGGAATAAAGACAGGGGGCCTGAAACTGTGTCCTGCTTCCCGTTATCATAAGTGTTAATGCTTATAAATGGATAGTAGTGGTTGCTCGTAGTAGGGGCTGTAAAATAATAACCATTCTAGAGTCTGACACATTGGATATAACAAATTGGAGTGCAAAGTGCCGCTTAGTCCCTATTTTTGTATTAAAATGGTGTGAACTGCTTATGGACTGAGATGTGTCTGACAGTAATATCAGCATTGTTATCTCAGGATTTGTTTGCGTGGTGCAAATACGTTTTTATTTAGTTAATCATCTTATTTTTACAGTTTAATATAATAGATCATTTACATAAACACTTAAACAAAAGTAAATGATAGACACAAAGATCAGCTTCAGCAATCTGATACTTATCGAACCCTAAAAAACTTCAATCCATCCATTATCTTCCGCTTTATCCTATATTAGGGTCGGGGGGGTTCCCCATGCCCATTCAGGGGAGAATATTTTGGGCGCAGGGCAGATACACCCAGGACAGGGGGGCAATCTATCGCTGGGCACACACTCACGCACACATACACACTCTATATGGGGCAATTTGGAGAACTCAGTTGACTTGATCCATGTTTTTGGACTGTGGGAGGAAACCGGAGAACCCGGAGGAAATCCACGTGGACACGGGGAGAACATGGAAACTCCACCCAAATGGGGATTCGAACCGGGAATCCCTCGTGCTGAGAGACGAACGTGCTAACCACTAAGCCACCGTGCCCCCCCCCAAAAAAAACAACAAAAAAAAAACAATTAACAATTATTTTACAACTTATTCGCTACAGCTGTGTGAAAACATAATGCAGATAGGGAAACGTTTTTAAATGTCTTGTGTAAAATAAATGGGTGGCTTAGTGGTTTAGCATGTTCTCCTCTCAGCACTAGGGATTCCCGGTTCAAATCCCCATCTGGGTATAGTGTCCATGTTCTCTCCGTGTCCGAGTGGGTTTCCGGGTTCTCCGGTTTCCTCCCACAGTCCAAAACCTTGGATCAAGGGCAATTGAATTCTCCCAATTGCCCCATATAGATTGTGTCTGTTTGAGTGAGTGTGTGTCCAGTGATAGATTGCCCCCCCTGTCCTGGGTGTATCTGCCCTGGATGGGCATGGGGAACCCCCCGGACCCAATAGAGGATAAAGCGGAAGATAATGGATGGATGTAAAATAAATTGCACTTTAGCTTAAAACGTTTGAATAATGACACTCGTGCAGCATTCGCGTGCCCGACGTTTTCTAGCAATTTAATTTATCTCGTTTTTTTTTCTTTGGTAATTCTTTCTAAATTATAATTAAGAAATTTTATAATATAACGCCTTTTAAATTTACCGTTTGAAAGGCGGTATTATTCTTGATAGATTTTCGTGCTTTGAAGATTAGTTAACACCTTAATAATTATATTTTTCTCATATATAAAAATACTATTCACATTACACTTGTTAAATAATCCCGTTCGCGGAGTGATATACATTTTACAAAACACAGAAAAAAATGTATAAAAAAAACAATTTAATGAAAAATAGTTTATTGCGGCAATGAACAACTATTTTAAGGATTATACAACAACTTGATGTGCTCCTGAATGAAGCATGAGCGTTCGCGCGTTGACGCCATCTTTTCGCGCGCTCATCTGTGACGTTTAGGGGGAGTACAAAATGGCAGAATAACAAATAGCGTACAATGTAGTGTATAGGGCACACTCATAAGGGTGGAGCGACCCACTTGTTTTGATTGTAGCTAGTGTACTCGGCGATTAATTGAACTGCATTTGGAGCTCGGCGTTGGACGTCTATACGGTTCGGTTCACGCCTTTTGCTCGTTTTGATTAAAATGGGGGAAACTTTTATTTGTTGAGCGACTTAGAAAATAAAATAATAAAAAGCAAGATATTAAAGTAAGTAAGGCGTTTTTTTGTGTTTTGTGTTGCATGATGTTAAATAATCACATTGATCTCTTCTGCATTTGTGTCAGTGCTGCGCCATGTCTGTTTACACATGCCATTGTTTATTTTCTTTTTTTTTTATGTTTTAAATTTAATTAAGTTTAGGTTTAATTATGGGGTTATTAAATGTAATGATGACGGTAATGGTAATGCAGAGTGTGTGCTGTCCACTTTGTGCACACAGACCTGCACCGACCCTGACACACCCAACATTTTACAGACTTCAATTAAAAGAATAAAAATAAAATAAAGCACGGTGGCTCAGTGGTTTAGCATGTTCTCCTCTCAGCACTAGGGATTCCCGGTTCGAATCCCCATCTGGGTGGAGTTTCCATGTTCTCCCCGTGTCTGCGTGGGTTTCCTCCGGGTTCTCCGGTCTCCTCCCACAGTCATAAAACATGGATCAAGTCAATTGAGGTCTCCAAATTGCCCCATATAGAGTGTGTCTGTGTGAGTGAGTGTGTGCCCAGCGATAGATTGGCGCCCTGTCCTGGGTGTATCTGCCCAGCTCCCAAAACGTTCTCCCCTGGATGGGCATGGGGAACCTTCCCCCCCCCCGACCCCAATAGAGGATAAAGTGCAAGATAATGAATGAATGAATGTAATGATGACGGTAATGGTAATGCAGAGTGTGTGCTGTCCACTTTGTACTGATAGACCTGCACCGACCCTGACACACCCAACGTTTTACAGATTTTAATAATAATAAAATAAAAAACAGAAAGGTTCTCCATTCTCGACCTCATATCACGTTCCCACACGTTAGTGGTTCCACGGTTCCACCTCCCACTTCTGTCAAAAGTGGTCACTAGTGTTTTCACAAATGCAGTGTTTTACTAATTACTAATGTAATCTCATTATCTCATAATCCTCCACTGTGGTCGTGGCGGTGAGGTTTTCCATGCCCATTCAAGTTCAAGTACTTTATATATATATATAGTGCATTTTGCAATTACAGTACACAAAAGCGTTATAAGTGTTATAAGCTGGAAACCCCCAAAAGAGCAAGCGACAGTGACAAGAAAAACTTTTTTTTTTTCGTCCATCCATTCATTATCTTCCGCTTTATCCTCTATTAGGTTCGCGGGAGGGGGGGTTCCCCCATGCCCATACAGGGGAGAACGTTTTGGGCGCTGGGCAGATACACCCAGGACAGGATGCCAATCTATCACTGGGCACTTGATTGATTGATTGACACACTCTATATAGAGGTCAGCAAATTCACCTGGGAAAACACCCAAATCGGCATTCGAACTTGGATCCCCATTGCTGAGAGGCAGATGTGCCACTGTGCCTCCCTGAGTAATGTTTTCTAATCATTTCTCTTGTTGATCCAAAACCAGTTTGCTGAGTCGGGCAGCATCATGGATCCCGGATCAGAAAGAGTGGCCAAAGGTTCCGGCAGGTCGCCAAGAAAAACGCAGCAGACCTCCGCCAAGGTAAAAAAAACCAAACAAATTAAGCTTTCCATTGAACACTGTATCAAGGTCTGTGTTAGTTTTCAAACCGTCAGAACTTCTGATATTTAGTTTTATCAACAAGCCTCTGACTCCATCCTGCAGAGAGCTCATCAAATCCTGTCCAGCTTAGAAAATCTTGGCTCCGCCCCTCATTAAACGTAAACAACAAACAATTCTTCTTCACCCAACACATATGGTTTCTTTCTGGGTTCTAATGGAATTATAGAATTCGAACCCAAGTGTGTGATGTAACCAAAGTGGGCGGGGTTGGACGTGCCAGATGTCTGGCTCCGCCGTCCCTCATGCTGAAGTCATTTTGTTATTTGGTTTCAGCCGGTGGAGATGTGACCTCACGCCGCTGAGCTGTGAACGAGATCAGCAGTATAAACTATAAAGAGTTCTGGACTAGGGATGAGACAATTAATCGTTTATGCAATTAATCGCACATTTAAAACGTTACAACAACATAGTACAGATGTGTATTATGCCGCTTATTTTAGACCAATCGGTACAACTCAAATTAAAAAAAAAAAAAAAAAAAGTTCCACTTGCAGCTTCACAGAAAAAAATAGTTTTCTTTCAAATCGATGTTAATATATTCTTTTAGAGACACATTTTAATAACACAATAATAACATATTTTGTGTTAAGATGTCTTTTTTTTTTTCTTTAATAACTTAATGTTATTTTGTGTTTACATTAATTAATGAACAAACCGAAGAATCTGTGAATTGTTCCTGGCACTTTTTTTGTAACTTTAATCAGGGCATATTAATTGTAATAATCATTATTATTATTTTGACAATAATCATACCATGAAATTCTGTAATCGTCTCGTCCCCATTCGACTCGGAATAGAACCCTGAGCCGTCTGTTTAATCAGTGACTTAATAAAGTTAATAATCAGCACAGATCATGAGATGTCATGAGATCCTGTGCCGTTTTGCTCAAAGCCAGCGGCTGATTATAAAGTCTGATCATCCACCATCATCCACCATCAAATGTAAATCCAGCTGATCCTTAAAGCACGTGACGTTTGTTGTCTCAACAACCTGCCCCTGCGAACATCAGCGAGGATCCAGCGGGCGCACTTTGAACCCGAGTCTCCGGGAGGCCAGGAGTAAAGGCAGGCGAGATCGAGTGAAGGCGGAGGAGGAGCTGAACAACAAGCTGAAGAACATGGTACGTATCTGTGTAGCTTTTGCTCTTTTTAGAACCAGGCTGTGTTGTTTTCTTTAGACCTGTCATTTTTTTCGTTCACAAGAGAACGATATATAATATAATAATATAATATAATATATAATAATAAAACTTCTGTTGGTCCGTTTTTCATTTTATTTTAGGGGTTACCCAAATTCCCTCCTATCCCAGCACTTGTAGAGCGAAAGGCAGGAAAGTGCGACGTCATTTTCCAGGCCACCAAATGCATTCTATTATTATTATTATTATATTCTACACACAGGCGGCTTAGTGGTTTAGCATGTTCTCCTCTCAGCACTAGGGATTCCCGGTTCGAATCCCCATCTGGGTGGAGTTTCCATGTTCTCCCCGTGTCAGCGTGGGTTTCCTCCGGGTTCTCCGGTTTCCTCCCGCAGTCCAAAAACATGGATTCAACATGGATTCGAGATCTCCAAATTGCCCCATATAGAGTGTGTTTGTGTGAGTGAGTGTGTGCCCAGCGATAGATTGGCGCACTGTCCTGGGTGTATCTGCCCAGCGCCCCGGAACGTTCTCCCCTGGATGGGGAGATATTAGGGTCCCCCCCCCACGACCCTAATATAGGATAAAGCGGAAGATAATGGATGGATATTTTACACACTCCCAGCAATAGATTGGCGCCCTGTCCTGGGTCTATCTGCCCAGCGCCCGAAACGTTCTCCCTTGGATGGGCGTGGGGAACCACCCCCTCCCCCCGCGCGACCCTAATATAGGATAAAGCGGAAGATAATGGATGGATGTATATTCTACACACTATTTATTTTATTCTATCCTCTGCCTGTGATTTTACATTGTAAATAAACGACTGTAGAGCAGCCTATAGAGTGAGGGAGGACCGGACGAATATTACAGATGTTCTTGATTGTTGGTAGGATTTGCACGGGATGCTCCAGGCGGCTGGGACCGGTCTCGTGTACTCTGAAGCCTTCACGCGTTATCGTTGCCTCTGGGACTCCAGGTGAATACGGCTCTGTGTGATACAGAAGGGTCGTCTCTAACTTTTTACTGATTGCATCTTGTGGGTTTGTGTTTCTTATTTTCCACCAGTCACCCCGAGTGTCCCGAGCGAGTGAGCACCATAGTGAAGATGATGGAGAATGAGGATCTGCTGTCTCGCTGTGTGAAGGTGGAGGTAAACAACCCGTCTCCTCTTTATCACGGGATCGAGAGTTGACCGAACGCCTCTAGTGTGTCCAGTAATTGGACTCTGTTTGTGCTTCAGACACGCTGTGCCTCGGACGAGGAGCTGTTATTGGTCCACACGTGAGTTCCCAGAATAGTTCCTGTTGGCTTTGATTTCCTAATTAATTGCCATCGATCGTTTATCCGTTCGTTAGCAGACATGGAGCACAGCTCTGCGGTCGTAAGGTGCGTGGGGGGGGGGGTGTCACTCTGAGCAGGTCTCCAGACACAGATACATTTACACTGTCATGTCAAGAAGATTCTCCAGACCGTCTGGAGAAACACCCATGCACACAAAGGGAGAACATGCAAACTCACTACAAAAGCCTTCCTTGAGCCACTGTGCTGCCAAAAATTTTATGTTAGATACTTTTTTTTAAAAAAATGTTTAAATAAATTTATTAACTTAAGAAAGAGCCTTAACCCTATGTGCTACCCTCAGCGCTGTTGCCTCAAATAGCCACTAGAGGGCACTGATGTAGCGACAGTGTGAATCTCACTATGCCTCTCATATGTGAGCTTTATATGAAGTTATATAGAGGCAAATAGATGTGTATGTATGGATATGTGTTTATTTAGTCTAAAGTATGTCCCACATGCACTCTGACATTGTGGCGGTCAAGGAACCAGCCTTGTGAGCTAAAGGTCCCCGCTTCGATTCCTGGCCCCACCAAGTACTATAGCTAAAGTGCCCTTGGGCAAGGCGCCTAACCCCAATTGCTACTCGGGTGCCGTGCCCACCACTTTGGCCGTGTGTGTTCACTTCACTCAGTGTGTGTGTGTGTGTGTTATGCAGGTATGGGTTAAATGTGGAGGACAGATTCCTCTGTGTGTAACTACAGTAGGCAAAAAAAAAAAAAAAAAAAAAACATTTGCTTTTTGTTTGACAGGAAAGAGTATGTTGATCTGATGAAGTCCACTCAGAAGATGACCGAAGAAGAGTTGAGATCGTTGTCTGACCAGTATGACTCCGTCTACCTCCACCCTGTAAGACCTGCCAGCTGCAGTCTGTTGTAGTTTAAAACATTTATTCCTTAAAGCAGTTTATTAACATTTCACTCGTTGGCGCCTCCCACTGGTGTACGTTATTAATACATCTTGATAAAGGTTTTAATGAAGAGTTACAAATACAAGCCATGTTTTTTTTTTGTTTTTCGAATGTGTGCAGGACTCGTTCTCATGTGCCTGTCTAGCTGCTGGCTCGGTTCTCCGGCTGGTGGACAAGGTGATGACATCAGAGCTTCGCAACGGCTTCTGTGTGAGCAGGTAACCAAGGAAAGAGGGTTTCTCTTCTGGCAATTACGCTCTGGATTGTAGCCAGAATTAAATGTTGTAACCTATGTGCCTGAAGGTGCTGATCTGCGCTCCACACAGTTGAACATGGTGGTCGCACTGAGCTCAGAAACTGGATTCAGAATGTAAAACAGTAGAACTAATCAGGTTCGGTGTTTCCCCGCAGACCCCCTGGACATCACGCTCAGAGAGAGCAGATGAACGGATATTCCATGTTTAATAATGTAGCCATAGCGGCCCGCTACTCTCAGAAACAGCACGGCGTCGAGAGGTGAGGCGTCTTATCCCCCTCATCACCCAGGACACTCGCCGTTTTTAATATGTGGTTATCGATGGCGTTTTATTGGTTCGCAGGGTTCTGATTGTGGATTGGGACGTGCATCATGGTCAGGGAATCCAGTATGTCTTTGAGGAAGACCCCAGGTAAGCACAGCCATCGTTTTTTAAACAGAACACAAAAATTTTCACAGAGATTCACAGAATTAGAGACTTCACAAAGGACACCATGACACTGGAACACCACAAAACCTTTGTTTTACCAGGATTTAGAAATTTTGTAATCGTATATTGTTTGATGTTAATGTGTTGTTTTTTTTTTTTTTTTTTTCTTCTTCAAAACAAAGATTTGTGTAGAAACAAGACTTGTTATTAAATAAATTAAACAAAAGTACAACGAAATGTACCGTATGTTCCGAAAAAGTGAATATAAATGCCAAAACCTAAAACAAATTATTAATTAATTAATTAGATTTTTTCAAAAGTGTATTAGGGGTGGCACGGTGGCTTAGTGGTTTAGCTCATTCGCCTCTCAGCACTAGGGATTCCCGGTTCGAATCCCCATCTGGGTGGAGTTTCCATGTTCTCCCTGTGTCCGTGTGGGTTTCTTCCGGGTTCTCCGGTTTCCTCCCACAGTCCAAAAACATGGATCATGTCAATTGAATTCTCAAAATTGCCCCATATAGAGTGTGTATGTGTGAGTGAGTGTGTGCCCAGTGATGGATTGGCGCCCTTTCCTGGGTGTATCTGCCCAGCACCCGAAACGTTCTCCCCTGGATGGGCATGGGGAACCCCACCGCGACTCTAATAGAGGATAAAGCAGGAGATAATGAATGAATGAATGAAAAGTGTATTAATAAGTATAAAAGCTCAGGGTGTGTGGGCCTTCAATATGAAAACTGCAACCTTCAGTTTGCCCTCTGTTGGCCAAACTATGCAATTACAATCATATCACTTTCATTCATTTATTATCATTTGCATAATCCTCTACTAGGGTCAAGGCAGGGGTTCCGCATGCTCATCCAGGGAAGACTTTGCTGGGCACACACTCACTCACACAGTCGCACTCGATCTGTTGCTGTTCTATTGCAGTGTTCTGTATTTTTCTATGCACCGGTATGAGGACGGGTCATTCTGGCCCCACCTGCCCGAGTCGGCGAGCACGGCTGTAGGCTCTGGACCGGGTGAAGGGTACAACATTAATGTGCCATGGAACAAGGTAACGTAAGAGTCCCGAGTGATCGGTGATTGGCGGAGTGAGTCATTTCCGGCTTTCTGATTGGTTTATGTCACTCAGACAGGAATGCAGGACGGAGATTTCGTCGCCGCATTTCAGAGACTTCTGCTGCCTGTGGCTTATGAGGTACCGCGTCCGAAACCTCAACTGATGAATCAATCCGCAGCCGTCTCAGAAAGTGTTAAACCATGAGACATTTATTCTGTGTGTGCAGTTTCAACCTCAGCTCGTCCTGGTGGCTGCAGGATTCGACTCGGTGTCCGGCGACCCCAAGGTTTGTTCTCATCTTCTCTTTCAGTGGGTTTTATTTGCAGAGTCGGTGGTTAATAAAGCTGTAAGGTGCGAGAGGGCGTGGCATTATTGGGAATAATTCACATAAAGACACGTAGTGGAGTACAGTTCCACTGTAATTCCAATAAAATGCTTACAAACACACTATAATAAAAAAAAAAACAAGGCTTTATTCATAAATGTATTTACTGCAAACATAATCGTTAATAATCAGGTCTTCCTCAACGTAACCTCTGAGCAACAGAGTACCGCTTTCTCTAACAATTATCTGCCATCTTGTGTCGCATTGATACGAATTTGAAGTGCTCAGAGGTGTGTGTTATTGTCAGTGATGTCAAGGCTGGACAAACGGCTCAGCCAATCAGATTTAAGGACAGGAGCTACCCGATTTATAAAGGATGTTAATCAGTGTGTGTGTGTGTGTGTGTGTGTGTGTGTGTGTGTGTGTGTTCAGGGTGAGATGTGCGTTAGTCCTCAGTGTTTTTCGGTGATGACCCACATGCTGATGGGCCTGGCGCAGGGCAGGACCGTACTTGTGCTGGAGGTACGTCTCACACACACACACACACACACACACATTTATTCATTTCTGTGTTTTCTGAGGCAAAAACACACACACACACACACACACACACACTGCTCATATTTACACGATGCTTCAGGGCGGTTACAACCTGCAGGCGTCGGCGGAAGCGGCCTGCGCCAGTCTAAGGTCGCTGCTGGGAGACCCCTGTCCTCACCTAAGCTCTCCAGCAACCCCCAGTGACAGGTCAGAGCTACTGCAACATCTGCCTGTGTTTTACTGACAGTGTGCGGGGAAATTGAACGCACCCTGACGTTGTATGATCGAGGTTACGTTCTGCTCTCTTGCAGCGCGTTGGCGTCCATCTCGGCGACGGTTGCCATGCTGTATCCGTACTGGACCAGTCTGCAGACTCTGGGTACAAAAGAATTTTAAGTGTAGTTTATCGCGGCACTGCGGGTTCTAAGCGGGATGCTAATCCTCGGCTGTATTCGCTACAGCTGGCGGTCCTCTCTCCGAGGCGGAGCCCTTACCCTCGACTGTGTGTTCCGATAAACTGGAATCATCCTCGTACTCTACTGGCCTTGTGTATGACCAGCGCATGATGGAGCATCACAACATGTGGGACAGGTACACAAGTATAACACCATTCATTCATTCATCCGTTATCTTCCGCTTTTCATTCATTATCTTCCGACTCCAGGGCCAATCCATCGCTGGGCACACACTCACTCACACACACACACACTCTATATGGGGCAATTTGGAGAACTCAATTGACTTGATCCATGTTTTTGGATTGTGGGAGGAAACCGGAGAACCCGGAGGAAACCCATGCGGACACGGTGAGAACATGGAAACTCCACCCAGATGGGGATTCGAACCGGGAATCCCTAGAGCTGAGAGAAGAACATGCTAAACCACTAAGACACCGTGCCGCCAGTATAACAACAGGTTGCTTTTAAAATAATATATATATTCATCCATCCATTATGTTCCTCTTTATCCTCTACTAGGGTCACGGTGGGGTGGGGGGGTTCCCCATGCCCATTCAGGGGAGAACGTCTTGGGCGCTGGGCAGATACACCCAGGACAGGACGCCTATCTATCGCTGGGCACACACTCACTCACACAAACACACTCTATATGGGACAATTTGGAGAACTCAATTGACTTGATCCATGTTTTTGGACTGTGGGAGGACACCGGAGAACCCGGAGGAGACCCATGCGGACACGGGGAGAACATGGAAACTCCATCCAGATGGGGATTCCAACCGGGAATACCCAGCGCTGAAAGGCGAACGTGCTAAACCACTAAGCCACCGTGCCCCCCATATATATATATAAATAAATAAATATATATAATATGAGCATGAGGGATTTAAACCTGTTGTACTGTGTGATGGATTTTTTTCTCCTGCAGTCATCACCCCGAGCGTCCTCAGAGAATCTCCCGCATCTTTGCCCTTCATGAGGAGCTGGGGCTTGTGGCGCGATGCCACCGGATACCCGCCCGTTTAGCCACAGAGGACGAGCTTGCTCTTTGTCACGGGTAAAACTGAGCCAGGAACGAGGACAGATTGTTATAGTTCGAGCGTTAAACAGTTAACGCTCAGGTCCGTCTGTTTGTAATTGGTTCTGCTACGCTGCTGTGGTTCTGCAGGACGGCGCACATAGCGACTATAAAGAACACGGAGCAGATGAAGCCCAGAGACCTTCACCGTCTGGGGGATGAGTACAACTCCATCTACCTGAGTAACGAGAGCTACAGGTCTGCGCTGCTGGCGGCCGGGTCCTGCTTCAACGTGGCCCAGGCCATGCTGACCGGTCAGGTGGGTCGGCCGGTCACTACGGACACCGTTATGCCTGATTCGTCAGGGGCGCAGATTCACGATTGCGTAATTGTAATGAAGTCACATGATTTGGTTTCTGAACACTAGGGGTGTCTTCAACTAAGGATTTTCATAGTCGAATCTGATTCGTCAGATTTTCCCTATGGATAGTCGAATCAGTTAAAATTTCACCACAAGATGGCGCTATAAGCGTGGTTTTTAAAAAAGATTTTAAAAAAATATTTTACTTGTTTTTCTAGAGCACCGTAAATGGGATCCCCGTTCTGGACTTTTGCGCCGATGTTGGTTGTTGTCGTGTGATATGCAAGAATTAGACGACATAACTTGCACTTTACTTTCTTGGGTTCGTTTTTTATCTTTTTCAAAAAACTCCCAAACTTTGGAAGCTTTTTTAGTAGCCATAGCCATCATGGAAAAATACACCGGTAGATGCTAATGGCCCTGTAGCGTGTTCAGCTCTGCTCATTTGGAATGTGCAACTAACTGCAGGGGGCGCTTTATTAATGTGTAGCCTATTGTTAAAGCGCACACATCATTTTAAAAAAATATTAACAGAAATTAGGATGATTTTATTTGGCAAAAGGCTATATATATAACAAAAACAAAGACATTTCATGTAAAAACTAATGCTTAGCAGCAGCCATGGGCGCCCCCATGTGGTCAAAATAGTACATTCGACTATGAGGTTCATAGTTGACTACGGTTCTCCGAATCGAATCGTCGAATCAGCGAATATTGCAGCTCACCCCTACTGAAGACATTCAAAGCCAATGAGATCAGTGATCAGCAGTCTGGTTACTCGGGTGTTGTCGTGGTTACAATATCGAGAGCAGGTCCTAACACGTTGTTCCGGCGTAGGTGAGGAACGGCGTCGCCATCGTGCGCCCGCCGGGGCATCACGCCGAAAAGGACACCGCCTGCGGCTTTTGCTTCTTCAACACCGCGGCCTTGACGGCCCGCTACGCTCAGAGCATCACCCACAATGCCCTGCGCATCCTCATCCTGGACTGGGACGTGCACCATGGCAACGGCACCCAGCACATGTTCGAAGAGGACGACAGGTAGGGGATGAGGGGGGGCGTCGTTTGTTCTGCTGTTAAAACAATCACCTGTCAATCACAGCGATGCCAGCCAATCACGGGCCGTCTGTAAGCTCGTGCGTGTACAGATGTGGGCGGGAGCACTTCACTCTGAGCCGCCAGATGTTGCGTGAACGGCGGTTTGGGGAGCAGACACTTGGTGGTAAGGACAATAAAACGACGCCGTCTCGTTCGTTGCAGTGTCCTGTACGTCTCCCTGCATCGGTACGAGGGCGGCACCTTCTTCCCCTGCTCCGGGGACGCCAATTTCGACAAAGTGGGCCGAGGGAAGGGTGCGGGTTACAACGTCAACATTCCTTGGAACCGAGGGAAGATGGGCGACCCCGAATACCTCGCCGCCTTCCACCATGTGGTGATGCCCGTCGCACGAGAGGTGACTAGAGGGCGCCGTGTCCTGTTTTGTCAGCGGCTTTGGACAGGACACCACTTAACTGTCTTTCCACACAGTTTGCCCCGGAGCTGGTGCTGGTGTCCGCCGGGTTCGACGCGGCACGCGGTGACCCGCTGGGTGGATACCAGGTGACGCCGGAGTGCTACGCCCATCTCACCCACCAGCTGCTGAGTCTGGCCGCAGGACGCGTGCTGGTTCTGTTGGAGGTATGTACAGGGTTAGCATCTGTGGTGGGAGAAATAAAGATTTTACCCTATAACCCCCCTCGCCCCCCCCCCCCCACCCAACAAATTTACCCTGCAGCTGACACTTTGAACTTTTGTTGTTCCAGCAGTAAGACCCTTCACACTCTGTTCGTCAAGATTCAAGAAATTTTTATTATCATTAATATCACATGTGGTACATGAGATGAGAACTTTGTTTGAAAATGTTTTTTTTTTTTTTTTTTTTTTTTTAAATACGGTATATATTCATTTATTCATCATCTCCCACTTTATCCTCTATTAGGGTCGCGGTGGGGTTCCCCATGCCCATCCAGGGGAGAACGTCTCGGGCGCCGGGCAGATACACCCAGGACAGAGCGCCAACCTATCGCTGGGCACACACTCACTCACACAGACACACTCTATATGGGGCAATTTTGAAAATTCAATTGACTTGATCCATGTTTTTGGACTGTGGGAGGAAACCGGAGAACCCGGAGGAAACCCACGCAGACACGGGGAGAACATGGAAACTCCACCCAGATGGGGATTCGAACCGGGAATCCCTAGCGCTGAGAGGCGAACGTGCTAAACCACTAAGCCACCGTGCCGCTATTTTAAAAGTTATAATTTAAATTTTAAAGAAGAAAATGAGAGAATTTTTAAAAATACAGTATATAGATATTCATTCATTCATTCATTCATTATCTCCCGCTTTATCCTCTATTAGGGTCGCGGGGGGGTTCCCCATGCCCATCCAGGGGAGAACGTTTCGGGCGCTGGGCAGATACACCCAGGACAGGACGCCAACCTATCGCTGGCCACAAACCTACTCACACAAACACACTCTATATGGGGCAATTTTGAAAATTCAATTGACTTGATCCATGTTTTTGGACTGTGGGAGGAAACCGGAGAACCCGGAGGAAACCCACGCAGACACGGGGAGAACATGGAAACTCCACCCAGATGGGGATTCGAACCGGGAATCCCTAGCGCTGAGAGGCGAACATGCTAAACCACTAAGCCACCGTGCCGCCCACTAATATAAATATAATATAGAATATTTTAACTATGGACGGCACGGTGTCTTAGTGGTTTTGCATGTTCTCCTCTCAGTGTTAGGGATTCCCGGTTCGAATCCCCATTTGGGTGGAGTTTTCATGTTCTCCCCGTGTCCGCGTGGGTTTCCTACGGGTTCTCCGGTTTCCTCCCACAGTCCAAAAACATGGATCAAGGTCAATTGAGTTCTCCAAATTGCCCCATATAGAGTGTGTCTGTGTAAGTGAGTGTGTGCCCAGCGATAGATTGGCGCTCTGTCCTTGGGTGTATCTGCCCAGCGCCCGAGACGTTCTCCCCTGGATGGGCATGGGGAACCCCCCCGCGACCCTACTAGAGGATAAAGCGGAAGATGGATGGATATTTTAACTATAAATATAATATATGTATTTTACAGTATATAAAATAAATGTAAGAATATAAATATCTTCTTGTCTGTATTAGGGCGGTTATAACCTCGCCTCCATCTCCGAGTCAATGGCCATGTGCACCAGCATGCTCCTGGGTGAAGCGCCTCCACTGCTGCCACCTATGCCCCCTCCTCACCCCAGTGCGGCTCTCACAATAAACAACGTCCTGCGAGCACACGCCCCCTACTGGAAGTCTCTCAGATTACAGAGTATGTTTTAATCAATCGGTTATTTGTTTTTTTTCAATCATTTCAATCGCTTTAAGCACCTGATTTATGGTTTTCAGTTCCGGCGTCCCTGCGGTCATCCCTGCCCACCCCCCAACCCAAAGGCAAGCGCACGTCGGCGGGCAAAGCCCAAAAGAGTCCCGCTCAGTTCACCCCCACGCCGAGTCCCGGTCAGCGTGTTCAGGGTTCTCCCCTCATAACCCCACCCGCATCGCCCCCTATCGATCAGGAAGACTCGGGGCTGGGTGACATTACTCAGGGTCTGCACTTGCTGGATCTCAGCGCGAGTACGTCAGCCTCCTGCAGCCCCGCCTCTGTGACTGTCGGAGGGGCGAGGCCCAAAACGAAAGGCGTCCAGCAGAAAGATGACGTGGGGGAGGTTTCACCCGAAGAAGTGATGCAGGGAGGCGGGGAGGCGGCGTCGACGCCCATCAAAGCTGAGACGCAGGTGACACACTGTGGGACATTTCATTATCTTTCATTTACCCACTAGAGCTTTTTTAGATTAAAAGAGGAACCAGAATTATCGAAAGAACCGAGAGATGACTCGATTGTCCCTCCACAGGGTGCCACCCTGGCTGTAGACAACGCAGACTCGGGTTCGATGGGCGATGAGGACAGTGGTCTGATGGAGGGAGCCTGTGGATACACGAAGAAATCCGTGTTCGAACTCGTCTGTGGTTCCGTGGACATGGGCGGGGTACGAGCTCCTCCGGGTCTAAACGCTAGAACCTGCCGTCTGTGACCTCAGAATAAAGCCGTCTGATGGAAGGAGCTGTGGTGGGATGTACCACGTTGCGGCGGGACGGGGGGGTCAGAGTTTTAGATACAGTACCAGTCAAAAGTTTGGACACACCCCGATTTGCTTCATGTTCTCACTTCCACTTTTTGTAAAGATGGACTTTGTAGTTCTACAGTTCCATTCTGTAGTCCATCTGTTTGTGTTCTACAGTACATAATGTGTACTCTGTTCTAATGGTCAGAACCCCCAATAGTACCACCACAGAGCAGGGGTTATTTGGTGCCTATCCCGGCAGTGTCACTGAGGTGTTTAAATGAAACTCCAGCAGCACTGCTGCACTAAACCCCCCCCACCACCACAGTGTCACTGCAGAACCGACAATAAACCAACCAAATGATACCTGTTCTGTGATGCCAATGAGAACCAACAGGGGACTAACAAACAACAAAGAACACAGATGGACTACAGTCTGTAATTGTAGAACTACAAAGTCCATCTGTATGGTAAGTGGAGAAAATAGAGAATGGAGCCACAAGGGGGTGTGTCCAGGTATTGGTTTGCAGGCGGAGGTTCTGCGGTAACCGGTGAGGAAATGTAAACAAGTAGAATTCCCGCTGACTCTGCAGTTTGGACAATAACAATGGAGTGTGTGGTTTTAGGATCCGTGTGTTTATTCAAACTCATTCATGTCACTTGTGTTCTCCTGAAAAGCCCAGAACAATTACTGAGGGTCTGTTATTTTAGGAGGCTTTGGGTTCTGCTATATAACTGAGAACTCTAGGCGGTTACTGAGGTGTTTTTAAAGAACGTTCCGCGGATGATGTCCGTACGTATTGTTCACATTTAAAACGCCGGATTTTAAATACAGGCTCTTAAATGCAGGTTCTGTTTTTTTAAGGACACCATGTTCGTGGTGGACCCACTTTCCTGGTGCCCACACCTGGACTCCGTGTGCCCCGTGCCAGCCGAGGGCATCGACGTGTTCAGGCCTTGTGAGGAGTGCGGCGCCGAGCAGGAGAACTGGATCTGCCTCTGCTGCTACAAGGTACTCTCATTCATTATCTTCCGCTTTATCCTATATTAGGGTCACGGGGGGGGGGGTTCCCCATGTCCATCCAGGGGAGAACGTTTCAGGCGCTGGGCAGATACACCCAGGACAGGGGGGCAATCTATCGCTGGGCACACACTCACTCACACATACACACTCTATATGGGGCAATTTGGAGAACTCAATTGACTTCATCCATGTTTTTGGACTGTGGGAGGAAAGCGGAGAACCCGGAGGAAACCCACGCGGACACGGGGAGAACGTGGAAACTCCACCCAGATTGGGATTCGAACCAGGAATCCCTAATGCTGAGAGGAGAACATGCTAAACCACTAAGCCACCTTGCAGCCCTGCTACAAGGTGCTGAACCCTGAAATCACTGCGTCGCATGGCTGTACGAAGGACAACACGAGACATAATTCATTTGAAGTTTGATGATGACCAAAGGTCACCTTTTAATAGATTTATTTACGTCATCTTTCTGTTTTGTGGCGCGGCGGTTCTCCGGCGTTTTTTTTTAAGTTCTCCGATGCTGTGCAGCGGTGGCTTAGTGGTTTTGCATGTTCTCCTCTCAGCACTAGGGAATCCCGGTTCGAATCCCCATCTGGGTGGAGTTTCTATGTTCTCCCCGTGTCCGCGTGGGTTTCCTCCGGGTTCTCCGGTTTCCTCCCACAGTCCAAAAACATGGATCAAGGTCAATGGAAGTCTCCAAATTGCCCCATATAGAGTGTGTTTGTGTGAGTGAGTGTGTGCCCAGCGATAGACTGGCGCCCTGCGCCTGAAATGTTCTCCCCTAGATGGGCATGGGGAACCCCCCCCCCCGCGACCCTAATAGAGGATAAAGCTGGAGATAATGGATGGATGAACGATGCTGTGCAGGTGTTGTGCGGCCGCTTCGTGAACGAGCACATGGTGACCCACGGCCAGCTGTCCGAGCACCCGCTGGTTCTAAGTTTCGCTGACCTCTCGGTGTGGTGCTACCCCTGCGAGTCGTACGTCCACAACAAGGTGGGTAACGGGGGGCACGTCGGGTCGGGTCACCTATAATCCTCTGCCTGTTGACCTTGCGGTGTGTGTGTCTTCAGATGCTGTATGAAGCCAAGAACGCCGCACATCTCGCAAAGTTTGGAGAGGAAACACCCCCCATCAACTGAACCACATAGGGGCGCTAAAGAGTGTGTGTGTGTGTGTGTGTGTGTGTGTGTGTTCACTCCAATAACACAGATCATGTATAAAGACAGATGTGGTTCGATTAGAGGAAAGGTTTACAAAACAGCTGTAGGTTTCGGGTTGTTGGGATTGGGGAGAACGATTAGGATTAAGAGAACGAGTTTGGGGTCGGGGGTAGGAGGGCAGGTCGGGGTAAACGCAACGCTCTATTCTCTTATTTAAGGCAGAGGTACATGCTGAAGATAGGGCTGATTTTCAGGATTATTAGAACTGATTATGTTTTAGAGCACGGGTTCCGGGTGCAGATTAGGTTTAAGATTAAGGGATTTAAAACGCAGATTAGTCTCAGCATTTTCGTATTTGACTTATTGGGCTTTTAAAGTTGGAAAATAGTGACACTGATCTGTATAGGTTTTTTTAAAGCCCAAACTGCACCTGGTCCCTTAATCTTAAACCTAACCTGCACCCTGAAGCCCAACTCAAAAACATATCCAATAATCCTAAAATTCAGCCTTAATCAGGCTTAATTAATGTTTATTGTATTTTAACCCTTTTGCTTTATCGATCAGTTAAGTTCTCCGGTTCTCATCTGTTTTTTAGCACTTTTTTTTTTTTTTTTTGGAAGGTTCCGACCCCGAAACGGTTCCTCTGACAGGAAACAAAAACTCAGCCGGACTAAAAAAAAAAAACTCTCCAAACTTAAGCACCAAAACCTCATCATGTGTAAACGTCATAGTTTATTTAGTGGAACACGGATTGTTTTAAGCACATTCAGTCCTATCCCATCCTTCTGAATGTGGGCGCTTTACTTACACAGCTGAACTGCACACGTCTTCTTTCCACTTCTGTTCTTTCTGTTCTTATTTATCGTCCGTCCGTCCGTCCGTCTGTCTGTCGCTCTGTGTCAGTGCCGTGATGTTATCCGGTGCCTTTGTGAACTTCGGTACACAACACACCTTCACCCTGAAGAAATATTTTTGGTTTTTGTTTTTGTTTTTTTTGTTCTGTTATCAGAATCATTCTGAAGACATTTACAGTAAATAAAGCACATTGTATTTAAAGGTGGTCGAGTGGCGCAGTGCTTGTATCTCTTGCCTCACAGCACGTTGGGTTCTGGTTCTGGGTGCGATTCGTGTCTGGGTGGAGGTTGCATGTACTCCACCTGTCTGTGAGTTGAAGATTCCAAATTGGCCGAATATATTTTCATGTTTCAGAGATAGACTCGTATGGACCATCTAGATCTTCATTGGTCTAAACTCTTCACGTTCCTGAGCTGTCTAATGGGTCATAATTGGGGGGGGAGGGGCATATTGACATCAATGCACTATATGGACAAAAGAATTGGGACATGCTTTTATAACATCCCATTTTAAACAGCTTCCACTCTTCTAGAAAGGCATCCTAGCAGTGTGTTTAAAATAGGGGTGTCTTCAACTAAGGATTTTCATAGTCGAATCTGATTCGTCACATTTTCCCTATAGTCGGCTGATAGTCGAATCAGTTAAAATTTCAACACAAGATGGCGCTATAAGCGTGGTTTTTAAAAAAATATATTTCTTTATATTTTACTTGTTTTTCTAGAGCACCGTAAATGGGATCCCCGTTCTGGACTTTTAAAAAAAAATAAAAAATTTACAGAAATTAGGATGATTTTATTTGACAAAACGCTATATATATATATAACGAAAACAAAGACATTTCATGTAAAAACTAATGCTTAGCAGCAGCCATGGGCGCCCCCATGTGGTCAAAATGGTACATTCGACTATGAGGTTCATGGTCGACTACGGTTCTCCGAATCGAATCGTCGTGAATATTGCAGCTCACCCCTAGTTTAAAATGAAAGACCCAACCTTAAAATCTCAATCTAATTCATCCCCGACGGCACAGTGGCTTAGTGGTTTGGCATGTTCGCCTCTCGGCTCTAGGGATTCCCGGTTCGAATCCCCATCTGGGTGGAGTTTCCATGTTCTCCCCGTGTCTGCGTGGATTTCCTCCGTGTTCTCCGGTTTCCTCCCACAATCCAAAAACATGGATCAAGGTCTATTGAGTTCTCCAAATTGCCCCATATAGAGTGTGTATGCGTGCGTGAATGAATGAATGAATAATTCATCCCCAACATGCTTCATGGGCTTGCAGTTTCAAACCCACAGTCAACTGAAAATGAACCGATGTGGGTCCTGGAGCGAGGTTCGTCACCCTCGTTCCTCCAATGGCTGACATTGTGTTCTGCCCCCAACCATCAAGTGTCTGCAACAGAACCTAATGTACCAACAGGTTCCTTCACATCAAACTCCCCCAACCAGGTCACCACGGTACGTTGTGTGCAGCAGCACAGTAAAGGAACCCAAAAGGCCCTTACTAAACTTGTCCATAATTCGTAATTACTTGATTTTTTTTTTCAGGGCGGCACGGTGGCTTAGTGGTTGGCATGTTCTCCTTGCAGTTCTAGGGATTCCCGGTTCGAATCCCAATCTGGGTGGAGTTTCCATGTTCCTCCGGGTCCTCCGGTTTCTTCCCACAGTCCAAGAACATGGACCAAGGTCAATTGAGTTCTCCAAATTGCCCCATATAGAGTGTGTGTCTGTGTGAGTGAGTGTGTGCCTAGCGATAGATTGGCGCCCTGTCCTGGGTGTATCTGCCCAGCGCCCGAAACGTTCTCCCCTGGATGGGCATGGGGAAACCCCCCCCCCCCCCCGCGACCCTAATAGAGGATAAAGCGGAAGATAATGGATGGATGGATGAACTCATCACGACGTGTACAGACGGATGCGGTGCGTTAATTTTGTGTTTTTAGTAAATGCATCATAATAAATGCCATGGTTGTCATTACTAGAGCTTTAACCCCTCCCTCCTCAGGCGTCATGCAGGTGGAGGATTGCACTGCATCCCAGCATCATGCTGAACCCGCAGCTTGCTTAACGAAGCGTGATTATTATCCCGCTGTTCTGAATGTTTTCCTGTCTCTTACGATGCCGTGTAATACTGAAGGTCACTTTAATAAGATTTAAAAATTAGTAAATATTATCCAGACCTCTCTCCTCCACTGTGCTGCACATTTTTCTTTCTGCTTCACCTCCCTTATTTATCCTCCAGGCCTCAGGATTAAAGCACATTCTGTCCCTTTCATCGTTTCTCCTCCTGCTGTCTGAGTTCGCGGTTCGTGTTCCGAACCAGCTGCACAGATAAAAATCCTCCCTCTCAGCAGAAATGCGCCATGTTCTCCCTCTTCCCTCCCTCCCTCCCTCCCTCCCTCCCGTCCGCGCCCCCTCAGTCTCCCTTCAGTGCAGTCTCCGTATCTGGGCCTGCTGTTAATCTCTCGCCTCAGCACCACCACAGCTCTACGGGACGGAGGAACGGTGCAGGATCTCTCCCATCTCTTTAGATCTGCAGACCTGTGTCCTCACTCAGCAGTGCGGCTCTCCGTAACCGCCGCTTAATGTGATTTTTGGCCTCCGTCGCCCGCTGAAGGAGACCAAGACACCGCAGGGGCAGGAGTGAGGTGATCTCCATCTTTCCAGGCTCTCATCTCACCCTCATTACACTCATCTGTGTTGTGATGCGTCACGGGGGTTGTGCTGCCGTTCCGTCATCACCGCTCGCTCACCTTGTTGTGCGTTATGTTCATGAGAACGGTGCATCTTGGGGTAAAAGCGCTTAGGACTGGGTTGGTCTTGTAACTGAAGAGCTTAAAGTCTGGGATTTTTAACATTCATTCATTCATTCATTCATTCATTCATTCATTATCTTCCGCTTTATCCTATAGTAGGGCGGGTGGGGGGGGGGTGCTCCCCATGCCCATCCAGGGGAGAACGTTTCGGGCGCTGGGCAGATACACCCAGGACAGGGCGCCAATATATCGCTGGGCACACACAGACACACTCTATATGGGACAATTTGGAGAACTCAATTGACTTCATCCATGTCTTTGGACTGTGGGAGGAAACCGGAGAACCCGGAGGAGACCCACGCGGACACGGGGAGAACATGGAAACTCCACCCAGATTGGGGATTCGAACCGAATCCCTAGCGCTGAGAGGAGAACGTGCTGAACCACTAAGCCACCCTGCCGCGATCTTTAACATAATGTTTATAAATGAGGTGGATGAGGAGACGTTATTACAAATCCTCTTTAAGAACGTTTGCCAAACGCTGTAATACAGGCCTGTGTAGCACGGGGGTGCCGTGATGACCACTCTCACCTCTGTGCAAGAAGGTCCTGTGTGGCTTTTGCATGTTCTCCTTGTGGGTTCACTCCAATTCAAATGGAGTTGAATTGCCGATGTTTGTTTTTTTTTGGGCTTGCGCCCTGCGATAGACTGGTGACCCGTCCCGGAGGATTCCCTGTCCCTCCCACCTCAGAGCCACCTGAAGGTCCCGGGTTCGATTTCTGTTACAGTGTGAAGCCTGCATGTCCTCCCCGTGCCTGACTATGTTTATTTTCAGTAATGCTGCCTGGGGTCTATAATTATTTTGGTTGCTGGATTTTTCTCAGGTCTTTAAACTCTGGCAGAACTACTGTGTCTGATCCACAACACACCACACCAGCACAAAGCCCTGAGACTCATCCATATCTACAGCTTTCTGAAGGTCCTGTCCTGATTGGCTCAACCACCTGAACCAGGTCTGTGATTGGCTTCATTGAAACCTTCCATTTCATTTCATATTTCTTCTCACATTTCGTTCGTTTTGGATCTCAGCAGCCATGCAGCCTCGCATGCCCGAGGTGGCCAACCTGTACCAGACCGAGTTCATCCGGAGCGCGAGGGCCATCGGGGTCCTGTGGGCCGTCTGCACCCTCTGCTTCGCCGTCATCGAGGTGGTCATCCTCATTCAGCCGTCATGGGTGGGCACGCGCGAGTTACGCTACCACGCCAACAGCCTCGGGGCAAAGACGCCACCTCAGGCGGGCACGCTGGGCCTGTTCGAGGTGTGCGTGGACTCGGACTGGCCCGTGCCGGACTGCAGAGGCTCGCTGCGCACCCTCACCCCCATTCCGGGCTTCAAGTCTTCGGCGGTGCTTGTGTGCATCTCGCTCAGCATGGTGTGGGTCAGCGTGGGCTGCCTCAGTCTGTTCCGCTTCTGCAACGCCGCCACCGTGTACAAGATCTGCGCCTGGCTGCAGGTCACGGCAGGTGAGAACACGAGCATGATGTCATAGATATTTTAGGAAAAGGACAGAAGGCACGCTCACGCACCAGTTCACTGAAATAATCTGAATAATCATGGGGCGCCACGGTGGCTTAGTGGTTGGCATGTTCTCCTCTCAGCGCTAGGGATTCCTGCTTCGAATCCCAATCTGGGTGGAGTGTCCATGTTATCCCCGTGTCCGCGTGGGTTTCCTACGGGTTCTCCGGTTTATTCCCACCGTGAAAAAAAACATGGATTCAAGGTGAATTGAATTGCCCCATATAGTGTGTGTGTGGCTTAGTGGTTGGAATGTTCTCCTCTCAGCACTAGGGATTCTCGGTTCGAATCCCAATCTGGGTGGAGTTTCCACGTTCTCCCCGTGTCCGCGTGGGTTTCCTCCGGGTTCTCCGGTTTCCTCTCAAAAACATGGATCAAGGTCAATTGAATTCTCAAAATTGCCCCATATAGAGTGTGTGTGTGTGATTGAGTGTGTGCCCAGCGATGGATTGGCGCCCTGTCCTGGGTCTATCTGCCCAGCGCCCAAGACGTTCTCCCCTGGATGGGCATGGGGAACCCCACCGCGACCCCAATAGAGGATAAAGCGGGAGATAATGAATGAATGAATGAATTGGGGAAAAAATCAATAATCCAAAATGATTGAACTAATCCAGTATTTAAAGACTGTTCAGGATCTTGATGTTTGTGTTTCCTCGGTGCAGGTTTCTGTCTGGCTCTGGCCTGCCTGCTGTTCCCGGATTCGTGGGAGTGTGCCGAAATGCGGGCGCTGTGTGGCGACGCCGTGTCGAGTTTTTCACCAGGCAACTGCAGCATCCACTGGGCTTACGTCCTGGCTCTGCTGGGAGTGCTGGACGCTGGCATACTCGCCACTCTGGCTTTCGTCCTGGGCAACCGGCAGGATGCTCTCCTTCCAGACGACGCCAAGGACGGTGAGGGTAAACACCCAGTTTATAATAACGCACATTATATTCTCAAGTACGGACGGCACGGTGGCTTAGTGGTTTAGCATGTTCTCCTCTCAGCGCTGGGGATTCACGGTTCAACTCCCCATTTGGGTGGAGTTTCCATGTTCTCCCCGTGTCCGCGTGGGTTTCCTCCCACAGTCCAAAAACATGGATCAAGTCGATTGAGTTCTCCAAATTGCCCCATATAGTGTGTGTGTGAGTGAGTGTGTGCCCAGCGATGGATTGGCGTCCTGTCCTGGGTGTATCTGCCCAGCGCCTGAAATGTTCTCCCTTGGATAGGATAAAGCGGAAGATAATGGATGGATGGATGGATGGATATACATTCATTCATTCATTATCTCCCGCTTTATCCTCTATTAGGGTCGGGGGGGGGGGTTCCCCATGCCCATCCAGGGGAGAACGTCTCGGGCGCCGGGCAGACACACCCAGGACAGGGCGCCAATCCATCGCTGGGCACACACTCACACACTCAAACACACTCTATATGGGGCAATTTAGAGAACTCAATTAACTTGATCCATGTTTTTGGACTGTGGGAGGAAACCGGAGAACCCGGAGGAAACCCACGCAGACACGGGGAGAACATGGGAACTCCACCCAGATGGGGATTCGAACCGGGAATCCCTAGCGCTGAGAGGCGAACGTGCTAAACCACTAAGCCACCGTGCCGCCTGGATGGATATTCTCAAGTAAAATATATTTTGCTTTAAATTTACACTTACTGGCCACTTTATTAGAGACACTCATTGTTCATATCAGCAGCACCAATTACAACACAAGATGTAGTTTCTGTTCCATGTGATTCGTATTCTGACCAATATTTACATTTTCTTTTCGTTCATCTCACTGATTCTGTGTTTCTTCAGTTACAGGACTTTTACTAGAAGCATAGTCTGCTACTGGAGGGCTTATGGAGGTCTGATGGAGGTTTAATGGAGGTACGGATGTTTCCTCACCATCCCGTTCTTCTTTTCATCTTCACCTTTCCTCCCGCTTTTCCCCGTTGTTTCCTAACCCCCCTGTGATCTCCTGTCATTAGGCTCTTTTCATCCATGCCTGATGTTCTGTGTTCTTTGACTGCGGTGGGGAGAAAAAAGGAGCAGATGATCTATGAGGAGCTCGGTTCCTTCTTCCCCTGAGCATGACCTCATCTCCCTGCCACTTACATAAAACCTGAGCCTGGAAACAGTCGCTGGGCAACCGCCTCGGTCTCCCTTGCCATCGCTGATGTTCGGGGATGAGACGGAGTGCTGCAAAGCCATTAGGGTTGCTATAATCTGTGGTTTCGCTCAGCAAATTAGAACATTAGCGGCGTAGTCACTACTGTGTTTAGCAAGATTGAAAAGACTGTGAAAACAAAAAAAGCCTTTTTTTTATTTTTTTTGCAAACCAGAGCGTATTAATGGATGGACAACGTGTGTTTACTGTGACGCTGTTATTCTAAAGACCCTCATCGATGGTGGAGGAACTTTAATACTGTACTTGAGCATGATTTTGAGATTCGTTTCTTGAATAGTTTTAATTAATGCTACTTCATACATTCCAATATAGTGTATAGGGAGGTATTAGTCTTTAATTAATAGTTATATTATGCAATTATTTACATATTATATAATAGGACAAGGGAGGCACGGTGGCTTAGTGGTTTAGCACATTCTCCTCTCAGCGCTAGGGATTCCCGGTTCGAATCCCCATCTGGGTGGAGTTCCCATGTTCTCCCCGTGTCTGCGTGGGTTTCCTCCGGGTTCTCCGGTTTCCTCCCACAGTCCAAAAACATGGGTCTAGGTGAATTGAATTCTCAAAATTGCCCCAAATAGAGAGTGTCTGTGTGAGTGAGTGTGTGCCCAGCGATAGATTGGCGCCCTGTCCTGGGTGTATCTGCCCAGCGCCTGAAACGTTCTCCCCTGGATGGACATGGCGAACCCCCCCCCGCGACCTTAATATAGGATAAAGCGGAAGATAATGGATGAATGAATAATAGGACAAGCTCTCATGAGACATTTAGGGACATTAAACAGACATTGGAATGCTGACTGGGCAATGGGGCATTGTGGAAACAGTTTAGAAAGTCCATTATTTTTGTTCCAGAATGAACAATCGAAGATAAATGACGACATGGTTTGGTGAGCTCAAGGCCTGACTAGATCATTGGACATTTTAGAGATGAATTAGATTGTAGATTGTGAGCCAGGTCCTCAAAGTCTGACCTCGCAAATGCTCTTCAGGATGCACGAGGGAAAATTCTCAAAGACGCACCGTGTTATCTTGTAGAAAGCCTTTCTAGAACAGTGCAAGTTGTTAGAGCTGCAAATGGGAACTTACCATAATGCTCCTGTAGGTGTAATGATGGGTGTCATGATACTTTTGTCTGTACAGTGTATTAGATGTGACGCTCACAGTTGTCTCGCGGAGGTACATTGCATGTCAGAAGTCTATTTTCATTTTCATTTCTCAAGTTTTTATTTTGTGTTTATGTATGTATGTATGTATAAGTAAATATAAATAAAAAAAACGTTTGCTATTGTGTGTATACTATTTTAAGGTTCCTCAGACCTGACGTTTCTGTTCTGATTTGTGTCTGTAGAACAACATTAGTCCATCCATCCATTATCTTCCGCTTTATCCTCTACTAGGGTCATGGGGGGGGGGGTTCCCCATGCCCATCCAGGGGAGAACGTTTCGAGCGCTGGGCAGATACACCCAGGACAGGGCGCCAATCCATCGCTGGGCACACACTCAGACACACAGACAAACTCTATATGGGGCAATTTGGAGAACTCAATTGACTTGATCCATGTTTTTGGACTGTGGGAGGAAACCGGAGAACCCGGAGGAAACCCACGCGGACACGGGGAGAACATGGAAACTCCACCCAGATGGGGATTCGAACCGGGAATCCCCAGCGCTGAGAGGAGAACATGCTAACCACTAAGCCACTGTGCTGCCTGAACAACATTAGTGTTTAATGGAATATCAACACATTAGTATTAAATTGTATCTAATTGAACAGCGGCAAACATTACCACAGGGTGGATGCTGCTGGATGATTCTGATGATGGTTCGGTTATTTTGTTCGTCGCCGGCAGCAGGATGACATTAAATCCTTCTTTGTTCGTTGCATTGCATTATTTCCCTAAAGCTTAATGTTACCCGCGCTGACAATAAACCGAGGCCAAGATCTCATTTACATCCAGTTTATTTAAACTTCACCGTAGGACTCGGGTTGCACAGTTACACCCGCTGCTCGCAGATGTGTTGTTTAAATCCGATTAATATTTCATAACCACATAAATATAGAAACAAAAAAGCTATCATATCACCTGAAACACAGTTTCTTGCACACACACACTCCCCTGCAAGCAGGGAGGAAGGTGAAGGTTAGGCGACTTACAAAACAGCCAGCAATATCATTGGTCGACACATGGACTGGACTAAAGCCACTGGTGAAGCAGGACAAGCGGAACGGCGACGACTGGGAGGCGACGGTGGTGGGAGGAGGCGACGGTGGTGGGAGGAGGCGATGGATGAAACACAAGAGGTAGGAAGAGGTGCAAACCAGGAGCTACACAGCATAATCACCAGTGTATAATTAACACCCACAGTGTTTACATGCGTCTAGAGGGATGTGAATGAACACGAGGTGCAAGTTCGGCTCTGTGCTTCGATGCTCGGGTTCGAGAACGTATCACTTTATGGCTCACTGTAGCTACCGAGAGAGAGAGAGAGAGATTCTTTTGTTTGGTTAGCAAACAAACAAAGGTTTAAAGCTTTCATGTGAGAAGAGCACTTCTGAGGATTCCTTGTCTTTAGTCTGAAGGGTGGGGGGGGGGGTAGGCTAAGATATAAATAAATTGCCTTTGAAACATTTGAAACCCAACAATTAAATCAATTTGAGTGATAAAGCTAATCAGCCGTCGTGTGGACAAATGATTCAGCTAAAAATGGAAGCTATCAAACACTAAGATTAGATTAGCCACTAAGGCCTCAACAGAGTGTGTACAAACAAGCCGTGTGTTTTAAATGTGAAAAAGAGTTTCTTTTAGTAGTTAAAATGTGTGATGTGATATTCCTACGTTGACTTTGTCACTGGGTTCCAACCTCAAGGTAGCTCTGCACACAACTAGCTAGCTTACAGACTAATGAGGCCAGGTGTTTAAATAGCTAACAACTACATTTTAAGTGTTAACCTGCATCACGGCCAGCGTGTCACCGCGGCAGTCGCCATGTTTATCGCCTGAAACTCAAATCAGAAAGGCACTGATTAGCATTAGCAATGGGTCTAGTCTTAGCTGGCTGAGGCAGAAAACTGCACGCCGATGTTTTTAATGCTAATAAAAAGTAAACATTAGGCAGAAATGAGTTGAAATCTGGACTGAAGTGTTTTTGTTTCACTAGAAAGATGTCTTTAAATGTCCATGGTGCTAGTTAAGCCAGGCTACGTTATTTTCCTCCATGTAAACAAAAGCCGTTACAACTTTACACAAGTTAGTAAGCGTCACAAGGAGCCGCTGTCTTCATGGGGATTATTAAGCGAACTTAGCCATGTGGTGTAGCTTGTTTTGCGATGGATCTGGACGGAAAGTAGTATTCCAGTGAGGACAGTATCAGTATGGTTTGGTTATGGTTAGTGGGTTTGTCTCTGGTGGCTGAACTGGCGTGACGTTTGGAAGGACACCAAATGCACTCACTTTATCCCTTAAATTTATTACTTTACTGAGAAAAAGAAGAAGAAGGAAAAAAAAATTGTTTTTTTTTTTTTTTTTTTTTTTTTTGGCCAGTTGTTTTGTAATAGAGTCATATTAATGCTGAAATTTAAACTCATGAGGCTATTATTTAAACTTTTCAGAAATGATTAGACACAGTATCCGTTTATCCATTATCGTCTGCTTAATCCTGTACTAAGGTAATGGGGGAGGGGGAGGTATCGGGTTCTAGATTTTGTCGCTGTTAAGACTGATAGGTTCCCAACTGTATCTGTGGATCTACTGCCAATTTATAAAAACGGCCGCTCTGCCCAAATGTCAGCATGAAGCACACAGAATAGACAGGGATCACGATTTATTAGCGCTGAAGCGGTTCGGTTAGCCAAACATACGCAGGTGCCTTTGACACCTCGCATAAATATCCTGAGATTACTTTCTCAAGAACTGGATGATCTGCTGAGCTAAAAGCTCGGGGTCATAGGTTACCGAGCGCCGTTTGCGACTGGGCTTCGGAGGTGGGGGGAGGTCGGTGTCGATGCGCTTCATCCTCTGCAGGCCAATGTAGGGAGATTTGTTGCCCTGAATGGTAAGGTCGTCATGGTCCTCGTCGCCCACTCTCTTCACCCGAAGCAGGGAGGCCTCGACGTCAGGGTTGGCACCAGGGGCAGAGTCCAGGGACCGCCTGGATCGCCTCAGAGGCGTTGCTCTGTCCCGCCCGATGCCGGCAGCTGCAGCCACTTCCCATTTGCCCGGGTGGTTACCTTGGTTCTGCTGGTTTTCATACACCAGATTTGACAGAAGCTTTTCTACCAGGTACCTACAGGCAAAGCAGCAGAATTAACTCTTGGTTTACAAGAACAACCAGTGGCATCGTTTATGAGATTCTGGCTTACAGGTCCTTCTACATCAACCTTCTCAAAAAAGTAAAATGGAACCACAGAGGGATAGGGAATCACTTTAATGACTTAAGGACATAAAAGTATTTGGGACAATAGGTAACCTTAATGAAACTGCCCTGAAACCACCTTCCAACCAACTTTGTCAGCAATGGGTTCCATCAGTTGCATAGATCATCTACATCCCATACCAAAACCCCGGCCAACAAATCTTAGTAGAGGTTTTTCCTACCGAAGCAGCTGCTGATCTCGATCCTGCCCTCCGTCCATCCCATTAGAGATGGCCCTCTCCTGTCTGTAGCGGTTCAGCAGAGCCTCCGTGAGTTGTGGGTCCAGCATGGCCTGTGGTTTTGCCATACTCATGGTCTGTTCTGTCTCGTCGTAATCTGGAGGGTACGGCCCCTGGAAGTCTTCTTCCTGGTCCTCCTCTCCTTCGGGCCTCCCTTGACCATTGTGTTCCGCCTCGTTTAGCAGGTGCATCAAGCCGGCCAGGTAGGCTGCTTCCTGGTCTTGCCTCTGGCTATTCTCGACCAACCTCTGAAGGGCGTGGTTCAGCCCCTGCCCTCTCAAAGCCTCCGGTTGGTAGTACAGCTCGTTGCCCCGGCCTTTGTAACCAGCAGAGGGGTATGACATCATCTGGGCCTCGTAGGGCAGGGACTCGCGCAGGTCACGGCGAAGGCGGGCAACTTCCGCCCCGTGTAGGGCCGAAAGAGGCTACCGGAGAAAAAGAGTCATGAGGTCAAAAATATGCACTTTGTTGGTTTTTTGCACCTGAATATAAATAATGAATCCTCGTGTCCACACGTGTAGATGTTCATCCATCCCATCATTCATTCATTCATTATCTTCCGCTTTATCCTCTATTAGGGTCGCGGGGGGGGGTTCCCCATGCCCATCCAGGGGAGAACGTTTCGCAGATAAACCCAGGACAGGGCGCCAATCTATCGCTGGGTACACACTCACACAGACAGACACACTCTAGATGGGGCAATTTGGAGATTGACTTGATCCATGTTTTTGGACTGTGGGAGGAAACCGGAGAACCCGGAGGAAACCCACGCGGACACGGGGAGAACATGGAAACTCAACCCAGATGGGGATTCGAACTCCTCTCCCTAGCGCTGAGAGGAGAACGTGCCAACCACTAAGCCACCGTGCCGCCGATCCATCCCATCATCCCTCTCCAAATTCTGTTATCTCCAGCACTGATTCCATCCCTTATCTGCTCAGCAATATGGTCATTGTTGTATTGTTTAAACTACTCAGCGAGACTGTCCACAGTCTCACATCTGGCACAGGACCAGATCACGGAACGTATTAACGACTGTTTACCCACCGCGGGAGGAACCGTGTGGTGGTGATGGGAAATACCCAGGTGGGTGTAATCATTTCACGTACATATACAGTGCAAACAAAGAATCTTTGTTCCGTCTCATGGTATCGGTGCTGCACCACAGCGCCTCTGTTTAGCGAGGAATAAAAGGTCTTATTAGTTTCATGCCTCGTGCCCTGGATGTTAAGTGGATGCAGTCAGTCTGCCTGCTGATTCATTCAGGATTAGAAGTGCTCTTCCAAACCGCACTGAGTACTGCGTCACGAATGAGCCATCAATCTTTCATGCGAGTCCTACAGAAATTCATTCATGAACAGGGACAGGTCCACAATGAAGTTTATTTACATGATAAAATATTCTGCTGTTTACATGTCTGCTCTAAAAGGACACGGCGCATCCCACGAGCTGAAGGATTAGATCTAATGATAGCAAATCTTGTGTTTTTAATTTCTCATCAGCTCCATTTACACCGAGACTAAGACAGTTGGTGGAGTCTGGACTGGACGTAATGTCCTGTAACGTGAGACTTTAATGCTGCGCTGCAGACAACAGCTATTTTTAAATTTAATGCGGAATCATATAAGATATTTTCATTTGCATAAATACTCTGATGCTGATCCTGTGGACATTGTATATAAGTACACTATGACTATTTTTAGTTTGCTAAATTAATACCATATAAAGAACTTATGTATTAAAAATGCCCCACCTTCATCACCTTTAATTTTTTAGTTTTACTGACATACAGATAGAGTTTGTACTTCTACAATTACAGACCGCAGTCCATCTTTTTTTCTACATCTTTTCCATCCATTATCTTCCTCTTTATCCTCTACTAGGGTTGCGGGAGGGAGGGGGGGGTTCCCCATGCCCATCCAGGGGAGAACGTTTCGGGCGCTGGGCAGATACACCCAGGACAGGACGCCAATCTATCACTGTACACACTCACACACACAGACACACTCTATATGGGGCAATTTGGAGAACTCAATTGACTTGATCCATGTTTTTGGACTGTGGGAGGAAACCGGAGATCCCGGAGGAAACCCACGCGGACACGGGGGAGAACATGGAAACTCCACCCAGATTGGGATTCGAACCGGGAATCCCTAGTGCTGAGTGGAGAATGTGCCGACCACTAAGCCACTGTGCCGCCCCGTTAAAGGGAGATTCAAGCCACTCGAATTCATACATTTAGCTTGAAGTCATCCAAATCTGCAGAGTCAGCAGATTCAGCCTCCCATGTCAGCCATAAGGCACATTGTACTGAACTGAATCCAATACTGCAGGTACGAACGAGCCTGGCTACGGCAGCAGGGAGCCTGATGTTGGAGCCTGAAGGCTTCTCTGCATTATTAGTGGACAGTATGACGCAGGAGGTTGAGCAGAACTCACTGAATGCACATTAAAGAGAGTTAAACCGCAGATTAATGATCTGAGCTGAGTATTGGTTGAGGATGGAGGCTGTGGGATTAAGGCAGGTTATGGTTTTAGGCTTTCACGAAGTAAACAGAGCCACAGATTATGGATGATGCTGAGATTAACATATGGAGGTGTAGAGATGGAGGCGGCATATGAGTCACAACACAGGTGACTCACTGTGGCGCAGGCTGACGTCTGTACCTCACGGGAAATACATACGTATGTGTGTGTGTGTGTGTGTGTGTGAGAGTGTGTAAATGTCGAGTCAGTCGGTTTTAATCAGCATCCACGTTCTGATGTCCTGCAGTTCTTTCCATTCAGCTGCACAATTTAGAAATATAGTTCTTATATTGTAAGATTCAGATTATATAATCTAAACATCTGTACCTCTTGGGAAATACATACGTGTGTGTGTGTGTGTGTGTGTGTGTGTGTGTGTGTGTGTGTGTGTGTGTGTGTGAGAGTGTGTAAATGTCGAGTCAGTCGGTTCTAATCAGCATCCACGTTCTGATGTCCTGCAGTTCTTTCCATTCAGCTGCACAATTTAGAAATAGTTCTTATATTGTAAGATTCAGATTATATAATCTAAACGCATACACTATATATGGGGGCGCGGTAGCTCAGTGTTTCAGGGCATTGGGCTATCAATCTGAAGGTTGTGGGTTCAAATCCCAGGTCCACTAAGTGTGGGTACCAGTGTGGGTCCTTGAGCAAGACCCCTAACCCTCATTGCTCCAGGGATGCTGTGATGAACCCTGTAACCCTCACCTTGTAAGTTGCTTTGGATAAAAGTGTCTGATAAATGACCAAATATAAATATAAATATATATGGTACAAAAGTATTGAGACACCTACATAATATACAGAAGCCTCTGTGAAGGCTTTCTACAAGGTTTTGCAGTGTGTCTGTGCTTATTTTTGTCAATTCACCCAGAATTGTGTTTTTGAGGTCAGACACTGATGTTGGATGCTTTCAGTCTCCATTCGAGTTCTTCCCAAATGTGTTCATAGGGTTCACGACAGAGTTACACCGAACTCACCCAACCGTGGCTGTTCATGTCCTTGCTTTGTATACTGGGACACAGTCTAAGGGCCTTCCCCAAACTGTTGATGGCTAAACTGTTCAGGCACATTAATACATTTAGTGCTCCTTTAGCCCTAAGCATGGTCAGGGAGGTGTGGTGAGGTGATTTGCTGGAGCCTATCCCAGCGCTAATAGGGCATAAGCCAAAAAAAAATCATTCTGGACAGAAACTTATCTCCATGTCATCTACAACCAGAGGGAGCCATGCAGACACACGGAGAACATGCCAATTCCATACAGGAGGGATATGTCGGCCACAAACCATTAACACACAGCTAATACAAATGTTTTTTTTTTCTGCCTGACCCTAAAAAACATAAAGGCAGGTCTTTGTTTCTTGCAGTGCAGTAGAGGCATGTTGTGGTTTCGTGGTTCTTGGATGTTAAGTCTTTTAAGTGAGGTTGTTCCTCTTGTTGTTTAATTTGCATAATGGAATGATTCTGTAAGCTGCTTGATAGGAGGTTTCTGGTACTGATCCAAGTTAAATGTAAAGATATAATCATAAGAACTAAGTGAAAACAGATGCTGGACCCTTTTAATGATTAAAATCCATGACCTTCCACAGCGTCACCACAAACAACGACCCATCATTAAAACAGTGTTTCGCTTGAAGGGAAGATTAAAGTCTGTGATATTGAACACAGCCACTAATCGCATCGGGTTTATTAATGTGTCTGTTGCTCGCATGAAAAGCAAAGCCGTTGCCGTGACAACACGGTGCCTCTTGCTGCGTGCTTAGTAAGAATCATATTGTGCAGCCTGTTCTTTTCATTCACACTTACAGACGGAGCTCTCCTCAAATTCACTCTGTTTTTTAATAAAGTGGACAGCGAGCAGAAATATGTGTACCGGCTCAGCAGCGTGGTGGTGCACCTTAAATCATCCATCCATCCATCCATCCATCCATTATCTTCCACTTTATCCTATATTAGGGTCGTTCCCCATGCTCATCCAGGGGAGAACGTTTCAGGCGCTGGGCAGATACACCCAGGACAGGACGCCAATCTATCGCTGGGCACACACTCACTCACACAGACACACTCTATATGGGGCCATTTGGAGATCTCAATTGACATGATCCATGTTTTTGGACTGTGGGAGGAAACTGGAGAACCCGGAGGAAACCCATGCGGACATGGGTAGAACATCGAAACTCCACCCAGATGGGGATTCGAACCGGGAATCCCTAGTCCTGAGAGGCGAACTTGCTGACCACTAAGCCACCGTGCCGCACACCTTAAATCAACAAATAAAATTTGAAGTGAGTTGGAACTCCACAGACTGGGTGTAGTTTGTATGTTCTCCCCACGTCAGCTTGGGTTTTCTGAAAGAATCCCAAACCCAGTTACACAGACATGCAGGTGTGGGCTGCTTCCGGATCTGGAATGTGTTTATTTGGCCGACGTTTTTGAAAACACACCTGATTCACGGTATACGGACGTACTGTAGAGCCGTAAGTGGCCCACATGTTCCCAAACACATCTGATCCACATCTGGCACCGCATCCTCCATCTGGTTGATTCATGGTTCTAATCTTGCAACCGAGAGCAGTCCGCTTAAGTGCCATCAATCTTTAATTCATTCATTCATTCATTATCATCCGCTTTATCCTCTATTAGGGTCGCGGTGGGGTTCCCCATGCCCATCCAGGGGAGAACGTCTCGGGCGCTGGGCAGATAGACCCAGGACAGGGCGCCAATCCATCGCTGGGCACACACTCACTCACTCATACACACTCTATATGGGGCAATTTGGAGAACTCAATTGGCTTGATCCATGTTTTTGGACTGTGGGAGGAAACCGGAGAATCCGGAGGAAACCCATGCGGACACGGGGAGAACATGGAAACTCCACCCAGATGGGGATTCGAACCGGGAATCACCAACGCTGAGAAGAGAATGTGCTCACCACTAAACCACCGTGCCGCCCATCATGTTTAATATTATTATTAAAAGAGATTAATTCACCTGTCCATCCATCCGTTAGTCCCACCTGAGAGTCCGTCTGCCGTAAAGAAGCTTAATTGCTTTGTGGTTACCAATTAACCCATATTACCCAATTAACCCATACCAATTAACCCTCTCTCACTGCTTATTAAATTTGGACACTGCGCTGCGCTGATTATATATTTATTTCTAAATAGCCCTCCCTCCAGGGCATGTGATTATATGGCCGCCCATGTCAGATCATCCATAGATCCAATAGAAACAACCACATATTCCGTCAAACAACCGAATCTGATCCGTTTTGAACCGAACCTTCCATCAACATCGGAAATCCCAATGTGTCCTCCATCGTTTATTCAGATTCTAAAGCTCAGCCAATGGACAGATTCTGCGGATGAGAAACGGAGTGAGAGCAGATGAGCGTGTCATGATCATTTACGCCACGGATGTCCAAATGAGCTGGATGCACCACGGTTAATTGCACCCCCCCACTCCCCCCCCCTTCCCCCTCCCACACACACATTACAGGCTTTTCCTCTGAGATGTGTGTGGGGCCGAGACGATCAGTGTTTACCCACAGACATGAATCATCACGCCAAAGATGAGATCGTGTTCGCCATTCATCGGCCTCCAAGCAGCCTAAAAATAGAGCCCGTCCCCCCCCATCTCCCCGTCACGGCTCGCTCTTTGACCTTCGCTATAGCGGCCGTGATATTTACGGCGGTGCTGTTAACGTGCCTTTGTCGTCGGGTGCCCTGTCGGTGGCCGGACCTGGTGCTCATAGATCTTTCCAGAATCCGGTGAGGGTTTTATGGTGTCACATGGCTGAGTGGAGAGGCGCTGGATTGGCTGCGTGCTCTCCGAGGTGAGGAGCACGGGCAGGACAGATTAAGCAGATGATGGCACGCTGTGATTTGGAGACACGAACGAGGAACTTTCTGGAGGGTCTGTGGGTACATCTCGTACCTCATTTGCATCATTGAGAGTTGTGGCGAATTTCTGTACCTATATATGTATCTACACATACACACATATATAAACTAAACCATATAAACAGCATAGTGCACAATTAACTACCCAGAGACGGAATACACTCAATATATACAATGCATACGCAGAAAAAGCGAGGAGGAAAAAGTGAAGGAGGTGGAGATGTATATATTACCTTGGCCTCCAGCGCTGGGCCCTGGAATAAGACCACCCAGACGAGGAGCAGTAAGGAGCCGGTGTGAGGGCCCGACATCCTGCAGGAGAGAATGAAGCTGCCCCTTTGCTACAGAGAGATATTCTGCCACTCGGCTCCCCAGCAAGGATGGAGAGATGCAGGTGGAATGGTTGCAAGACACAGCGGGCAGAGGAGAGAGTCAGCGAGGGAGGGGAGGAAGGGAGGAGTCTGTCGACAAAAGAGAGGGGTGAGAATGCAGACAGGGGAGGGGGAAGACCGAAGGAGCCAGTGAGAGAGAGCTGACGGATGGAACTGTGAGAGGGGAGGATGGAGGTGCAGCGGTACGGAGGCGAGAGATCAGACTTTGGTCCGAGGGATGTCGTCATGACGATGTATTAAACATTATACGGCAATGTGTTGTGATAGATGTCGACCTATTTTCTTTATCCTCTCGCCGCAGCGTCTCAGAAGGCTTTCTACAAGATTTTGGAACGTCTGCTATTGTAATTTATCCCAAAGCTGTTCCATGAGGGGGCGGCACGGTGGCTTAGTGGTCGGCACGTTCTCCACTCAGCGCTAGGGATTCCCGGTTCGAATCCCCATCTGGGTGGAATTTCCATGTTCTCCCCGTGTCTGCGTGGGTTTCCTCTGGGTTCTCCGGTTTCCTCCCACAGTCCAAAAACATGGATTAAGTCAATTGAATTCTCAAAATTGCCCCATATAGAGTGTGTATGTGTGCGTGAGTGTGTGCACAGCGATGGCATGGCGCCCTGTCCTGGGTCTATCTGCCCAGCGCCCGAGATGTTCTCCCCTGGATGGGCATGGGGAACCCCACCGCGACCCTAATAGAGGATAAAGCGGGAGATAATGAATGAATGAATGAATGAATGAATGTTCCATGAGGTTCTGCGCAGTCTCGTCTGGTTCCTTCTGAATTAATACCATTATGGATCTTTGGTCAGTGGGGAACAGTCATCGCTGGAACTGATTAAGGCCTTCCCCAAACTGTTTCTACAATGTTAGAAGCATACTGTTGTCTAACATACATACAAGCCAATGAGACTAATTAAAATTATGAGTTAATTTATGAGACCCTTTTATTTAAAGCAACTCACAAGTATTCCAACTTGATGGTTAAGGTCAGGGCGGCACGGTGGCTTAGTGGTTTATGTTCTCCTCTCAGCACTAGGGATTCCCGGTTCGAATCCCAAAATGGGTGGAGTTTTTATGTTCTCCCCGTGTCTGCGTGGGTTTCCTCCCACAGTCCAAAAACATGGATCAAGGTCAATTGAATTCTCCAAATTGCCCCATATAGAGTGTGTCTGTGTGTGTGTGTGTGTGTGTGTGCACAGCGATGGATTGGTGCCCTGTCCTGGGTGTATCTGCCCAGCGCCCGAAATGTTCTCCTCTGGATGGGCATAGGGAACCCCCCCCCCCATGGCCCTAGTAGAGGATAAAGCAGAAGATAATAGATGGATGGATGGTTAAGGTCAGCAATGATAAATCGCCCCCTGGAACAATGAGAGTGAGGGGCCTTGCTTGGTATCTTCATTGGAAATTGGATTTAAACCCACAACCTTCTGACTGATAGTCCTATGCCCTCAACACTGAGCTACCACACCCTGCACCCCAACATATGATCTCACTTTGGGAACATGGTAAGGGGAGAACATCTGCATTTGGTTTGGACGTGGTTTAAAAAATAAAAGGCAAATAATTTATCCAAAAAAAAAAAAAGTTGGGTGAAGAGGTGGATCAATGGGCTCGGGGTTTGTGGTGGGAGGTCATATGTGTCAGCGCTCGGTGTGTTCTCAACGTGTTTCCTGTATTTATAATTCTCGATAATATGAGATGTACATCTGCACAGCTGCTCACTGTGACTGTAATCACGGCAGGGTTGAAAGAAAGGGTTAATAACATGTGATGTCTGAACACTTGTCTGTCTCGCAGCTTCTGAGACTGAATAGTTCTGTATTTTTGGGGTTGATGACGGCAGACACATTAACACAGTGATGATAGAAAGTGATCTTTAATGAGGATTCACATTCACAGCATCGCTGCTGGTTGGAAACGCTTATATCTGCATAGCTGTAACGTAGAACTGTGTTCTAATCAGTTATTCATGTACATAAACATTGATACATTCCTTTTTTTTAGGTGGCACACTAACTAAACAAAGCATTTTCATAAAGCGATTAATGTCTCAACCTCAATCCTTTAAGTATAACAAGATGAACACTGTTCTATGGCGTCAACAAGCCTTTAGACACACACACGTACTGATGCTGATACACACACACATTAAGGTCATGTTGCAAATGTTCCCTTTAATCAAGTGTATAGGTCCAAAACCCGGAACAGTCCCATCCGAGGGGGAAGGTACCAATCAGGTTTGTTTATCAAATATGAGTGATTATACAGACAGTCATCCGTCTGCGATGCTCAGCGTAGCTCTGGTCCACTCGAGCAGATGGGGAGGGGGGGGGGTACTACATCACGGAGCAGCAGCACGTGGCCGGGTAGTCGTCAGTGTACACTTTGGACTCGTTACCGAAAACGAAGTAGGTGTGACACTTCCCTTTCCACGAGTAGCTCACCCGGGAAATGGGGATCAGCTCGATGGTGTGGCGCTGTGGAGAGAGGAGGTGATCAGTGATCAGTAATTAATTAATACAGTCCACAGCCAAAATATATAGACAGCCCTTCGGTGGAATGATGCAAATTCAATGGGAACATTTGATTTTAAGGAAAATATAAAAAGTCTTAAGCTGTCAGAACCTGCTGCAGAACGCGCGACGTCTTGAAATACTTTGATTGATGTTCTTGAACTAAGCGCTGAGAGCCTTGGCTTATCGCGGCGTCTGGGAAGCCCATCAGAGGGTAAAGCTGCAACGACGAGAATGGCATTAATTAACACCAGCACATCTATTAACTTTTAATTTACACGCACCAGTCATTTTACTAAACACTGTTCATCCATGTCATCATCAGCATGCAGGACTTTGTAGTTCTTCAACTACAGACTGTAGTCCATCTGTTTATCTACATACTTTAAGGCCCTAACACCCAGCCTTGTGGGATACCACATGCCATGGGACAGACGTTACAGATGTACTTATACTTGTTTTTTTTTGGACTTCAACATAGTTTACGGTCCTCACGCATTACGTGTTTTTGGCATTATATATTTGTTATATAGTTATATATTACCATGTACTGAGAGTCTTTGAACATTTCTCTGCCTGTGACACTGTTGAGGTTCTCAGCTTTCAGACCGCTCGCCTGCTCCACCACGTAGTCATCTTTATAGTTGGTCCTGGGGGGGCAGAGAACACCAAACAAATACGTAGAATGTTAAAATATTGAACAGACGTGGATATGATACCCAAACATACTTTTAGAGGCGAGTTGGGGGGCATTTAATTCTGGACAGGCTTGATGAAGTTGTCTTTGTGATTTTTTTTATTTTTAAATCGTCTCCTTTTTATTTAACAAAAGACAGATTTTTATTCCCCAATTTATATCCAATAAGCAGAGTAAATCCATCCATTATCCTCCGCTTTATCCTCTACTAGGGTCCTCGGGGGGGTTCCCCATGCCCATCCAAGGGAGAACGTTTCGGGCGCTGGGCAGATACACCCAGGACAGGGCGCCAATCTATCGCTGGGCACACACTCACTCACACAGACACACTCTATATGGGGCAATTTGGAGATTTCCCTTGACCTTGATCCATGTTTTTAGACTGTGGGAGGAAACCGGAGAACCTGAAGGAAACCCACGCGGACACGGGGAGAACATGGAAACTCCACCCAGATTGGGATTCGCACCGGGAATCCCCAGCGCTGAGAGGAGAACATGCTCAACCACTAAGCCACCGTGCCGCCCAAGCAGAGTAAATAATACAGTAAATGTAAGATCAGGCCTAATTTACATTCCCTCCGTGATACTATGTTGGTTTGGTTTAAATGTGTTTGACTTTAATTAAAGGTGCAGTGTGTGACGTGTTAGGAATCAGAATCAATACGCAGCTTTCTTACCACTGGACTTTAAGTGTGATGTAAACAAGGAGCTGCCTCTTCCCGTGGCAGGTATCACACTCGCGGTTGCCATTACCTCGACAACCGGTGCAGCTGCTCGAAACAAACGGCAGTTACGGTTAGCAAGGTGTCCGATCTCAACGACGGCCTTAAACTTAAGTTTGCGAAATGGATTAGAACAGTGGCCGTACTTCTCTCTTCCTCGGCCGTTGCAGTGCGAGCAGCTATCGTTTGCGTGCCGAACGCCGGCCCCGTTACAAACCCAGCAGATTTTCTGTAAAAACATCCGGAACTTTAACGCGACGGGAAGCTCACAGAACCTTTTCGTGTTTTTTTTTTTTAGATTTCATATGGACTCACGTTCCCGGCTCCGGAGCAGTCCTTACACGGCTGCCTCCCCATACCCAGACAGACCTGGCAGTTCTGTGGGAAAGGGACATTTGTTCATTTCTTAATGCAATACAAAAATAATGACACAATTCTATATCACGGCGGCGCGGTGGCTTAGTGGTTTAGCATGTTCTCCTCTCAGCGCTAGGGATTCCCGGTTCGAATCCCCATCTGGGTGGAGTTTCCATGTTCTCCCCGTGTCCACGTGGGTTTCCTCCGGGTTCTCCGGTTTTTTCCCACAGTCCAAAAACACGGCTCAAGTCAATTGAGTTCTCCAAATTGCCCCATATAGAGTGTGTCTGTGTGAGTGAGTGTGTGCCCAGCGATAGATTGGCGCCCTGTCCTGGGTGTATCTGCCAGCGCCCGAAACGTTCTCCTGAATGGGCATGGGGAACCCCCCCTACGACCCTAATAGAGGATAAAGCGGAAGATAATGAATGAATGAATTCTATATCACTGAGGCTATAGAACTATATCTATATCGCGGTGGTGTAGCTGTCAGCACGGACGCTCAGCGCTGGGGATCCAGGTTTGAATCCCGATCTGGTCTGGGTGGAGTTTCAATATTACCTCCGTGTCCACGTGGGTTTCCTCCGGGTTGGATAAATTGCCCCATAGAGTGTGTGTGTGTGTGAGTGAATGAATAAGTGTGTCCAGTGATGGATTGGCATCCTGTACGAGGTGTAAAGGCATGGGTAATCCCCCCCTCCCCCCCAACCCCAATGACGGGCTAAGCCGAAGATAATGGATGAATGAAAGGCTTGACACAGTAACTACATTATTAAATAAACTTATTTAGGTGCAGATTTAACCTCACAGCTTGATTTTGGGGCGTGTCAGTGTGTCTCTGCTGTGGTAATGATGTAAAACTTTAGGGTGTAAGATAAGACCCTTAGTCGTACTAATAAGGCGTTGTAAGGATGTTGTTAATGCATAAGCCATTCAGTTTGTGAATCTATTTTCTGATGCAGTATAGTTTTCCTAACCTTGACTGAGGAGGTGTATGGCACTTTGATGTTCTGCTTGTGGTCCTGGAATAAGACTGGAACCTGGGCCGGGATGTCCCATGGCCCCGGGGCTGGCTGGATAAAGGCATCCACGGTTTGACCTGAAACACAGTGTTAGAACGTAACATAAATAACCGAGACTTTATGAATGAAAGTAATTTATCCGAGCCGCAGTGCTTCAGTCATTACAGTAATGGACTCCGCAGGGGGAGGATGCGCTGCACATCTGTATGAGCGCATGCACACATCACTGCCAGTTAAGATTTCTGCTGAAGCTTTAACATGAACGGACTTTGTATAGAGTGCTGGGAAATCGAATTATTCTGAAATCTTGGCTTCGATATGAAGCACCTGCCACTAAGCCATTAGGTCGTCCATATCTGTCACCTTCACTTAGAGGATCCTGGTTTATAGAGGGCTCCTGAACGTACCGGGGTTGTGTGTTTGGGTTTACGATCTGGGAAAGTTTGTTCTTTCAGTTAATGATTATCTCAGAATCATAAAGCTGATCAGATCTACCGCTTCCACTCATAACGGACACGGAGCCATCATGCACCTCAGATTTATTAACTCCTTATTTTAAGAGCGCGACCTTCACATACTGTAATTATATAAGATGAAGGTGCATACGTATGTGGGGGTGTGTGTGTTCCCTATACAAATTCACATTTGACATACTTACTCTTTAGGACTCTTTAGGAGTTTGTTATACGCTTTACACCATGAAGCGACTTAAGGAGCTTTATTTTAGTCTTTTTTTAGTCGTCAACCACGCACCCCGCAGCTTGATTTGGGACGTGTCAATGTTTGCTGTCGTGAAGACGTGATTCGTGGCTGTGTTTTGGACATCACATGCAATAAACCAATCATCGTGTCACTTGCCGTTCCATTTAAGAGGCAGGTGGCGCTCTGACTTTGGTGGGTTGCTATTTAAATGGCGCAGTGCGAGCTACTACGCATTAATTATCATTTACACTGTTTGTGGAGAACGTCATCACAAGTATATAGTATGTATGTATATCTGTATATATATATATATATATATATATATATATATATATATACACATGTGTGTGTGGGGGGGTATATGTGTACATCAACTTCAAAATACATTTTAAAACTATAACTTCTTTAGATTTGTATGTTTATGTATTTATTTAACGTTTTGCCTGCTCTTTCCCATTAAAATGGATCAATACTGCCCTCTACAGTCCCAAACAGAGAAAATACTTCCTCAGTCCTAAAGCAGATCCCAGTTTCCTGTACTTTTAATTATTCCTGTTCTGCTGAGAATTGTAACGGGGCCTAATGTCCATCCCTGAGAGATACCCAGCACTTTATTTACACCTGGGGGCAATTAAAAATATATATATATAATCTAGACTTCAAAACTTAAGCGTCAGTGTGCTTTAAATCACAGGAGGCGCTGTATTAATTATAACATACCAGTGAAAGGCTCCTGGCTCCATTCAGTAGATCTGGTCTCAGCAAAGGTCTCCAACCGATACTGTGAGAAATGCAAAAATGGGGGGGGGTGTTTTTTAATCCAAAGCAAAACTCATTCATTCATTCATTCATTATCTTCCGCTTTATCCTATATTAGGGTCGCGGGGGGTTCCTCATGCCCATTCAGGGGAGAACGTTTCGGATGCTGGGCAGATACACCCAGGACAGGGCGCCAATCTATCGCTGGGCACACACTCACTCACACAGACACACAAACACACTCTATATGGGGCAATTTGGAGAACTCAATTGACTTGATCCATGTTTTTGGACTGTGGGAGGAAACTGGAGAACCCGGAGGAAACCCACACGGACACGGGGAGAACATGGAAACTCCACCCAGATGGGGATTCGAACCGGGAACCCCTAGTGCTGAGAGGAGAACATGCTAAAGCACTAAGCCAAACTGTGAGGAATAAATGATACTGCTGGTACAGATTGCACGTTGTTGGAATTGATGTATAACAGCATAATCTGAGTGACACATGCTTGTATTTGGAATTTTGCATGTTCTCCTTCTGCACACCTTCACAATTCTTGCTGGTGGGCAGTAATGATTTTTTGTATCGTGTTTAGTGGCACATAATGCATCAGGAATACTAAGCCAATTAAAATGTCTGAGCTTAATGATACGATTAACATCAGTAATGAGGGTGATGACGTAGTCTTCTCACTCTGTAGGTGTTAAAGGCCTCCATGTTGGTGATGACCCCATCTTGAGCCGGTCCGCTGCTGTAGCAGCAATGATCAGAAACGTATCTAACGAAGGCGCTCCGTGCAGCTTCCTCAGTCATATGAGACACCCTGTCAGTGACAGACATGATGTTCACTGTTAATATAAACAATGCAAAGACAGGGAGGGCTTTTTTAAGTGGTACAATCCTGCGACTGGGATAAGTGAAGGACATGGTCTGTGATGCCTGTGTGAAGATGTAATCTCAAAGGGCAAAAACTTTAGAGGTGCGATGACTACAGTATCGGAGAGCACCGAAAATACATCAGCACTGTGCAGCCTGGTGGTGAGAGCATTATGTTACAGGTTGTTTCTCTTCAGCAGGAATGAAGAAATTGTCAGGATTGCTGGTTAAATGCTATCAAGTTACAAAGTTCATCCAAATTCCTAAACGTGCACCCCTCTGTAAAAACAGCTGAAGGCGAGGGGTTCGCATTTCAGCACGGTGATGACCAGAGATTAAAAATTAAAGTTCTTGTGTGGCCGAATCAAAACTTTCAATCTGATAGAAAATCTGTAAAATGGTTTAAAGAAAGCAACAGATTAAGGCTTAACATAAAATATGGATGCAGTTGAACACATCCTGAAATGGCTCGACACTAAATTAAATCAATATGGGGTTCCAAAAGGTTCTAAATCAAAAGACTGATCATCCTGACCGAGGATCAAAAGAACATTTAATGACTGAACTCTTTTAAATGATCAGTAGTGACTTATAGTGACTGTGACTTATATAAAGTTTATACAATCACACATGTGCATTCTCATTAATAGAATATCGTGAGGCAAAGTATGTTAAAAAAAAAAAAAAAAAAAAAAAAAAGGAGAAGAAAGAATTTGCGTGGGATTTGGTTTCAGGCTAAAGGTCACAGAATGTGTTTTTTTTTCCAAGCTGAATTTTTTCTCTCCCAGAGTTAAAAGCAAATTACTTCCAAATGTAGCATGTAGACCACGTTTCACAAAATCCAAACGGACCTAGTGCACACCCTAAAAAAAGCAAGCTTGGTATTTACATCAGGTGAATGTCACGCCTGGCAAAGTACAACCGCTTAACAATTTCAGTGTTTACTGCAAAGTCATAATGAGGAGGATGAATGAGAAACGACAATAGTACAGTATAGCTGGTGTGCGTTTGATGGGTGCGCAAAGGTCAGGCATTTGAGTTGAAGCATGTGAGTAATGTGAGCCAAAGGTGTGTGATGTGTAGGTCTAATGTAATGTGTGTAACTCATCGAGGTTCCCATTACAGTATTAAATCAGTAGATACAGTATATTAAAACTGGTTCTGTATTAATTTTGGGTTTCATGCTGTAGTGAACCAAAGAGGTGCTTACTGCCAGTCAGATGGGACAGGGCCGTTCTCCGGGGTGGGCAGGGGTGCGGAGGGCATCGGAGGAGGAACAAAACCACCTGCATCCAAACGTGAGGTTCAACAGAAATCCATTCATTATTTAATATTAAAAATTAAATTAAATATTTAATCTTAAAAAAAAAAATGTAATAATTTGAATTTGCTCATTAGGAGCCCCACTGAGCAGCTGTGGTGTTTTGGGAGTTTTGGGTGGTGGATGACTTAACGCACTGCACTGACACACACATGGTGGTGTGTATCAGACGCAGTGTCACTGCTGGACAGAGTAGAATTCACTGCAGCATCAAGTGGAGGGTTAGAGGATAACAAACACAAACTGATCCACTCGCACCAGCACGACACACACTAACACACCACCAACATGTCAGGATCACTGTAGTACTGAGAATCATCCACCACCCAACTGCTCTTTATGGGTCCTGATCATTAAAGGAATGGGGTAAAGGGTCAAAACAAAAGCCAAACAAGTAAATAAGCATGTTAAGTGTTCCACCTCCACCAATGCCTTCATATCCCGGCACCACATCGTAGAAGCCGGCAGGGGGCGCATTGGGGGCGCCGGGATAGGCGACTGCAGACATGGCTGGAACAATAAGCAAGAGAAAAACAAGTCAGAGCAGTTCTGAAAGAGGAGATTTACAGAGAAATGATATCCTGCGCAGGATCTGTGTAACATGTACAAACAGAGTCCCTCTCACGCCATCATCCCCAACTTTCATCCGTGCGTTTAAAACTATTTACATAAGAAAAAAAAATATATATCTAAAAAAAAAATTTTAAATCCAACGAGCAAACCCACCCGAGCCCCACGGCTAACTTGCAGCAGTTCAACCAGTGAACTTATTCTGGCTTTTTCTTTAATAAATGAAAACCAGATTCAAACAGATGCGCACGGATCTAACATCTGGATTTTGGACATTCCTCTGTGTTAACCCTGAAATTGCACAAGACGTTTTTACAAGATTGTTTAAATAAAACACGCGTTACACGAAGTAAGTTCGGCGTGCCGTGGATGTTAAAACTGCAGACCAGCAGCGAAACTCACCCTCGAACCTTCAGCCGACGCTTTAGAAATTAAATTAATCACGGATCCTATTAATAGCGCCGGAATGGAGCGCAACCGACCACCACGAGCGAATCACGGCACGAGTCGACTCCTTCGAGTCACTTCAGACTGTACGGTCTGTGGTGCTGTGGGGCGCTGTCCCATTCCTTCCTGTAATGTCCTTCCTCTTTGAAGTTTCCCGGCATTCAGCAGGGCAACCGAACCTTTAAATGCGAAGTGAAGTGTCTTTTTTTGTGCCTTTGGGGCAGGTTCGAACCTGCTCACCCGTGCGGACGCAGGGACCAAGTGGCAACTTGTCGCAGAAACCATAAGATACTCATTCACGTGGTTGTTTGTGTGGGATTGGCATGTCCTCCTCGTGTCTGCATGCAGCCGTGTGTGTGGATTTGGGACGTGTGAATGCGGGCGCATGCTCTGTGATTGGCAGGTGTCCTGTCCGGGGCATTTCGTGGGCTTTAAATTGGGTCATTTATTGGACGCTTTTATCCAAAGCGACTTACAAGGTGAGCACAGGGTTCATCACAGCATCCCTGGAGCAATGAGGGTTAAGGGTCTTGCTCAAGGACCACACTGGTAACTTCAGTGGCCCTGGGATTTGAACCCCCAACCTTCAGATTGATAACTCAACACCCGAACCACTGAGCTAACCCGCCCATAAAACCGAAACGAGACGCAACCGAAACACCTACAGTGACTTAAACAAACATAAGACAATTAACAATGATGGCCTGCTGAACCAGGGAACATGTGCTCTATAAGTATGGTCAGCAGGCAGCATGTAATTAGGTAGGACCCTTTATGTAATTAGGTAGAGGGCTTTATGTCCCTCTGAACGTTCCCCTCCATTATTAAGGTGTTGTGAAAATGGTTCTATAAGGTTTTAAAAGCGAGTGTGGACATCCGCTATTTCACACATTCCACAGCTGATAAGGGCTTTGTGTAATCCTTCGGTTCACAGATGAAAAGGTTTGCGGGTCATTAGTTCCCCAAAAATGGTCGTAGCTGAATCAGAGTGTGGTCTGTAGTCATGGCAACCTGATTAAAACAAACTGATTTGTTTCTACATTTTTAGATGTATGTTACTCACACAAAGATGACATTTATTGCCTATTCATCCAAGAGAGCATGCAAAAGGTTCTTAGATAGGGTGGAGGTCAGGGCTCTGTGTGGGCCAGTCGGGTTTGTCTACACCAACCAGACCCTATCAGGCCGTTAAAGACCTCCTGCTAAAATAAAATAACACCTTCCCCAAACTCATGATCTCATCTCATTATCTTGAACACTCAATCCTATACTTAATCCCATATGTCGTGGGTGGAGGAGGGGTGGAGGGTTCCCCATGCCCATCCAGGGGAGAAAATTTCGGGCGCTGGGCAGATACACGGGGCAGCACGGTGGCTTAGTGGTCAGCACGTTCGCCTCTCAGCGCTAGGGATTCCCGGTTCGAATCCCAATCTGGGTGGAGTTTCCATGTTCTCCCCGTGTCCACATGGGTTTCCTCCGGGTTCTCCGATTTCCTCCCACAGTCCAGAAAAAAAAAAAATATGGATCAAGGTCAATTGAATTCTCCCATATAGAGTGTGTTTGTGTGAGTGAGTGTGTGCCCAGCGATAGATTGGTGCCCTGCCCAGCGCCCGAAATGTTCTCTCCTGGAAGGGCATTGGGAACCCCCCACCCCCCACACCCCCCGACTATAGAGGATAAAGCGGAAGATAATGGATGGATGGGCAGATACACCCAGGATAGGGTGCCAATCGATCACTGGGCGCACTCACTCTTTACACAGGCACTATATAGGGGCAATTTTGGGCAGCCCATTCACCTTGAATTCACGTTTTTGGACTGTGGGAGGACACCCACAGCTGGATCCCCATCAGAGGTGAAGGTGCTAAGTTATTAAAAAACAATTTTTGTTCTACTTTATATTTTCCATCATTGTGATTCATAAAGAAGAAATAGAACAGGTGACTGAACTGAACCTGGTTGTCATAGTTACCTGGTCCAGCAGCTGCAGCTGCGAATCCAGGGTTTGTCATCCCATAGTTGGAGACAGGAAAGGAACTTAAAAAAACAAAAGGAGGTACAGATGTGAACAGATGTGAAATAAAACTCGAAAGCCCTGCTGCAGAACGGCGCGAGGTGAAATGAGAGCAGCTCTCACCTGAGGATCGGGGTCTTCTCCATTAGAACCTTTAAAAAGCAGCTGGTGGAGAACCTGAGCTGCGCAGTCAGAGGCTCTCAGGACTTCCCGTCTCTCATGTGACTGCTGTCTCCGGAAAGACTTCATCTACATGACGCTCTGCTGGGCTGTGAGGACCGGACCGGACCGAGGGTCCCAACACAGTCGAACGTTTAAACAGAGCTCACACAGCAGAAATAAAGCCTTTTATAGAGATTACAGATTATTATTACAGATTACAGATCAGTTAGATTATAACGATCCCAGTCGGACAAACGGAAAGACGAGAGGTTTTTACTTTCACTTTCGTTTATGTCATCCAAATAATCATTTGTTCGAATTACAGATGAATATTATTGACTTTATTATTAGTTTTTATATTTGGTTCTATTTAAAAAAAAATTTTTTTACAATTAATATTATTATTATTCATTCATTCATTATCTCCCGCTTTATCCTCTATTAGGGTCGCGGTGGGGTTCCCCATGCCCATCCAGGGGAGAACGTCTCGGGTGCTGGGCAGATACACCCAGGACAGGGCGCCAATCCATCGCTGGGCACACACTCACTCACACAGACACACTCTATATGGGGCAATTTTGAGAATTCAATTGACTTGATCCATGTTTTTGGACTGTGGGAGGAAACCGGAGAACCCGGAGGAAACCCACGCAGACACGGGGAGAACATGGAAACTCCACCCAGATGGGGATTCGAACCGGGAATCCCTAGTGCTGAGAGGCAAACGTGCTAACCACTAAGCCACCGTGCCACCCTGTTTATTATTATTATTATTATTATTATTATTATTATGTTCTCCTTTTCCTCATCTCATCATCTTCCACTTAATCCTCTAATAGGTACTACTCCAAATTTCGGGCAGATACAGGGCACCAATCCATCACTGGGCACAAACTCCCTCACACAGACACACTATAGGAGAAGCAATTTAGAGAAGCCAATTCACCTTAAGTCCATGTTTTTGGACTGTGGGAGGAAACCGGAGAACCCCCACGCGGACACAGGGAGAACATGGAAACTCCACACAGATCGGGATTCGAACCTAGATCCCCAGCACTGAGAGAAGGAACATGCTAACCATTACATTTGTTTCTTTATAGTTTTTTGAGTTCCCTTTACTCTGTTCTCTGATAATCAGAACCACCACAGAGGAGGTATTTAATAGGGTGGTGGATGATTCTCAGTATTGCAGTGACACTAACACAGTGGTGTGTTGCGCTGGTGTGAGTGGATCAGATAGAGCAGTGCTGCTGGAGGGTTTAAACTCATCTGCTGTGTGTCCCAAACAACGATAAAACATTTAAAACTAAATTGTGGATATTAACCAGCAGAAAACACTTATATATCTGAGGATCATATCTTTAGGTTTAAGCATCCATCTTTGTTTAAGCATCCATCTTTGTTTAAGCATCCATCTTTGTGTAAGCATCCATCTTTGTTTAAGCATCCATCTTTGTTTAAGCATCCATCTTTGTTTAAGCATCCATCTTTGTGTAAGCATCCTGGTTAAACGCAGCTGCATGACTTTCACTTCCTCTTTACACTCACTGTTATTCATCATTTCACTCTCCATTTTAGTTCCTCCACTAAAGTACCTCTTTCCGAAACATTACGTTGTCCGCTTTGTATTTTAATTTTTGTATCGTGTGTATTGTTCAATCGTGGCGCGTCCTCAGGCCTTTCAATGGACGAGCTGCTGGATTTCCTGTTTTTTAAAATACAGAGCACCCCATCGTGTCTCTTGAGGTCTGCGTGCATCTCATCAGAATGGTTTAAAGGGGAAAAAAGTCGTATTTATGGGGTATTTATAGGATACAAGGTTCTGCTTTGTGGCAATCAGGCGATGAGCTGATCAGGTGTTATGTTCATACCACGGGTTCTACGCTCGGAATGGAACAGCTCCTGCAGTCCTGGCAGACGGAGTCTCTGCAGAGAAGCTGCATTCCATCTGCTTTTTGACTTACAGGCCAAGAAAACACACACACAAACACACACACACACACACACACGCACACGCACACACACAAAACCATCCATACAAACATATTGCTCCGAGCTTTATCACTGCACGGTGGAGACATTCATCATATTCCTCTGACGTGACCGTTTAAGCTCTTCCCTCTTCCTTTGAGAAGATCTGGGTGGAAACTGTTCTCGGGCTAGAACACGGAGAAGGAGGAGGAGGAGGACCAACCAGGAGGATGAGCAGAGACACAGAGTGAACATGTCTGCCAGTCGTAACGTGTAAGACTGTGTATGGTGCGAAGGAAGGAAGTTGAAATGTGGCATGTGAGCTGCAGCATCAACCCCAAGCGTCTTCCCGAGGGGCATGCCTCCTCAAACAAGGGAGCGGGCTCCGGAGGCAAGGGCAAGAGGAGGGTCTTTTTTTCTTTGCGCTGCCGCATCGGAGTCATTAAAGGAAGAGTTAAAGGTGAGATCAGATTTTCATAGCTCACCAATCTCATTACATTCCACTTAATCATATACTAGGGTTGCAGGGGGGGGTGCCCATTCCCATCCAAAGAATATCCAAGGTGTCTTTTTTTTACAATAAGTAAATTTAGGATTGGGCGGCACGGTGGCTTAGTGTTTAGCAAGTTCGCCTCTCAGCACTAGGGATTCCCGGTTCGAATCCAGATCTGGGTGGAGTTTCCATGTTCTCCCCGTGTCCACGTGGGTTTCCTCCGGGTTCTCCGGTTTCCTCCCACAGTCCAAAAACATGGATCAAGTCAATTGAATTCTCCAAATTGCCCCATATAGAGTGTGTTTGTGTGAGTGAGTGTGTGCCCAGCGATGGATTGGCGCCCTGTCCTGGGTCTATCTGCCCAGCGCCCAAGACGTTCTCCCCTGGATGGGCATGGGGAACCCCACCGTGACCCTAATAGAGGATAAAGCGGAAGATAATGAATGAATGAATGAAATTTAGGATAATGATCAGGTTTGAAAATTCTACAGTGTAGCTGGGTTCTTCCTGAACTTCTGGCTTGTGGTGTTCTCATTTGTAAGTCGCTTTGGATAAAAGCATCTTCTGAATGACTAAATGTAAATGCAAGAATGCTTTTGGGGGGTGCGGCCCAAAAATCATATACTAGGGTTGCAAGGGGGGGGGGGTGCCCATTCCCATCCAAGGAATATCCAAGGTGTCTTTTTTTACAATAAGTAAATTTAGGGTTGGGCGGCACGGTGGCTTAGTGTTTAGCATGTTCGCCTCTCAGCACTAGGGATTCCCGGTTCGAATCCCCATCTGGGTGGAGTTTCCATGTCCTCCCCGTGTACCGTTGGTTTCCTCCGGGTTCTCCGGTTTCCTCCCACAGTCCAAAAACATGGATCAAGTCAATTGAGTTCTCCAAACTGCCCCATATAGAGTGTGTTTGTGTGAGTGAGTGAGTGTGTGCCCAGCGATAGATTGGTGCCCTGACCTGGGTGTATCTGCCCAGCACCCTGGATGGGCATGGGGAACCCCCCCGCAACCCTAATAGAGGATAAAGCGGAAGATAATGAATGAATGAATGACTGAATGTTTTGGGTACTGGGCAGATCCAATCCTGCATTTTTTTTGCTGTTGTATTATTAGATTGTGTTTCTGTGTGTGTGTGTGTGTGTGTGTGTGTGTGTGTGTGTGTGTGTGTGTGTGTGTGTGTGTGTGTGTGTGTGTGTGTGTGTGTGTGGTGGGGGGGAGGGGGTGTAATAGGGGCCAAAAGTTCAAAAACAGCTTTGGTTCCAGTAGTTCTCATGATTTAGTTCCCAGAGACGTGATTCATAGATCAGATATGCAGTACTGCATTAAACCTCAAGAGGGCAGTGTGGTAATCTATATTACAGAAATCCAACGGGCGTTTTGTAAAAAACATTTTCATTTATAGCAGCCTTCCTGAGTTTGGCATGTTTTCCCTTTGACAGTGTCTTCTCCTGATAAGTTGTCGGTGAATAGATTCCCATTGCAGAATTCTTATTAGATTTGTATGTAAATGAGTCGGTGAAGTACCCTGTAATGGTACTTTTCTGTGTGTGGAATTTGCATGTTCTCCCTATGCCTGTTTGTATTTCCTTCGAGAAACCTATGAGTAGGTAAACTGAAGATACGTAATTGCTCTTTGGTGTTACTGTGTTTGGGTGTCTGCTCTGCTACAGACTGCAACCTGGCCCAGTTGTTTTTCTGTCTATTGTCATATGATTGCTGGGATAGGCCCTAGTACGGACATAGCGCGCAGTGGCCATGTGGTTAGCACGTTCGCATCTCATCACTGGGGATCCAGATTGGAATCGAGTTTGCATGTTCTCCCCATATCCGCATGGGTTTCCTCCGAATTCCTTCCGGTTTCCTCCCACAATCCAGAAAATGGATTCGAGGTAAATTGGCTGCTCTAAATTAAATCTAAATTGCCCCATACAGTGTGAGTGAGTGTGTTGGATCGATGCCCTGTCCTGGGTGTATCTGCCCGACGCTTGAAACGTTCTCTCCAGACTTCCCTCAGAACATTAATGAAGGACGAATCGGAAGACAATGAGATAACGTTATAGCATATACATACAGTATATATATATATAACTACAGACACATATAGGCTTTAATAAGTAACCTAATGAAACTTTCACGTAAGAGCACGTGTTCAGCGAACAGCTGTAGCTCTGGATCAGGTTCTCTGCATGGTGAAGGTCCAGAGGAGGGACGACGGTTCTGTCTCTTTGATCTCTGCAGTTCAGATCCGCAGGTCTGCGAGAGGACAGACAGACAGACAGACAGACAGACAGGCAGACAGACAGGCAGACAGACAGGAGTCTGTGAGTGTATCAGAGCTGACTGTGTTTATGAGGTTTATATAAGGGCAGGAGGGGGAGTGTCCAGTATGTGCAAGAGACAAATGGATGGACAGGTGCAAGCACACACACACACACACACACACACACACACACAAACACACACACAAACTGTCAGCCTCGGCCAGTTGCCCTCTCTGGGTGAATGATCTATTTCGACAGTGAAACATGAGAGAACCTTCTGATGGACACCCCCTGAGCTCAGCAGTGACTCTCTGAAGCAAAGCTTCCATTCAGTCGATTTCCATTCAGGCTTAAGATGCCAAAGATTTTATTCTATTAACAATAAAAATATCTGCCTGAGCGTCATGCTGTTTAAAGCTGAGGATGAAGGAACTGGGGCAGTTGTTGTGAATGGTGTGTGTGTGTGTGTGTGTGTGTGACTGTTTTGTGTAAGTTTAACATAGTGCAATATTTAACTCCCAACACACGTTGGCAGGTTGGCAGGGAGCAGCTCAGAGCGTAATCTGTGTGTATGTGTGTGTGTGTGTGTGTGTACAGAGATGATTAATAGAGCAGGGCAGGAAGGCAAGGGAGCAGTATGAACACCTCGGGATCTGAAGCACAGAGGGAGGAGTGAAGTGACGGGAGAAGGGAGGGGGACAGGCGAGAGGGTGGACCGCAATACATTCGGGTTCATTCTCTGCTGTAGATCCATCACCGCTGGAGCTTTCAACTCTTGTACCGCCTCCTATGGATTTGGAATTAAAATCACACTGATGTTCATTCTGAGCCCCACAGCACGGCGGCTCTGGGAGTGGATGACCGAGTGGACGACTGAGTGGATGACCGCTTATCGGATGGGAAGGGGCAGTTGCTGGTTTTGGATGCTGGATTTATAACCTGAATCCTAACTGAGATAGTAAAGTTAAGATGACTACATCTCTGCTGTAGCTCTGTAGACTCTGGAGATTGGACAATGCAGCTGATGCAGATGTTACTTTAGATTAGATCGGTTGTTGGGAGATGGAGTATGAATCACGGAACTGGTATTCATAGTGAAGGGAAGTTTGTATATTGTCTACAAAAAGTGTGGCGCATACTTAGACCATTTCTAGATAATTTTGTTTTCCCGAACTCAAACGAGGTTGGACTTTATTAATGATCTCAATGAATTCTGGACGCTGATGGCTTGGATACTTGGATACTAACTGGGTTTGTAATATTAAACTTTAAACAGCTATTCTTTTTTATTTCAATACAAATAGCTCGAAATATCTTTTATAAAGACACAAAATATCCCCATCACAAAATTTCCTGACTTTAAATATTCCAGTGTTTTAATCTCATCATAGGAATCACTTCAGAATCTTTCGAGGTCCTATAGTTTGATTGGTGTTGGGTTAAATCTGCCTAAATCCTGAAATTTACAGTTACATATGTTTATGTATGTGATATTAGCAGTTTGTTGGGTGTGTATATAATAGTTTGAGATTTAGAACCCTGTGGGTTTGTTCCTCTGAATGGCAGGTAGCTTTTAAGGCCGTGTGGAACATCATAACGTGACGCTTGAGTCCTGGATCTTAGATCTTAGATAGATGTATGGCTGGTGAGGGTCATAAGGGGGCGAACTTGAGGAACTTCATCATCAGAGTTGGAGACAGTGGACTTCCTGTAGAGGCTGTGATTCTTGGAAAATGGAAAACGATAGCGTTGTGCTGAACTGCTGAAAGTTTAGAGAAGAAGTCTCATCGGCTGGTGGAACGGCATGGAGGCCTGACGCTGCAGCCATGTTGTGTGGCTTTAAGAAGGAAAGTCGTCATGGTGAGTTTGTCCATCATGTGAACGATGTGGTCACATGGATGTTAATCATTCATTCATTCATTCATTCCTAATACATTGCAGGACAGGACGCCAATCTATCTCTGGGCACACACTCACATGCACAGACACGTACAGACATGCACACAAACACACTCTTTATGGGGCAATTTGGAGAACTCGTGTTTTTGGACTGTGGGAGGAAACCGGAGAACCCGGAGGAAACCCAGGCGGACACGGGGAGAACATGGAAACTCCACCCAGATGGGGATTCGAACCGGGAATCCCTAGTGCTGAGAGGAGAACGTGCTAACCACTAAGCCACCGTGCCACCCCCATGTTAATCATTTCTTTCTTTATTAATATCTAGTTTGAATTTTACCCTTTAAACACTTTATCATTTGAACCTGAGGCGTCTGGTTATCAGCGGTGGCTTAGAGGTTGGGATTCTGAACCGTAAACGAGAAGATTAAGGGTTTTAGCCCAGTTTTTCTATTTTTGGAAAAGCAGACACATGATTACTATACACTATCTGTACATCGGTGTCGTGCTCTGTTGATGCTGCTCGGCCGCTCCAGGAGGATGGGTGAGTGTGTGCTCAGCAATAGATTGGCACCCTGTCCAGCGCCCGAAACGTTCTCCCCTGGATGATCAACCCCCTCCCGCAAACCTAGTTAAAGATTAAGCGGAAAATAATAAAATGAGATGAGCGATATCTTGAACTTGCTTTTGTTAGAACCATGGGCATGTCCCTTAATGCCCCTAATGCCCTTAATGCCCTTGATGGCTACAGGTACATCAAGCACTCAGGCGTGCACCGGGAACAAGGCACTTTTGTGTGCCGCAGTGCAGACAGTAGGGTCCATTAAGACATGGTTGCATGCGTTTGATGTGAAGGACCTCAAATGGCCTGCAGACAGCACTGACCTCAACCCCATTAACCACCTCTGAGATGAATCAGAATGGAGATTGTGAGCCAGACCCTCTCGTACAGCATCAGGAGCGAATGCTGTTGTAGCTGCGAAGGAGGGGCCCAATTGAAACAGGTTGATTGGTTTGAATTGAGCGTCCTAATATTTCGCTTAATAAACGGATTGGATTTGGATATTTGAGGAAAACCTGAGGGAGAGGGAGGCTCAGCATGTCTGATGTGGGGTCTATAAATACAAGAAGTCTGAAAATCGGAGCGGCAGTTCTGTCAGAACATCCAGCATTTAACCTACATCTGTAATGGTGTCGGCGCCAGTGAGTGGCGTGCGCTAAATTAGTTTCTGCCTCTGAAATCCACTTGGAAAATGAGTTGTAGATTGTTTTTATTTAATTTTTTAACGTTATAAAGCAGGGTTCTAGACAATAGCAGAACATTGTACTAAACATCTGGCAGTTCTCATCTATCATTTTACTAAACTTGAACCCCGAATTCCAGGATGCTTAGAATTTTAGTGTAAGCGTATTATAAATGGTGGACTAAATTTACTTTCTATTAAAGTCCATCATTTTTTAATAGGATGTTTGGGAGTCTGTCCCAGATAGGAACGTGATTCTGAGGCAGATCCCTCATCAGCCCCCAGTTTCATCAGGACCACATGTCACATAGATTGACAGAGCCACTTATGCACTACATTAATGTGAGTCGAGTGCAGATGGTGATGTGAAATCTTTGTTCCAGATGTGACCCCGATGTATTTTGGAATATTTTGCTATGAACTTTTTTATTTGTGGCCCACTTATGGCACAACATATGTAGACTGACCAAATATCAGTCCAATGCTGACCAGATGCACTGCTCACATGCTGCGTGCCAGTCCACAGGAGATGACCCACATCTGCATGCCATCTATCAATGACCTTGTATTTCAACAACCTTTCCGATATGTTTCCGTGAACAAGGACGAAGCAGAAAGATTACTTATCTTAAATTATAAAGGTGATTTTTCAGTTCCTACAAGCTGGATGCTGTGTGTGAGTGTGTGTGTGTGTGTGTGGGGGGGGGGGGGGGGCTTAGAACGTGATGTCATGTAGGATGTATATAAAAAATGAACATGCAGATCTATATTAATGTAGTAAATCAGACTCTGACACTATAAATATCTTCCATTTACATGCCGTCGTCTGTTATTATCTGTGTGTGTGTGTGTGTGTGTGTGTGTGTGTGTGTGTGTGTGTGTGTGCTCAGAACTGGCAGCCCTGACCTATTTGGCACCTTAGCTAAATTTTTAAATGGTGTGTAGGAGCCTGGCAGCAACCAATAAGCAGTGAGGTTTAATAGGGCAAGATAGTAAGTGCGCAGACAGACCACATGCACTCAGCCGTGCTTATTTATATCTGAGCACGCTGGCGCCACACTGAGCAGTATATCAACAAAAAAAAAGTAAGAGTATAGCTACAGCATGGATGGAAAACAGAGATATTGGGAGAACATGCAAATTCCACACGTAAAGTACCCTGTCCAATTGGAGGAGGATACACACAGAGACATGGGGAGAACATACAAACTCCACGCATGAAGTGCTTTGTCCAATTGTGGGGCGAAAAAAATAGGGAAATTGGGAGAACATGCAAACTACATACATATAGTCCTTGAATTAAATGAAGAACATTTTTCTGTGAGCTTGGAGCACTGATGACCTCCATGCCACCCTCACTATGAGGTAACTGAGGTAACAATGAGGTAACCATGAGGTAACTAAGGTAACTATGAGGTAATTATGAGTTAACTGAGGTAACTATGAGGTAACTGAGGCAACTATGAGGTAAATAAGGTAACTGTAAGGTAACTGAGGCAACTATGAGGTAACTATCAGGTAACTATAAGGTAACTGAGGCAACTACAAGGTAACCGAGACAACTATGAGGTAACTGAGGCAACTATGAGGTCACTATAAGGCAACTATGAGGTAACTGAGGTAACTATGAGGTAACATGCAGTGCTGAACAGGTTGCTGGAGACATCTTCAGTTTGTAATCAGGGTTCTCATATTGTGCCGTAGAACTAATCAGAATGTTTACCGTTACAGATGACGGCCATTACTCTAAAGGGAGTAAGGACTCGGCAGCGAGCGACGGCAGCGTGGTCTCCAAGAGACGCAGCATCGCAGGTGACGTGCACGGTCCTCACAGAACAGTCACAGAACCCAGACCCTGATCCTGGACTTTGGGTTTCATTCACGTCTTTCACATAGAAACAACTTCCCAAATAGCCTGGGTTCTTGATGTCAAGTGTGCATGTTCTCCTCACGTCTGCATGGGTTTCCTCTCAGATCTGCCGTTTTAGATCCCTTGTGCAAACGTGACGTTCTGTGACATGTCCGTGTGTGTAGATGAGTTCCGCGGCCTGACCACAGTGGAGCTGATTAAGAGAGAGGGCTCCAGCCTCGGCCTGACCATCTCCGGCGGCTCGGACAAAGATGGCAAGCCGAGAGTGTCGAACCTGCGAGCAGGGGGTTTGGCAGCAAGGTGAGATGCTCTCTCTCTCTCTCTCTCTCTCTCTCTCTCTCAACAGTTAAGAACTTCACTAGTCTTTAATTAGAGAAGAACTTAGAGAAGTACCAGGCCAATTATCCTGGTAACCATGGTAACCAAGCAGCGACCATAACAGGGTTCTAAGGAGATTGCGATGAGATCGAAATCACGCAAAGCCTTTCACATAGAGAGACTTGCTGAACAGCAGTGGACCCTGTTTAGTGCTGGTACAATATGTGTGTGTGATGCTAGAGATGTGTGAGTGTGTGTGTGTGTGTGTGTGTGTGTGTTAAAGCCAAATAATGCTTAGAACCAGTGCCGCTGAATCACCATAACCCCTGAAACCACACAGCTGCCTGACAAACACATTCAGACATTAAAAAAAGGGAATTTAGAATAGTGTTCTGACCCCTAGCTAGTGGTGTGTGTGTGTGTGTGTAGGTTCCACACACGTTCTCAGTGTATCTGTGTTCCAGTCCGATTTCGTCACAAAGACCTGAGTTTGTTTGTATTTCTGCTAAATTCTAAAATGAAGCTGCAGACTGCGTGTTCGTTCCGCTGAGGGGCGAATGCTCCGTCTGAACGCTGGACTTAAATTAGCATCCATGTGAGCTCATTATGTGTCAGTGCAGCGTAAATCACACACACACACACACACACACACACACACACGCACACACACACACACACACACACACACACACACACACACACACACACTGCTGTATTTAAACGAATGTGTCACTCCGTCACAAATCACATCATCGCTATCTCATCTCTGTTGCGTTGTCGAAAAGTCTGGGTTCTGGTTCTGGTGATCTGGAACCGGTGGAGGTACCCAGAACCATGACCCGCAGCGAGCCCCGCCCTCTGATTGTTTCAGGAGCGATCAGCTGAACGTGGGTGACTACATCAAATCGGTGAACGGCATCAACCTGTCCAAGCTGCGGCACGACGAGATCATCAGCATGCTGAAGAACATTGGCGAGCGGGTGGTGCTGGAGGTGGAATACGAGCTGCCTCCTCTCGGTACGTCCCTCATCACAGCAGGAGACACACGGCTGTGTAATTAAAGTCAAAATTAAAGTTGATCGTGATGATGGTGGTGGTGCTGAACGCTGGTCCTGTCTGTTTCAGCTCCCAGCAACTCCAACAGCATCATCTCCAAAACCATCGAGGTGTGTTTGGAGAAAGAGGGCAACAGTTTCGGCTTCGTGCTGCGAGGTACCTCACTGTCTGGAGTTCTTTTCGTGGTCGTGGAGCTGTGAGTGGGCTGCATGGTGGAGCGGTGGTTAGCATGTTCTCCTCTCAGCGCTGGGGATCCGGGTTCGAATCACCCTCTGGGTGGAGTTTCCATGTTCTCATTTAGTTTTTTGTTTCCTCCCACAGTCCAAAAACATGAATTGGCTGTTCTACTTGCCCCTATGTAGTGTGTGTGTGTGTGTCTGTGTGTGTGCCCAGTTAGAGTATTCAGTAGTAGAACGTAGTATATAAGACAGTCTTAGGCTTGTGTTTAAGGAACCAGCCTGGCGACCTTCCGGTCCCCGGTTCGATTACGGATCCCATCAAGTACTATGGCTGAAATGCCCTTGGGCAAAGCAAGTTCGAACAATTTATTTATATAATTCTTTTTACAATCGTACATCGTCACAAAGCAGCTTTACAGTGTTATAAGCCTTTGAACACCCAAAGAGCAAGACGAAGCGACAGTGGCTAGAAAAAACTCTGTTATGTTGTTATTTTAAGGAAGAAACCTTGTGAGGACCGAGAGTCATTGGGGGTACTGTCCACAGATCAGGGACGATTCGGGTGGTGGGTTATGCTTAGCACTGCAGTGATATCGATGTGAGTGTGTGTTGTGCTGGTATAAGCAGATGACTGGCTGCGTTACGTGGTGTTTACATGTCACAATGTGATTTTAACCGAGTGTGCTTGTGTGTGTGTGTGTGTGTGTGTGTGTGTGTGTGTGTGTGTGTGTGTGTCCATTGCAGGTGGGTTTCATGAGGACTGGCATAAGGCTCGTCCTCTGGTAGTGACCTACGTCAGACCAGGAGGCCCTGCGGACAGGTGAGGACAGGATGAGTCACATTGTGTGTTTGTGTGTGTGTGTGTGTGTGTGTGTGTTGTGTATATTAAACATTGTGTATTCAACACAGTGGCGACTATAAATCTGTACAGCCCACCGTGTGATGATG